>JAJKFI010000021.1:11974139-12017469 GCA_029204185.1 Lerista edwardsae | reverse complement strand
ATTGATTGATTGATTGATTGATTGATTGATTGATTGATTGATTGATTTGAGATCTTGACACTGACTGATGTTATCTTGAGGTTACTGTGAATGCAGTCCTAACCTAGAGTTAGGCCAGCACAGTAAGGGGCACCGTAAAGTATGTTTGGACCATTCTTGGAGTCAGAGAGGTCAGCACACAGATGTGTGCCATCTTCCCTGACTCAAAGAGTGGTCCAAACATGCCTTACAGTGGCCCTTGTGCCAGCCAAACTTTGCTGGCCTAACTGTGCCGGCCTAACTCCACATTAGGATTGTGCTCTGTGTTGATTTTCGCTGATTAAAGGCCAAATTCTATCCAACTTTCCAGCTCTGGTGCAGCCTTGTCACCTTTTGCTGGCCAAAGGTGTCTTGGTGTTAAAACCAAAACAGAAACCATATTGAAATGAACTTAAATAATCAGTACAATCTGGAAATGACTGGAATAAACATTTATTGAAGGGAATAAACATTTCCTTTCTTTGAGACAGCCAAGCGTCCATTACTGACCCCAACTACAGGATGCCACGCATGCCCCATTGGCATGACTGCATTGGCACTGGAAGATTGGATAGAATTGGCCCTTAGTTGCTATTTGGAAATTTGTCCAGAGTGTTCTATGATTATTTTTATTGTTATTGCTATTTTTGTTGTAAACTGTCCTAGGTCCAATGGGAGAAGTATAGTCTATAAGCTTTTCTAAAATAAAAAATTAGAATTTACTCCTTCTGCCATATTTACTCTTCCATAGATCATCTACCAGGGAGGACAAGGGTGTTTAAATCAGAACAGCAACCATATTGAAATGAATTTAAATAATCCGTATAATCTGGAAATGACTGGAGTTGGGCTGTCATCACTAGCTAAACCATCTTGTCCCAAAATGGAACATCATCCTGCCTGAAAATTATGCAACACAATGGGCGGTCCAGGAGACAGATTGGGGGGGTGGGACAGGCCTGACTGACCTACGCCAGATCCTAACCCCCATCCCCTGCCCAACCAATATTACATGGATCCCTTGGATTTGTGCCCACGAAATCACAGGCACAGACCCAAGCAACTCCATAGGGATGGCGTGTAACACAGGGTAAAGGGAATAAATTCCCCTTACTCCACATTGCACCTCAGCCTGCTCCTAACTTGTGCTGGATAAAGCTCAGGCCAGTTGGCCTGACTCTTCCAGCTCAGGTTAGGTTTGTGCTCTTAGGGCACAATCCTAAACAGCATACCAGCACTGACGTACTACTCCAGCAGTAGAGTAGTAGTAGTCACGGAGGCCTTCTTAAGGTAATGGAATCTTTCTTCTCTCACCTCAGAGCTGCATTGCCCTGGTGCTGGAAAGTTGGTTAGGACTGTGCACTTATGTTACAGCCCAATCCTATATAACTTTCCAGTGCTGGTGCAGCTGCAATGAAGCCCTAAGGACATTGAACAAATGTTCCCTTACCTGGAGGAGGTCTCAATGACTGCAGGATGCCAGAAAATTGGATAGGATTTGGTCCTTAGTCAGGTATGGTCTGCTCTGAACAGCAGTCACTTTCTCAGACTTCATACTCAGGTCTTCTCCATCAATCTGTTAATTGGAGATGCCAAGGACTGAACAGGGTCACCACCTTATGCATGGAAAGCATGCCCTCTACTACTGAATGATGTTTTCTCCCTAAGGCTTTTTGGCCTTTATCAGTGAACTTCTAAAAGTGATTAAATGAATGGGGAAATCCAGCTATGCCTGGTTCTCCATTTTTTGCTGCCTTTTGATTGCAGATTAATAGGAACAAGAGACAAAAATGGAAGTGTGAGGAGACCAGAAGCAAGACTGCAGAAACCTGTGGGCTAGATGGGCCACAGTTTGGAAGAGACTGCAAAAGTATGTGGATATCATAAAAATCTCCATACGAAGGCTCATATTGTACAACCCATAGAAATGAAATTGATTTACTGCATCCACTACAATCAATATGATTCATTTATTAACTGACTAAAGGATAAATCCATCAAATTCTAAGCAGTGGAAGATCAAGGGACACACATTCACAAATGTTCATCTGCGTAGAAATATAGTTGCCAAATATCTAGATAAGAGATATAAACAGTAGTAACAGAGTACTCCAAAGAAAATAAAACTACTAATAAATATATCTGATAAACAGTGATGATGGTCTCCATATTTCTTTGTTTAATTCTCAGTTTCTTGCAAGACCTTCTTGAAGTTTGGCTGTAATGGATCATTACGTCCATAATGTGCTCAATGTTGAGAGTGAATTTTGAGCAGTTTTTAGGCTGCATACTGTTTTCTTCCAGATAATTTACTGGATTAAAATTAGCAGTGTGAAAAGCTGTAGAGAAATCTAAATGCCTGCCAAATCAAAGAAATAATCACATTTTTATGAATATTTAATATCATAGTCATGGCAAATAAGGCAAGTAATTAGTACTTACCATAAATTTGCAAAGTATTATTTTATGTAAATGCTACATTCTACTAGTTTGATATGAATTATTCATTGTATCACCCGACATTGACACAAACCAGTAAACATTTAAATCTATGTGTTATTCGTTTACTTTCCTTTAATGATATTGTGTCAAGTGACTTTTTGGAGTGGAGATGACTATTTGTTTTCCCAAAGGAGATGAAAACAAGAAGGTCATTTAAAGTCACCTATTGTACATCCTCATAATAAAGAAACTTAAGATGCAAATTTACAAGATGCAAATTCTTTCATGTGTACTGATGAAGAGTTCTCAGCTATGCCTCAGCCTCCGAAGACCGCACAGAAATTACTTTTAATGAGATATGGGAAGGGCTGTTTATAGGAAATAATGGCTCTTAAAAGATGAGGAATTACTTTCTTAGAAAGATCTTTCCCCAACCCATCTGAAGCCTGCACAGATCTAGAAAAAAAAAATGCAATAAAGTTCTCAAGCTATATCAGCTTTACATGGCTGAGGGCAACATGCACACTAACCTACATAAGAACATAAGTAGAACCCTGCTGGATCAGGCCAAAGGCCCATATAGTCCAGCTTCCCGTATCTCACAATGGCCCACCAGGTGCCTCAGGGAGCACATGAGACAACAAGATGCTTGCATCCTGTTGCCACTCCCATGCATCTGGCATTCTGAAGTAGCCTACTTCTAATGTAAGGAGGTTGCATCACCCATCATGGCCTATAGCCCACGATGGAATTTTACTCCAGAAATCTTCCCCAATCCCCTTTTAAAGGCACCTAGGCCAGATGCCATCACCACCTCCTATGGCAAGGACTTCCACAGTTTAATTGCCCGCTGGGTAAAAAAGTATTTCCTTTTATCTGTTTTAATTCTCCCAACACTCAATTTCAGTGGATGTCCCCTGGTTCTGATATTGTGAGAGAGGGAAAAGGGTATTGTGTGGTATTATCTATCGACTCTATCCCTCCCGTGCATAATTTTGTATGTCTCAATCATGTCCCCCTTCAGGAGTCTTTTTCTAGGCTGAAGAGCCCCAAACGTTGCAGTCTTTCTTCATTAGAAATGTGCCCCAGCCCCGTATCATTTTTGTCGCTCTCTTCTGCACCTTTTCCAGCTCTACTATGTCCTTTTTGAGATGTAGTGACCCGAACTGTACGCGATACGCTAGATGTGGCCTTACCATTGATTTGTACCATAGCATGATAATATTGGCCATTTTATTCTCAACCCCCTTTTTAATTACCCCAAGCATGGAATTGCCTTCCTAATTGCTGCCACACACTGGGTCAACACCTTCATCCAGTTGTCCACCAGCACCCCATAAGAAGAGCCCTGCTGGATCAGGCCAAAGGCCCATCTAGTCCAGCTTCCTGTATCTCACAGTGGCCCACCAGGTGCCCCAGGGAGGCATGAGACAACAAGATGCTTGCAACTGTCCAATAATCCAACTGTCTGAATGGGGTGGGTCTTCTTTTTCCCTGTGTATTAAAATTCATATTAAAACATACTACTGCAGACAGAAGAATTCAGGCTGAGCTCCGGAGCTCCCACTCCTGAGCTTCCCAGCTCCTGTAGAAGCAGCAATAGCAAAATGGCTCATTCTCTTCCCCTGGGAAAGCCCCAGCCCCTGCAATGAGACTCTTTGAGTCTCCACTGGCTACTTTGCTAGGGGAGACTCAAGGACCCCAGTGTGAGGCATAGGATCCAGTGGTGGAAGCCACCCACCCCCAGAGGTCTCACCTCCCCACAACCCCCCTCCCCCTGCCCAGTTCCACCCCCCACCTCTCCCCCCACCTTTCCCCCACCCCAAAGCACTCACCAGTCGCCGGTAGTGCTGGAGCACTGGCAGACCATCTTTTCAGCGCTGAGGTCAGGTGCTCACTAGTGCCAGCCCAGCACCCTCTCCTCCCACTGAATGTGCTTTACGGCACATTTTTCTTCTGGCGATACACACATACTGCCGGCAATAAGGCCCTTTGTATCAGGCCCTAAATGCTTTGACGCTATTTTGTATTGGTCAATGTTAGTATTTGAAATTTAGGGCGCAATCCTAACCTGGAGTTAGGCTGGCGCAGTTAAGCCAGCAAAGTTTGGCCGGCACAAGGGCCACCGTTAAGGGCATTTGGACCACTCTCAGAGTCAGGGGGGATGGCGCACATCTGTGTGCTGACCTCTCTGACTACAAGAGTGGTCCAAACATACTTTACTGAGTCTCTTGTGCTGGCTGAACGTTGCTGGCCTAACTGTGCCAGCCTACCTCCAGGTTAGGTTTGAACTCTCAGAGACTAGGGAAGAGCCTAACTAAAGCCACAAATAATGGGACCAGGTCTAGAAGAAATCAGGCTCAGTGGAGAGAAAAGGTAGCCCTTGTGAGTGGAGCCAAGGAACTGGGTTTTTTTGAGATAGTACTGAAGAGATGACAGAAGAAAGGAATAGCTGAAGGAAGGGAAGAAAAGAACTTGAAATGCAAGTCAGATGTAAGCTTTATGAAGAAAACAAGACTCACCAGATAAATCTGATGCCTGTTCTGTGACTCAGACTGCATGATTACACTCCATTCCATTTTCACTTACTAAGATGGTGAACATACAGGGAAGTCAACAGACCACTGATTTATTTGTTCAAAAGTAGAGTCTCTTTATTCATTATAGGAACAGTAAAGTACATAGTAAAATTTAATCACACGATTTGTTACGGACAACATAATGAGTAACACAGTGTAAGGTGGGAAATGTTACTAGCTGAATGGTCACTGTTATATTGTTACAATCATCTCAGACATGTTCTGGAAGCTCTTATAAGTCATGGGCGTACAATTGATTACATATTACATATTTTAGTTTTGTGCATGGAAGAAAATTATTTAAACTACGTTTAAAACGTTTCTTGCAAATTTCATACAAGCATGTATTTTGTATGCATTATGCACATGCACGGGCCTGTCAGGGGCATGAATGAGGAATTTTGCAGCCTGTTGAAACTATTTCAGTGTTTCTCAACCAGTAGTAATTGAGGTGGTGTCTGGTGGACCACTAGACTCCCCCCCCCTACAAACACCTGGCAGCGAAATCAGCAACGCAATGTGACAAGCAATAGTAGGAGGCTTGGCGGGCAGGGCTGGGCAGGCCGGGAGGCAGGCCGGCCAGGGGAGCGGGGTGGAGATGGGATGCAGTCACAAGGTTTCCTTGGCTAAATAGCAGGCACAGATCCAAGGAACACATAGGGGAGGCTGGTGCCCTTGCCCCAGGGAGGTTCCCCAGCGCTCCAAAACTGTGCGGGATACAGCGCAGGCCCACTGGCCTCGCTGTTCCAGTGCAGTTTAGGATTGTGCTCTGAGAAACACTGAACTATTTCAAAATCTGAGTCAGACATGGGTCACTTCTTTCTTCTACAATCCTTAAAAGCTTGCTGGGTTATCTGACTGATGTCCGCAGGTTGTCCGTGCAAGTATCTCTGGATTCAACGTTCAGTCCAGAGAATTAGAAAACATGGGGGATTAGAGACCATCTAATGGCAAGCAAGTCCTTGAAGAAACCTTCAAAGTACTCGTAATCTTTGCACAGCTCCACACCAACTCCCTCTCACTTTCTGCTCTGTGTTGCCACAGGTGCCTGCTCTGAATAGCTACTGTAACTGTAGCCAGGGAAGAGCGGAGGGAACGTGATTAATTTTCAAGGAATGTGATTCAAGACGAGACATAAGGACTCACTGCAGTGGACACTAAAAACGTTTGTTTTTAGCTTTAATATTTTAAGCAAAGATTCACTTAGATTCATCCTGATCTGCAATCTCCACCTGGTGTTCCTCCAGCCAGATGGAACTGTAAATTATTTAAAATCATGAATTTCCATCAGCAGTTGCATCTAAATGCTTGGAAGGGGAAAAAAAAAAAGGTTTCTAGGATTCCAGAAAGTAATGCCAGTGTGCTTGGGTAAAATGTGGAGGAGAGGGACAAAGAGTGGTCACATGACATGGTCCTTGAATTCTCTGTCGTAATTGCTGTGCCCGTCTTAGCTATGACATTGAGGCAGGTTAAAGAATGTGTCATCCCTAGACATAGTTGCTAGATCCCCTATATAAGGGACAGGGCTGGCTCTAGGAGTGGCGGGGCCCAATGCGGGGCATTCCTATGGGGCCCCCCACATTCCCCACAGGGTTAACCCACTCACCAAGAAGAGCACTTGTGGTGCCACGCACAAAACATGGAGCCTGGAAATAGTTGGTGGTGACAGGTTGACATCAAAGCCAATTGCTTCCAGGAGGCCCATTTTGGGCACTTCAGATGCTAGGGCAGGTTAGAGGGCCCAAGGTAAAGCTTGCCCCACTGACCTACAATCCTGAGAGATCCTGACTGCAGCAGGAAGCAATATGCTTACTGCGCTGGTGAGGGGCCCCCAAAGCGCGGGACCCAATGTGATGGCATTGGTCACATTGGCTTAAGGCTGGCCCTGATAAGGGATATCAGTCACAGCTGAAGAGTAAGCTATAAACTTAGGAAGATGAAGATTCAGCTGGTTTAGGTTCTGAAAGTCTTACATTCCTAAGACTGGAATGTGCAAATTGTCCACATTCCCTCTCTGCCCCACCCCCCAGACAACATCTATGGTTTTTGTTTTCTGTTTGAAAGGCAATCACAGACTACTAGCTTGGCATTCATAGAAATTGATACAACAGAGCCAGACTTCCTGAGAGGGGAAAAAGTGGTAAAAGAACATTCAGTTGAAGATTTGAAAGAAACCAATATAGAAATGTTCACACACATAAATAATCTGAAGTTTAAACAATATCAAAGAAATGTGGAAATGCTCACACTGTCTCGAACATTATTTCTGCCTCTGCCATATTTTCTCTTAAGTATATTAAAACGCCCTTGGTCATCTAGTGTTCTAACAGGCAGAAGAAAATAACAGGCGTTCACAAGTGTATTCACAAGTGGATCATTTACTACTAAACACACCTATCTTTTCATCTAGAGAGACCATTTTTCCCCAGAGATGTTGATTATGATTTTCAGCAGTCATTTTGATCTGTTTTAGTAATGCTGAAAACACTAGTACTGATACAGCCATCTTGAGCATGAAATCCCAAGGATCATCAGCACTGGTTAAGAAGAGAGACCCCCGTCTTGGGTTTAATGGCATCCTGCTCCAACTCACAGAAACAGCACTTGGACTAACTCCTGTTGAAGACCCAGGAGGGCCCCCACTGACATCTAACCATGAACACACACACACACACACACACACACACACACACACACACAGAGAGAGAGAGAGAGAGAGAGAGAGAGAGAGAGAGAGAGCGCAATCCTAAACCCCCCTTAGTGCCGGCGCTGCACTCTTGCGCTGGCCAACCGCTTGTTGCGAATGTGCCGTAAAGCACATCCACGTCGGCGCTAAGTCGCTCGGCCAGCGCCTGCGGCAGCGCCAATGCCAGGCAAGCGTTGGCGCCGCTCAGTCAATGCAGGGCCTCCGCAAGGGCGTTCCAGAGGTGTTCCGGGGGCGTTACTAGGCAGCGCAGTGGGCAGAGACCACAGTTATGATGCGGTTGTGACGCAGGACGGCCGTAGTGCCAAATCCTAAACCTCGTCCCCAGCCATGGCAGCCTGGATTCGGGCCGATCCTGTCCACGTTCCTCTGTGCCTGCAAAACAGCAGGCGCAGATCCGAGCAAGCCCATAGGGGTGACTGGGGCTTACGTGGGTGTAAGGGAACAACCTCCCCTTGGCCTGCAGTTCACTGCTGCTGCCTCCTAATGGGCCTTAGGATATTGCCCTGCTATGTCAGCCTTACAATGCCGGCACAGTATAGGATTGCACCCACACAAATTTCCTTACTGGACCAATCTGATCCTGTCTAATCATTACTCCCCATTATTGTAGACTGTATGGCCCAAGACATCAAAGCTGCAATCAAATATATTTCTGACTCCCTTCACACACTTTCATTGGACAGTGAAGAAAATGTTTTTTAAAAAACAAACACACACCAATGCCTTGTGTAGAACTCCCCTCTTGGGGCATGTTCATGGCAAAGGTGAGATTTGAACCAAGGAAGTTCTGGTTTACAGCCCAGTCTCGTAGCCACTGCACTGGTTGAGGCACTTGTTCACACAAAGGCACTTGTTTCGGACAAAGGCACATGACCAAAGGTCCCACTAATCCACATGGAATGGGTGGAAGGGGATGAGGAGAGATCCGCAATTAAAGCCATAGTCGCCATACGATCTAACAAGCAACTACCTCACGACTAGACCATTCGGTCGTGGGGAAACCTACTACTACCTTCCCTGTAACTGCTGCAGAGTCTCATTTAGCTCCTTCTTGTTTGCCATGTAACTGTGTCGGTCCCAGAAGCAGGAAGGAGGTTGGCAGGAAGAGGAGGAGAAATCACTTTATTTCTACCCTGATGCAGTAAGATATAAATACAATCAAGAGGGGGTTAATCTAATCCTTTTGTGAAGCACTGAGTCAGAGAACAAGACAAAAACAAATCTGTGATCTGGAACTTCCTGAGCACCCACTCAGGGTGGATTAATGAGGACTACACGGCTGTGAAATTACGTGCCCTCTGAGTCAGGAAAATGGTCCTAGTGGTGCATGACCTTGAAATGAGGGGAAGCAAACTTCACCTGATCCACAATTATAAAGACTTAGGAGGAGGGGGTCTGGGGAGCAAGAACATACGGATTAAGAAGAGCTGGGAAAATGTTCTGAATATGACGGCAACAAAACACTCAAGCCTTCGGCTGTGATAGATGCACTAAATGTAGCATTAAAAAGAAAGGAAATCAAGGGGCATTACAAGGATACTGGTGGTCGAGCCCGCGCATTACAAAGGAAGCCTGTCCTCTTTATTTACAAGAAGTGGGTTTTGGTTGCAGTTGTTAGGGACTTAGTGATGTTTGTCTCTGTTCAATTTTCTCTCCGCAATGAAAAATTGTTGCGAGATGATTTCCAGCCTTAGCTGCTTTACATGACAGTATTATCAAGGATTCATCAAGAGGCCATCTGTCGAATTTATGAAAAAAAAATGCACACACACAAAAAAAACACCACAGATGAAAAGGAAAGAGCAAGACAGAGACTGGTCCCGGGGAAAGATAGATGTGGCAGCATGTGCCTGAGTGTGAAAATTGCGGCATTTAAATACTGCGGAATAAATTACTCTGCTTGAAAATTAGTTATGCTCTCCCAATTTAGATTTCCCCCTTACTCTAAGAACATAATGAAATACATCACATTCCCATGACTATTTTTATATCCTAATGAAAAATTAAAATGGGGGAAAGCAGAGACCCCGTAATGGGAATCAAATAAGCTTTGCAACTTGAGTCACAGAATTAAACAACTTCAGGATATGGCACTTGTAGAGATGTATATTAAGGTAGATCAACTTGTGTGTGTGATGGGGGGGGGGGAATAGTAAGCCTGTACCATGCTCACAAAGTCTTATATGTGGCTGGCAAATTCTAGATGAAATTGAAAGGTATTACATTGATTTAGCAGAGATAATAAATGGATATTTATAGGAAGTATCATAACCTGGCCACTTTGAATATGACCGGCACTCACTATTTTCAGTACTGGCTAATTCATACTCTAATATGGCATATGGGAGAAAAGGCTGAATACATTGCCAGTTTATAAAACATAGACATTTCTGCCTTGTGTACCTTTAATTACAATTCACCTTGCATTATGCATTAGACATGCAGGGATTTATACCTACAGCTTTAAAAAGTACTCTTTCTTTCTCTTGAACACAAAGTTACTGCTTTTTCATTGCACTAGTTCTTTCCACTAGTGTGTTTTTTGTTCCCCATGTTGCAGGGAAGCAATGAGATGAGATTAAAAAGCCAAGCGTTTATTAATGAACACGGACAACATAAACTGGGTTTGGCCAATGAATAGGGACCCTCTGCCATCTGGCCTCAAGATGCTCTTGTACCAGGAAGGACTGGCATGGATTCAGTGCAGCGGGTACCTGCCTGCTAAGTGGGCCCTGACTGTCACAACCTGATCACTTGGATCAGGGTCTGAAGTTGAAGCCACTCACAACCTGCATTGGGTTATTCCCTTTCTAGAATAAGAGTTAGCTCTGTGAACCATCCCATTCTTGTGTGTCTAGCCGAACTCTCTTTGTTAAGGACACATGCACACACACACCTCCAAGTATTGCTTCTTTTCTTCCACACACCCTTACATACCCTATTTGTTCTCGATTTCAGACTGGGCCTGAATATAGCTGGGCTCCCTCCGTTCCCCCCAGCTTTTCAAATATATTCTGCAAGACCATCTGTCATGTTTCCCAAAAAGAGGTTACACGCTGTTTTTGAAAAGTGAACCCTGTTCTCCCTAAATAGCTTGGCTTTGATCCAAAGGTGCCTTTTCTGTAACCTTGAATCTTCCTTATTGCCATCTTTCTCACACTGTTAACACAACCCCTGAAACACTACGGGGTTACACCACACATCTTCCACAGGCATTTCAACACAAGCGCATACATGCATGCATGTATGTATTTCTAACACTCTTTTTTAATCCTGCTTTTCTGCCTAATTAAAAAATGCCCAAGGCAGTTCCCATCAAAAATATAAACAATCAAAAATTATAGCAAAAAAAAAAAAAACCCTACAAAACAAATGAAAAGGGCAGCTAAGCAAATCAAAACACAGAGGGAACCAGATGGGAATATTTGATCAAATGCCTTCTCAACTAAGAAAGCCTTATCTGAACTTATCTCAACTAAGAAGGTGTTACCCAAACTGCAGCAGAGATCTCCTGGGGCAGCAAGTTCCATAGCCAAGACATGACAATGGAAAAAGCTCTCTTGCATATATCCCACCCAGTCATACTTCAGATGACACTGAGGCATGCAGGACAATCTCCAGGAGGAAAACACTGAATTGTTTTCTCCTTCCACTCTTGGTCTTTTGGATCCAACTCAGGGGGTACGCAGGGGTACGCGAGTACCGGTTTCTAGGATTACAGCTGGCCCCGCCCATTCGCCCGCCCACTCATCGACTCTGCCCTCTGCAACGTTTGAATTTCCTGCATGTTTGAGTTGCCTGCATGTTCTCAGAGCCAGGCAGGCAGGCAGCGAGCGGAGCCTTTCCTTTCCTTGCCACTGAAAAATGAGTTGCTCTGGGGTTTTAACATGATGCCAGGCCTCCTTAACATGTTGCGGGGGTGCTGTGGAATACTGTTGCAACTGTTGGGTCAGTTTAAAATCATCTGAGGCCTTAAAAAGGGCTTTTTTCATGTCACTTCCTGCCACGACATCACTTCTGGCTTATGACGTCACTTCCGGTGGGCGGGTCCCAACACATGCCAAACAAAAGTGAGTACCTGTTCTTAAATCACTTAGATGACACCACTGATCCAACTCATAGCGAGAGGTGTTTGAAAATGGTGCTGTTTATTGTACCCAGATGTAAGGCCCTCGTGTTCAGTAAGACTTAGAGCACAATCCAAACAACATGCTTAGCCCCCTTGCAAGGGCAAGCCCCTTGCGCCAGTCCAAGAATGTCACAAACGTGCTGTAAAGCACGTTTGCTACTATTCTCGAGCCAGCTATGTGCGGACCTCATCACGCTGCATCCGGACCTGGAAGAGAAAAGTCTGCACTGGCCAAAGCAGGCAGGAGAGAGAAGAGAAGGTGAGAGAAGATGACGGGAGGGTATTCAGGGGTAGGGGAGGAGTGTTTGGGGGGGCAGACCAGGAAGCTGATCAGGCCTGGGACAGGGGTGGGACTGCCTGTGGCAGTGTGGATTGAATTCTAACCTCCACTCCCAGCCCAATCGGCCTTGCATGGGCCACTTGGATTTGGGGCAGCAAAACCCATATTGGTGCCGGGCGCGCGACACAGGCTAAATGGAAAAATATCCAGCCTGATATATCCCATTGCGCTCCAGCCAGCACTTCCCTTGCACTGGATATAGCTCAGGCCCCTCAGCCTGCCTCTTCCACTACAAGTTCAGATAGATGTGATGCTAATCATATCACTGGTCTTTCTATATTCAGTTTTAATTTTAAATAGCTACAGGTTCAGGAGCGATCAAGATAATCACAAGGTTTTTTTTTTTAACCTCTCACCCCATGCCATGTCTCATGGCTGCTATTTCTCTGGATGGGATCCTGATTCTACCCACCCAACCCCCACAGCTGCAATTAATAGAAAAAAATGAACACACAACGGCCAACGATGTGATTACTGTCACTTAAAAAATCTCTGAACCTGAGAAATGCCTCTCTTGAATCCCCATGGTTGTGCCTTGTCCTGTCAACACTCACAAGGTTCTGAAAGCCCCCCACAACTCACAAATTTCCCCCATAGCATGCAGCTTCCTTTAAAAAAGTGATATAAAATAGATCATTGTTTTGGGTTAGGGTTTCTTTCTGTAACACATGGCTGAAAAATCAGAACACATCAAATTGAAATTTTGGGCAGTCCACTAGCAAACAAACAACACACTTCATAAGGCAATAAGAATGGAGCCTAATTATTCTATTTTTAGTGCGCAATCCTAAACTGAGTTAGGCTGGCATAAGCTAAACCAGCGAAGTTTGGCCAACACAAGGGACACCGTAAAGTATGTTTAGACCATGGAATCAGAGAGGCCAGCACACAGATGTGAGCCACCCTCCCCGTGAGCTCCGCCCCCTCCACCCGTAGGGATGCCACTGCTTCCTGTTGCACTCTGCTGGCTTCCGGAGAGTCTTTGCTGGATTCTTCTGATGGCAAATAATGTCCCCCTTGCTCCTAACCCCGTTGATTCCATAGGATCAATGATTCATTATCTGCAAATTCGCTAAGAGGATTTCCAGGAACCAAACCCTAGCAGATGATGAGGACTGACGGTATTAAACTCAGTGGTGGAAGTGAGGCACAGTTTCCTCTAATCGAGATCATAATACATAAGGACCATTGGTCAGAACAGAAAGCTATAGTGCTGTGGGACATCACCTTTCTCTAAGGTCTTGCAAATTTGGGCTTGCCACCTTGGCATAAATTTGTTTGCAAGCACAAGTCCTCCTGAAGAATATATTAAGCCCAGGGGTTCCCAAAACCTTTTACCACCACAACCCACTTTTTAAAATGACACCCTTTTGAGACCCTCCTCGCTTTATGAGACACACACAAAAGTTTCACCTTCCCTCAAAACTTTTTATTATGGGAGGGAGCCTTCTGGAATGTGGGTTGAACTCCTTCTTCATCAGATTGGGACCATTCTGGTGGCCTTGCATTCCCCTTTGCTTGGCCTTTGATAGGAGCCTAGATAGCATACTTTGCCTGCTCATAAATGTGCATGTGTGGTTCAGGCACAATCCAGAGGCCGGTTTAGGCCAGCTCATGTCACTTACACCTGCCTGGGAGGGTCACAAACGTACTGAAATGAACATCTGCACCACTCCAGAGCAGGCTACGCTGGCGCAAGACACACCTGCGCCAGGAACCAGAGAGCAATCCTAACCTGTGCTGGAACAGGCAGGCTGGCTCGCCTGCACTATATCCAGCACAGGTTGGACGACCCACTGAAACATCCATGGGGAAAGGGCACATTTGCCCCCCCCAAGGGCCGGGGTAAGCCCCAGCCAGGCCAATGGGGCTCCTCAGATCTATGCCTGCTGTTTAATAGGCACAGGTCCAATGAGCTGCTGTAGCCTGAATCAGGGCCGTGGAACCTGGGGACAGGGTTTGAATGCACATCCATACTCCTCCACCCTGCCCTTTCCCCATCCTGTTCCACCCACCCACCCCCCTCCCAACCCACCCAGAAATGGCCTTGCGCCAGCCAAACCTGTCTGGCGTGGGACCTATTTACCCATCGGTTGCGGTAGCAGTGTGGTTGGTTTTCTATATCACTATATCTAGCAGCCAATGCCACAGAAGCAGGTAAACCTTGCATTTTTAGGTGCTTCCAAACTGCTAGGTTGGCAGGAGCTTGGACAAGCAACAGGAGCTCACTCTGTCACGTGGTCTTGAACTGCCAACCTTCCGGTCAACAGCTCAGCGGTTTAACCCATTGCGGCACCACGTCCCTGATGTTTTGTGGTTACTGTTAGCCTAATTAGACTTATTTTAGATTGTTTGTTCTGCTATTATGTTAATGACCTCAAGGCAGCCATAGTTATAAATTCCCCAAAGTGAGTTTAATTTTTGGCCTAGCCAGCCCAGGTGTAATGGCACCAAACGGCTACCACTGCACCCTGTGCAGGATGTGAGCAGGCTGGAGGTTTCCTCAGAGTAAAGAGACATTTGTCCCCTTACCCTGACTAGAGCCCCATTCTGCTCAATGGGGCTATTTCACCAGCGAAGAATTGGGAAGCAGTGATAACCAGGAATAAATTCCCCTTACCCCCAAGTAACAGTCCAGCACCCCCAATAGGGCTACTCAGGTTTTCATTAAAGCGGGCAGCAAAATCTTTGAGGAACTCCAAGAAAAAAATCCCTTCTAGGTTAGGGACAAGACCAGTATGTCTAGGGATACACAGATTTGTGGTGAGTTACTGAACTTAATTTGTTTGGAACTCTAATGATTTCATCTATTGACAATTTACAAATGACTGTCTTAAATCTGTCCAACAAAAGCAGTTAATATCCAAGTTCTACTTTCCTTGGATATAATTAAGGAAGTCTTAATGTTTTTGTGCTGTTCAGCTGAAAGATGGTGATTTAACTGACTACATATGTCATTGAGGTAGCATTTGTATGTGTGCCTTTGGACCAACAAAGTCTTGTCTCCTGGGTTGTGGTTAGTCACTGCACTAGAAGTGAGCCAGAGGTAACTCAGGGCACAATCCTAAACTGAGTTAGGCCAGCATAAGCTAAACTAGCAAAGCTTGGCCAACACAAGGGCCACCGTAAAGATGTTTGGACCGCTCTTGGAGTCAGAGAGGCCAGCACACAGACATGCACCATCCTCCCTGACTCTTAGAGTAGTCCGAACACGCTTTATGGTGGCCCTTGTGCTGGCCAAACTTTGCTGGTTTAGTTTATGCCGGCCTAACTCCAGTTTAGGATTGCGCTCTCACTCAGACATAAAGGGCAAATGAAAGCAATTGCAGTTCAATTGCTTCCTACCTGTCAGTAGTATAAAATCTGGACATGAGTTAATAATGTACTGTAAAATACAGGAAAGGGAATAACTAACTAGTCTGCAGATATCATGAGAGCCCCCCTGGGTTGAAATATCCCAGGGGTATATTAATCCCTGGGTTGAAATATCCAAGAATGTTGTACCTCCTCCGCAATGTCAGTTTCATCAGACCTCTGAAAAGTAATGAACTTGGAAGTTATAGAACAATGGTAGCATGGACCCAAAGGGGTATTCAGACATTACAGAAGAGGAATATTACATTGGCAGTAATGACCTGACCAAACAATCATAAAATACAACTCATTAAGGGCACAAGTTTTCCTAATCTGGTGTTCCCCGGCGCAGGGCTCTTGCGCCAGACCAGGGCTGTTGAAAACGTGCTGTAATCAGCCGCTGGGCCAGTGCAAGCAGCAGGGCAGTGCCAAGAGTGTGCCAGAGGTGGGTGGAAGGCATAATGGGGCAGCACAATGGGAGGAGATGGGACACAGCTGTTGGGCTGTATCCAACCCCCTGTCCCCAGGCTGGGCAGGCCCGATCCGTGCCACTCTTGGCTACATGGACTTGTGCCTGCTCTTTTGCAGATGCAGATCTGAGCAGCCCCATAGGGCTGGCTGGAACTTACCCCAGGGCAAGGGGAAGATATTCCCTTGCCCCAAGCTGCACTGCTGCTGCCTCCTAACATTGTTAGGAAGCCGCGCAGGTAAGCCAGCCTGCCTGCCTATTCCAACACAAGGTAGGATTGTGCTGCCCATGTTCAGGTGCACCACACATCCATACAAAAGAATCCTACCAGTTCCTACTTCCCCCATTCCTTGTAATCACGAGTCAAAGCCCAGCAGCGTGTAACTAGGAGGCGCGGGAAGAATGTGTTGAGAAAGGACATAAGGGATCTGCAACGCCACGGCCATTAAGCGGGAGCAATATTTTCCATAGGCACATTTTATTAGAATAATCTTTGAACTATTCCACTACATGAACTCCAATATTACACAAATATCTCTCCAATCTGTGCAAACGCAGGTTCTGGGGAACAAGCTGGGAGTAGATGGAAGACTGTGTTATTTTAAATAGCTGTTCAACCAAATAAATACGAAGCACAGAGTTCAGCATTTCAAAAATTGTAAAATAAATCATCATCAAAAGGCTTATTTTATGAACCTATAAATCTCCTGAAAATAAACGTTTTCTTCATCTTCCTGTGTTTTAATAAAGAATCCCCCCCTTTTTACTCACTCAATTACAATATCACTATCAGTTCAAATTACAGGTCAAAGATATGGGGCTTAATGTATGTACAGCCGGTTCTCTTCTCCTAATAACCTGTCATTCCTGGGATTTGAATGTCAGAATGCAGCCTGCTGCGGTAATGCTCTCCGGCAGTGCGGTGATGAAAACTTTGGACAAATCATGAAGAACATTCCAGATCCAAATCATCAGAAGGTTACTGGGGAGAGCCTTTCATTCTGCTTTGACCCCTTGATCTGACAAGTGACACCTACAAAATGAACAGCCCTCCAACTTAAATTGTTTAACTGTAGCCTGATCAGTTTTATTATCTTGCTAATCCGGATATCAGCCGTTTCATCAGAATGGAAGATATGCATATCATGAATTATTTTGACACCAAGACCTTTTAATTTTTGCCAGCAATATTTCACCGCACCAATCAGGGCCTGCAGTCAGTGATGCCTCTCACCTCCTGGGATGTCAGAGGACAGCACACTCCTGACAGCACCAAATCATCTGGGAGCTGTAACGAGCTATTGCTGCAATTATTATTATCTCCTGTAGTCATGCATTTCATTACAGCGCAGGCAGGCAGGCAGGCAGGCAAAGAGGCAGAGCACTTTCAGGCTGGTCTTATTTAGGAATCTCTGCCGTTTTTATGTGCTGTGGGGCTCCGTAGTGTAATTTCTTTTCTCCTCGGCAGACAAGGCTAGGTGAATTTCTAATAAAAACAAAACACTCGCAAGGTGCTGGCGGAAAAGAAATGATCACAATACAGTACATTAACCAACGGTGAAACAGTTTAAATGGCCCACTTGTAGTTTATGAAAGCAGTGGTTAATCAGCAATATGGTTTGCTACAGAGAGAAATAAAACGCAGTTTATTCTTAAAATATATGTTACACACAGATTCACCCACACGTGCTTTCCTAAAAACCCTTCTTTTTTGCAGTAATAGAGGTGAAATGTTTCCGGGATGGTGTCGCTGTTTGGGGAGTGTTTGGCCCACCATTATATGTGGGGAAATAGAATCATTTAAAAATTAAACTACAGTAGTTGGAATGAAAAGGTATCTCCCTTCAAATATGCTCTGAGGGGGCTGTGTATATCAAATGGCTGTTGGTGAGAAGGGGGATTCATTTTTTTTTTTACAAGCGACTCACTGCTGTTTTTATCTTCAGGTGTCTCAGAAAGCCTCTCTCTTCATTGCCTTTCCCCCCTCAAAAACAGGTTTCTTATTTTTTTTCCTCATTTTGTTGAGCGTCCTGCATCCAACATAAGCCTCATGTGCATATCATTCACCAATCTCCCTTCTGGGTAGCCATAGATCTTTTAAAGTGCTCTTCCCTTTCTCATTTTCACTAGGTGACCTGTCTGACAACAGTGTCACAAAGAGCCAATAAATCTGATGATAACTGGTTGACCAGAGAGGTATTGGAAATCTTGCTAGTTATATCTGCAGTGTTTGATTCCCTGGATCTAGAACTTCACTCTCAAATGCCCGCTTTACACTTCATAAGTTCTCTACATGGATATTATTCCCATGTAGGTTATTGCATGTACTCTAATGCAGTGTTTCTCAAACTTTTTGGATCAGGATCCACTTTTTAGAATGGCACTCATGTTAGGACCCAGAAGTGATGTCATATCCAAAAATGGCATTCAAGCAGAAATGCCATCATTGTGACATGGGCTTTCCGACCAGAAGGTTGGGAGTTCAAGACTGCATGATGGAGTGAGCGCCAGTTGCTTATCCCAGCTCCTGCCAACCTAGCAGTTTGAAAGCACCTAAATGCAAGTAGATAAATAGGGACCACTTTGGTGGGAAGGTAACGGTGTTCCGTGCACTACGGTGTATAGTCATGCTATCCACATGACCAAGGAAGCTTGTCCTCGGACAAAATGCCGGCTCTACAGGCTTTGAAACGGAGATGAGCACCGCCCCCCACAGTCGGTCATGACTAGACCATTCGGTCGTGGGGAAACCTTTACCTTTTTTAGAATGCAAACTGGCATTCTTGGACTGCTGCAATTGTGCAACCATGAACATCCCTGACAGAAAGCAGCATTAGGGAAAAATATTATGTAAAAGCACTGAACCAAAAACAAAATAAAAATGTAAAAAACCTCACTTGAAAACTCAAACTGTTGACACTCACAAAAGGAATATAGCAAGAGTAAGGTCTGCAGTTTCCAAGATGGCTGCTCCCCATTTTCTGCCACCCTCCTCACATCAGGTCATGACCTACCAAGTTGGTCCTGACCCACAGTTTGAGAAAAACTACTCTGATGTATAACATCATGTGTTCAATTTGCTGTGCATATAAGTGGAAATAAATTCTAAATGGCAGCCAGTTACCAAAACATACACACACAATAAAATAAGCCCTTGTGCATTCGACAGACATGAGGGTGCACACACAGCGCATACCATTTCCTGAATGGAAGCTGTACGCATGCAGAAATTACATCAAATGGGAAGTGCACTTTCCAAGTGAGAGTCAATTGAACCAGTCTTTACACTGATTAGTTAAACATTCATCAATGGAGTTTGCTGGAAATTTACTGAGCTTAATTTTTATCTGTTACAGTAGTTACTTTTGATGGACTAAGCTATAAGTACTACAGGGGGAAAGGATGCAATTGCTTAAAAAAATGTTTCAAAAAGTTATTTACAGACATGCCCCAGTATTCACTGATTTGGTATCCATAGTTTCAGTTACCCACAGATACCATGGATACTGGGACACCTATTAAAAAGATAAAGGTAAAGGTAAAGGTTTCCCCATGACCGAATGGTCTAGTCGTGACCGACTGTAGGGGGCGGTGCTCATCTCCGTTTCAAAGCCTGTAGAGCCGGCGTTTTGTCCGAGGACAAGCTTCCATGGTCATGTGGCCGGCATGACTCTACGCCGTAGCGCACGGAACGCCATAACCAGTGATGTCATGCAGGGGGTACGCGGGGGTACACGAGTACTGATTTCTAGGATTACAGCTGGCCCCGCCCATTCGCCTGCCCACTTGTCGACTCCGCCCTCTGCAACGTTTGAATTTACTGCATGTTTGAGTTGCCTGCATGTTCTCAGAGCGAGGCAGGCAGGCAGGCAGCGAGCGGAGCCTTTCCTTTCCTTGCCACTGAAAAATGAGTTGTTCTGGGGTTTTAACATGATGCCAGGCCTCCTTAACATGTTCTGGGGGTGCTGTGGAATACTGTTGCAACTGTTGGGTCAGTTTAAAATCATCTGAGGTCTCAAAAAGGGCTTTTTTCATGTCACTTCCTGCCACGACATCACTTCTGGCTTATGACGTCACTTCCGGTGGGCGGGTCCCAACACGTGCCAATCAAAAGTGAGTACCTGTTCTTAAATCATTTAGATGACACCACTGGCCGTAACCTTCCCACCAAAGCGGTCCCTATTTATCTACTTGCATTTAGGTGCTTTCGAACTGCTAGGTTGGCAGGAGCTGGGACAAGCAACGGGAGCTCACTCCGTCACACAGTCTTGAACTCCCAACCTTGCGGTCGGACAGCCCAGCAACAGCGGATTAACCCGCTGCACCACCATGTTCCACGTCCTATTAAAAAGATAGGGAAACATTAAACCAATCTCTTTTGCAGCAAAACCACTGATGTTCCCCTAACTTTAATGGTGTCCCAGTATCCACAGTTTCAGGTATCCATGGAGGAGTCCAGAATGGAACCCCAGCAGGGACTGGGGCATGCCTGTATTTTATCCTGGATCATGTAATTCATAAAAGCGAAATAAGCAACATGATGGATTGCATTTTCCAATATTTCACTGAAAGGTCTTGACTTGCTTACTTGTATTTCCAAAATAAAAGGTAACCAGGCTGGATGATCACACAGTACATCTGCACACACATCACTGGAAACAAATCACTAACACAAGGGCATGCAGTGCATCAGTTGTTTCAATTGATCAAACAGCTGGTTTTAGTTTACCGAGCTATCTAATTCGGGGTTGATCTACAGCAGACATTGAGGTAACGCTGCTTGTGATCCACCTCCATCTGAAGTGAATGACGAAACTCCCACTGACTTTCATTGAGATGGATTGCATCCCAAATTCTTTCATCAGATTGCTTTTCTCGGCAGGAGCAACCTTCTGCCAAACATTTCTGCAGAATACTTATATGGTTATATTTTGTTCCCCTCCTACCTCCAATATAACTCTCTCAAAGAGCATTACAACAAGCCCTTGTCTTAAGCTTGAGACCAGTCTATGCAATTTGCTGAATCAAACAGTAAATCTGTCTCTGGACTGTACCACGTCAGGCTTCAAGTACCAAGGGGGCGGGCGGACACAGTGGCATATTTAAACATTTGTTAAAAGGAAAACTAGGATGCTAGACCAGGGGTATCCAGATTTCTCAATACACCTGCCACGTCATATATTTTACAGTTTTTCGTGAACCTAAAAAAAATCTGTTTTATGAATGAATGAATGAATGAATGAATGAAATTTAAATGAATGAGAGCCCAATCCTGAGCTCCTGAGCTCCAGTTGGAGCAGCAGTGCCAAAATGGCTTTATGTGGGAGCTGCAGCAGCCACCAGGATCTCCTAAAGGGAAGTCGACCCCTGCAATGGGGCTTTGACCCCTGCAATGGGGCTACTCCACTCTCCGTCAGCTATTTAGTGTTGGAGCCTGCCACAGAGTTCAGGATACAGTGGCGAGTTCTCCCGCCAGTCCTGGGGCCGTTTCTTTCCTCCTCCACCCCATTCCACCCACTCTCCGCCTCCCCCCCCCCACCAGAAAATGGTTAGTAGTGAACAGCACTGCGTGGGCACCAGTTATCATGGTTGCAGTGTGGAAGACCAGGGCCAGCTGGTGCTGGTGCAGTGCCGGCGTAGCTCCAGCACAGCACTGGCACTCCGGGTGCCCAGCAGGGCCTTGCACTCATGCTTCAATGACCAAAAGAATGAAGACAGGGGCGGCAGGTCCAGCATTGATGCACCAGGCACCCCGGCAGCTGAGAGCACAAGGGCAGGTGGCCCGCCCCCTCGCCCTAGGGCCAGTCCTGTTGCGACTGAGGAAGTAGTCTGCCTGGCCAACTGATGTCTGGAGCAAGAGAAAGGAAGCCCCTATCAGCAATACAAGTGCCAGAAAAGGGAGGGTAGTGAGTACTTGCAGGATCAGGGTCGTGGAGAGTTGTCAGCCAGGACTTATGCAGCCTGGCTGGGAGGAAGAGGTGGAGCAAGGGAGTGGGCAGGCTCTATATAACCCCAGGCAAGCCATTGATGAGAGCAGTATGGAGGAGGCTGGCCAGCAGGTAGGAGGCTGACCAGCCAGTGAATCCAAGCAAGGCTGCTGGAAGGGAGGAGAATCAGTGGGTGAAGGAACCCCCTTGCCAATCTCTGAGGCTACTGGGTTCCTCAACTGACTGGAGGGACTTGAGGGAGCCCAGATTGGGGTTAGGGGCTTGAGGGAGCTAGTGTCAGCTCTGGTTGCTACCTTTCACAACGCCCTAATGTGGGCTACTGTGGGGGCAGGCGCCCCTTGCCCAACAGCATCAAGACTTGCATTGGGAACAAACTCCTGTGCATCAGAATCACCCCTACAGTAGCTAATGGCATAGCTACAGAGATTTTATTATCACGTCATTCTTGTGATAAGTCTAAGATAATTCTGAACATAAAATCAACATATTCTGCTATTTTAAAAATAATTTTTAAAGTAAAAAAGACATCTGATACTGCATGGAGGTTTGGCACCAAAAATGCAGGACCACTTTTTTTTGTAAACACCTCCACAGAAAATATTTTAATAACTGCAGGAAAATTGTCTGTAAAATTGCCAGTCATTTTATTTAGCAAAGACTAACGTGCGATACCTGGAACATATTTTTTGCAGAAAAAGAAATAATCTAAGATCTGGTCCCTGGGACATGAAGAAGGTGGGGAAATTATGAATTATCACCATTACATTCAATGTCTTAAAAGAAGAACCAATTGGCTCTTTTATGTGTCAACAGTAGAGACTTTTGGGGGGAATTTTTAATGCTACTTGACTGGTATATGTGAGCTTAAACAAAATTAAGATAATCGGGTGTAGTCTCTTGGTACTCTTCAATCACCACAAGGTGATTTTCTACCATTCTCACATTGGACAATTCTTGACATACTGAAATCTGATATCAATTCAGGGCAAATTAGATTTCCCAAGAGAATCTATAACGTGGTAAATTCCAGATCCTGAGATAGAAATTGAGGCAGAAAGTATGATAAGCATGTTTTTTACCCCTGCTAACTGGACAAGAGGCACTTTTTCCAGTGGTGTTCCTCTTATATTTAGCAGGGGGAGAGTAACTGTCCCTCTTCACCCCTGCGCAGTCTTTCTAGTGGCTGTTGCTGGCGGTCTGCCTTTTTTTAGATTGTGAGCCCTTTTGGGACAGGGAGCCATTTAACTTTATTATTACTATTTGCCTGTAAACCGCTTTGTGAACTTCGTGTTGAAAAGCGGTATATAAGTACCTGTTGATTGATTGATTGATTTATGATAATAAAACATATGGGGGCTGTTGAAAATTTATGGATCCCCAGTGTCAAATGACCTAGCTATGCCACTGTTGAGAGGGGGGGTGACTGCAGGCCTGGAGGCAGCAGGAGGGGGCACACTGCTGGGGGGGAGGATGGAGTTTCCCCTTAACTTTTTTTTTTAAAAGCCCAGGCGTGGTGTCAGAACCTTCCCGTTTTGCCCTCTACATCATTTTGCCTTCTACATCGGGCTACACTTTTATTAGCTACACCACTGGTTTGGACTGGAGCAATATTGTCCCAACCCCTCCTTGGTCAAGATAATCCTTTTCATAGTTAATGCAAGGTAGACTGAACAGATAGGGGTTCAGATGGCAGCCCCACTGGCCATTCCTCAACTACACACATGCATTTGAATGTCTGTATAGAGCCTACTCACGTAAATGTTTAGTTGTCTCCCTTCACATGCATTAGAGAACCCTAAACAAGCAGGGTTCCTGATCACACAGGGATAACCTTATGTCCATAATTGTACGCCCATGGACTTTCTATTAATCTTTAAGGGCCCAATCCTGAAGCCGTCAGTAAGCTGTTATCACCAGCTTCAGGGTCATGAACACCACACATTCCCAGCACTGCCAAAGTCCCTAATGCCAGCACTGGGCCTGCACCCTCAGCACAGAGCCTCAGCACCAAGGAGTGGCTGCTGTCCTGCCAAATGTGAACATGCATTGTTGAAGGGGGGAAATTAAACTATCTAGGAAAAATTTGCATGGGAGATTTGGCACACAGGAAACAAAAGGTTGGCCTAAGACTTCCCAGCACCTGAAACTATATGCCAAAGGCTGACCCCCTCCCCTTCCGAAAGCATGTCAGGCACTGTCATTCTTCGTCCTCATCCTCCTGGGATTTGAGCAGAAGGTAAAATATGAAGGAACGAAAAAGGATGAGCTGAGAGCCTTTCTAGGCCATCACTCTACTCTCCTTCACACTTCCTCTCCCCCCCCTTCCTTTTTTAAGCTAGGGAAGTGGTTTTGAAATTGTGATCCGTGGCTCCCCAGGGAATCTTGGAAACCATCCCGGGAGCCATGGAATTCTTGCCAAAAAACCAACACCCTATACAATGTGTAGGATTGTAGCCCTAATGGGGAACTGCAGCTGATGGCCTGGTAGGTCAAGGGAGCCAACAGTGAAAAACGTTTGGGAACCACTGATGTTGGGAGTGGGAAGAGGAACAGCAGTGAATGTGGGTGGACAGAAGCAGGCGGCACCACCCTGCTACCTGAGGCAACTGCCTCAGTTGGCCTCATAAGTGGGCCAGTCTTGATTTCAAATACCATCCCATTCCCCATTATTGTTCTGAGAGAAGCATAGCATTGGGTACCTTGTGTTCGTCTTAGAACCTCTGATTTAGTGCTCATTTGCATAGCCTTTCCAGCTTCACTGAGGCCTTCTCAATTTTTCAGCTACCAGTCAGTTCTTCCTTAATTTAGCAGAACTTGTCTGACCTTCCAAAGTTCACCCCAGTTCATTCCTGTGGCCTTCTTGGAAATAGAAAAACATGTGGCGCCTATCTATCTTGATGCCCTTCCTAGGGCTGAGGTGTGGCAAGTCCTCACATTTTTCAAGCAGGCAAACCGCTGAGGAATTTAAAACAGAAGCTGTAAAAGTTGTGCCATCTAGACAGCATATAAAAATGTAATAAAACCATTTTCCCCTCCTGATATTTTGCAGCTCATGTATCATTGAGAGATGGGAGCACATTTTAAAACAGGACCAATAATCAGCAATGCTAACACACTCTGAAATGCCATTATCCAAAGCTCTCAAACTTTTTGCCCATTGTTAGGTTTCCCTAATGGCATATTTAAGGTGCCTAAATGAGAGTGGCACCTTAGAGCCCAGTGTGCACATCTCCTGCTAATACATGCCAGGTGTGTGATCCAGAGCTTTGCAAGGGGATGAGAAGAGGACAGAGCTCCCTTGTACGTGAGCCCCATTGTAACAATGAAAGCGACCCACACAAGCAAGAACATCAATACCCAGAGTTTTGAATCAGGGCAAGTGTCTGCAATGTCACTGCAATTGTTCACTTTTGAGTTTCCAATTTGGTATCATTCACAAAATAAATTCAGCCCTCCATCACCAACCAGTTTTTTCTGGAGGACCACATGAACAGGTAAGAGGAAAGGTTTACTCAATCAAAGCTCTTTTTCCCATTGCAAGACATGCCTGCTTCAAAGACCCACGGCCACAGGTGCTGCCCTTCCATTTCTTTCCTTCCTCTTGGTGTTGATCATTGGAGAGTCAGGTGATATCATTCAAGAGGGACAGATCTGGCCTGGGGGTCATAAGTTGCTGACTCCTAAACAAGGCACTCTGGACTAATTTTATTTGGAAATGTAGTTCAATGGCAGAGCACATCCTTTGGATGTCCCAGATTCCATTCTTGCGGGCATCTTCAGGGAGGACTGGCAAAGTCTCCTGTTGAAATCCTGGAGAGCTGCTACCAGTTAACATTTGTAGACAATAAGTTGTTGTACCAATGGTCTGACTCAATCCTGGCTCTCCTGGAAGCAACAATGCTTGGTACAGAACAGGGGTCGACTTGCCGGGAACATTGGGGGGTGCCCATAGCCACGCCCCCAACATTGACATGGCCACGCCCTCTGACATGACCATGCCCCCTGACCAGTTCTCGCTGGCAGGGGGTGTGGTCAAGCGATGACAGGCGGCTCATGCCTGACCACACCCCCTGTCATTGCTGCGGGTCTCTGAAGGGGCTGCCGGAGAGTTGGGCCGTGGCCTGATCCGTTCATGCCGTGGCACAGCTCTCCGAGGAGCTGGTTTGCAATGCAGCCCCTTGGTCACGGTGCAAATGGATTAGGCCGCGGCCCGACTCTCCGAGGAGCTGCATTGCAAACCAGCCCTCCCCAGCTACAGATGGGGGTGCTGCTCACGGCACCTGCTTCCGAGGCTGGGGCGGGCGAGCAAGCGATCGCTCGCCCCTGCCTCAGAAGTTGCTGCTCGCAGCACCCGCCCAGGGCAGGCAAGCCAATGAGCTTCTTCCCGCCTCAGGAAGGAGCTCATTGGCTGGATCGCACTGCCCTCAGCTCGGCCTGTTCGTCACTGGACCGGGCGCATTCCCGGCCCAGCACCGCACATGGTGTGCCGCTCAATTTGGGGGTGCCCAACATTATGGGTGCTGAGCACCCATTGCAAAATTACTGCCAACAGAGTTGGCGCCTATAACAAAGCAACTGGATTGCTCCATAGGCTGTCTCACCATAAAGCCCCCAAACATTGTAATCGTTTCTTCTGCAGAAGGTGCACCAGGCACCTAAACATTTTGGCTGCTCTTTTCTGCACCTTTTCCAATTCTACAATCTATCTAACCATTGATGGATTGATTATCTATCTATCTGGAGAGAGAGAGAGCTCAGAACTCAGTATACAGGTTTTCAAGCATGGCCTCACCATAGATGTGTATAAGGGCCTTTAGACTATGCTTGAGTATATAGCTCAATGCTCTTTAATTAATCCAAGACTAGACTGCCATCCAACATGCCCTTCTAGGCACACAATCGGACTTGGTTATCGTCATCAGCATTTCTACACTTTTCCCATTTGATGTTCGTTCTGCAAAGTTAGAGGCAACTCCTCCATTACCCTCACCTGCAGTATAGTAGGGCTTGCAGCACATATTCAGCAAAAACGTTGAAATTAAATCCTGGTAAGACAGAAGGATAAAGACCTCCACCTGGTCTGGAAGTCCACAACTCAGGTATTGGACTATTGCCCTGCTCTGAACAGGGTTGCATTCCCTCTGAAGGAGCAGGTCTGCATCTTGGGGGCTGTCCTGGATCCGCAGCTGCTCCTGGACTCCAGGTGGTGGCAGTGGCCAGGGGAGCCTTTGCTCAGCTTCCACTGATTCTCCAGCTGTGACCATACCTGGGTAGCAGTGACCCATGCCTTAGTGACATCTAGATTAGATCACTGCAATGCACTCTACATGGGGCTGCCTCTGAAGTTGTTTGGAAACTGCAACTAGTGCAGAATTCGACCGCCCATGTTGTTGCTTGGACTCGTTGGTTTGACGCAGTTGGGTTGCTGTTTCAATGACTACACTGGCTGCCGGTTCATTTCCAGCTGAATTCAAAATGCTAATTTTGACTTTTAAAGCCCTTTTAAAGACCAGGGTATTTGAGGGACAGCCTTCTTCCATACAATCCTACCCATCCTCTCAGGTCATCAGAGGAGCCCCTTTTGACTGTGCCACCACCAGTGGAGGTGAGAGGGATGCCAGAAATAGGGCCTTCTTGGTGGTGGCTTCCTCGTTTATGGAATTCCCTTCCCCTGGAATTAAGAACAGCTCCTTCTCTACAGACCTTTCAGCAGAGCATTGAAACCTTTTTATTCAATAAGGCTATTAACTGCATTGTGGGCTGGTGTTTTGAAGGAGATGGAATTTTAATTGTTTGTGTGTTTCTTGGGTTTAATGTTTGTTTTTGTGGTCAATGTTTTTAATATTGTTTTAATTTATGTTCATGTTGTGAGCCACCTTGAGCGGCCTTAAGTGTGGGAGAAAGACAGGATACAAATTCTTCAAATAAATCAACACACCAAAGGCCTACGACGAATTTTCCATGGCTTTCTTTGGTGTTGGAATAATCCTATTTTACCTTTGCAATTTAAGCTGCTAGAAACAGAACAATTGCCTAGCTCAGACCCAGCAATTTACTTTGAGCAAGTCCAATTTTTATTTCAGAGCACAAAATGGTTTCATTCTATCCACTAAGCAATTAATATGTTCTACTAAACAAATCAGTGCTAAAGCACCAAATTAACACCCTTCAAAAGTGATACATCAGTGCCTGATTTCACAGAATGTTTTATGACCCTTCCACCTAAACTAATGGATAGATTTCAAACATAAAAGCCCCAACATGGCTTGAATTTGAATTCTTTGATTCATTGTAACTGTATTCAGACCTTTTATCAAAGTCAGTGGGTGCCTTTTTCATCAATATTGTGCCTACCTTATGCAAGAGCTGGTCAAAATTAGATGGTTTCACAGTTTTTTCCAAGGAAAAAAATTGGCCATTACATTAAAATTGTCCTGCCTCTTAAGCATATATTTCAGACATGTAATGGCAGCTTTATTGTAAGTATCAGTAGTGAAATTCAGGGGGTTCGCCCAGGTTCTATAGAACCGGTTGTTAAATGGCCCGGCCCCGCCCACTCGCTTACCTCGGCTGGCTTCGAGGTTTTTTTTTTTGGCTCCAGCTATGACGTCATAGAACCGGTTGTTAATTCATTTGAATTGCACCACTGTTAAGTATATTATAGTTTTTCCCTAAAAATAATGGTTTAAGTATGGAAAAGGCATGGATTCCAGTTAAGTATGATTATCCATATTATTTGCTCTTATTCACAAGCTGAAAAAAGAGAAGCAAATTTAGGGCCCAATCCTATCCAATTTCCCAGCACCGATGCTGCTGTAGCAATAGGATGTGCACTGTACCCTGCAGTAGTGGGGCAGTCATGGAAGGCTCCTCAAGCCTTTGTTCCCTTACCTTCTGCTGTATTGCAGCTGCACCAGCACTGGAAAATTGGATAGGACTGGGCCCTTAGACTACTAGCAGTTATCTCCCACCTATTATAGTAAGAGCACCAAAGACGCTTATGAATGGGAGCACTACTAACTGGGATCCTAGTAGTGGCAGCCAGTCATTTTTTTCTCTTGCACACAGGCAGAATTGCAATGTTCCTCTCATAAAGGATATTGGTATAGATAGAGCATGTTTGGGACACTGACCTTTCCCACTACACCTTCTGTTTTTGCAGTGTTCTTTTTGTCTCAGCACGTAGGTCTCAGAAAAGATGGAAGAGTAATACTAACCATCATCATGCAAGTATTGCATTGCTATACCCCTGTTTTCATTATTGATGGATTTCCTTCCATTAGTAACGTGATGATTTACACCCAGGGGAAATGTGGGTGGGCAACAGATGGATGACCATGTTTTGTGAACCTTCCCATAAATAGTGAGAAAACAAAGTGCAACAATCCTAGACTAAACACACGTCTGGAAGTGCCTTGAGACTCAAGATGCTCCAAATCAATTCGGAGTTTAATGTTCTAGTTATCTTTCTATGTACATCTATAAACAGACAGCTATCCTTCTAGAATTTCCTTTGCCCATTCAGTTCAGTATAAGACCTGGGGATGGACTATCCTGGGATGGACTATACCCAGGGCCAGTGGTGTCATTCAAATGATTTAGGAACAGGAACTCACTTTTGATTGGCACTTGTCGGGAACCCGGAACCAGCCACGGAGCCTGTTAGGATCCGTTCTGGTTCATTCCCCCTGAATGACATCACGGCCTTTAACCCTCTGAGTGCCGGCCAACCAAGAAGAAAAGCTCTTTGCCGAGGAATTGGGAGGGGGGAGGAGGGAGAGTGAAGTGGGCGGAGTCAGTCCTAATTTTAACTAGTGGAACTGAGTTCCCCCGCGTTCCCCCTGCATGACATCACTGCCCAGGGCCGAGGTCAGAGATGAGGCATGTTGGGTATTGGCCAAGGTCTAGACCTCCCTGGGAGCCTACCCAGCCAAAATCTGAAGCTCCTGTATCCTCCTAGGGCAATGGCAATATGGAGAGTTCTCCTCCATTTCCATCCAGCATCCACAGGATCCACAGCAGTGACTGCTGCTATTTCCCCCTCCCCATTGTCTAATAAGCCCCTGTATAGATTGACTGGTGATGGAGCGAGAGCAGCAGCTCTTGAATACCAGCAGTTGATCCATGGTTACTGGCAATTCCACACCCAGCTTAATCTAACGTAGCGTAGCTAGAAGTCAGCATAGGCTTCTAAGAAGAGCAACAGCGTCAGAGCACACCATAGGGACTGTGGGAAGAAAATTGTGAAGCCAACTCATCTGCAGGGCTCCCTCTTCTTCCAACTCAAAAGAAAAGAACTGCCTATTTTGCCATCATGTGCCCCAGCAATGTCCAACCTAGGCGTGTCTATGTATGACACATTGCACTTTCTCATATACCGTGTAGTCCCACTCTCCAGTTCTGAAAATACTTTCATATTAACGCAGACCAGAGTGTGCAATACCAACATGTGTTTCAACCATATATCTTCCATGTGGGAATGAAACATGATCATATGGCTCTACTTCCTAGTTCTGAACCATTTTTGCAGATGAATACAAAGAGGTCTAATTCTGGAAAATACGTCCATGATCTATTTTACAACCAGCAGAAGTGGACCTGAAGGATGTGTCGCCTGGGTCACATCCAGCAGGGTGTAACCCCCACACACACCCAAAAGTAATTGTATGATATCATGTCACCACAGTTATTGCCACCCGCTGCTGGTTTTTTTTTTTTAAGGCATGAACTAAGCTGGCTGGCTTTGTTTGCACTTAAGGGGCGGGTGAGCAAGCAGCTGCTCTGTCCACTCGCTCAACCCCACAAACTGTATTAAAGGGGCAGCAGTGTGGGGGGGGGCATTCAGCATGCCACCCCTGGCCACTCTGCCACCCAGGAACATGTGGCCCCCTAGACCCCCCGCCAAGTGCGCCACTGACAACCAGCATCAGACTCTGTATATTCTATTCCTAGTTCTACATAGACAGAACGTCTGATGACATTAGCGCTCGTAAAGCAGAACTGTCAAGGTCAGTCCATCCACAATGCAAACAATGCAGCTTGCATCAAGGGGAGAGTGAAACTCCAGGTGCCCTTTTACTTTGAGTCAGCCACCACGGCCTTCCTCAGCCTGCTGTGAACATAGCCACATCGTCACAAAAAAAGTAAGAGGCTGATTAATTGCATCTCTATCCATTGTACCGTCCCTTCCTGATTTGTTTAAAGAGACCACATGAGGAAGGAGCAAAGTGAATTTATAGGGAAACAGATTGCTGCTGCCCACAACCTCCCCGCAAAATGCATTACACTTCCCTATTCATTCACCCATAGGATTCCCTTAAATATAACAGGAAGTGCAAGCCTGTACTTCCTGTATTGATGAAAATATAGGAAGGAGCTAGGTAAGGGGCTGGATTCATTTGCCCAGATTTGTTGGGGAGGGGCGTACATGTGTGACAGAAAATTGGGGGTCATGCCAAATCGTGGATCACAGTGAGTACCATTCAAGCCATTATCTGCTCTCCTTGGAGTTTGTTACCCCTGGAGTAAGCAAACAGCACAAGCCAAAGTTAAAAATTCCATCAGGACATTGGGGACCTATTAAGTGTTGTATCTTTTTGAACCTGAAAAGGAAGTAAAATCTGTCAGTTTCACACATTTTTCAAGGTGAGAAATGTATGAAAAATCAGATTTTTTTTAAAGTATCACCATTTCCATACTCTGTTTCTTTGTTAGTTCAAGTTTTATAAGTGAACATCAGAGACTCTTCCTGAGTATGCCTAGATGACGTGGGCAGTCAACAAGATGCTGCAAAATCCATCCTGGATGCTACTCTGTGCTGCTTTATCTTGACATGTGCTTGCCTATTATATTGTTCCTGTTTACAGGATCATTTCCAGCATCTCTTCTGCAATTGTCCTTCAACCTAACCCATAGAGCAGGGTGAAGCAGCAAACTGTAAGCTGGTTTCCAGGAGTAGCACAATAGCCCACTGTACATTTCCCTATGATTGGCCTCAGAGGAAGGAAAGTAAAATGGCACCATGCTGTTTTCTCTTCCTTCCCTAATAGAAAACAATAGAGGTAAAGGAAACAAGAATTGAGAATGTGATTTCCATAGAAAAAACACCATCTGGCAGTGGTGTAGCTAGGGCATCTGGCATCCAGGGCCCATACATTTTAACACCCCTATACAGCCCCCCTGCCTCAGAAGGTCTCTAGGAGGTGTTCTGAGACCTGAGGAAGCTGTGTGTGGCCTCTCTGAACCTCAGAACACCCCTCAGACATGTCTGGAAGGCAGTTCTAGTCACATCTGGGAAGTCTCTGAGGTATTCCCTCAAGGCAATTTACCCCCCCCAGCCCTGCCTTAGCTATGCCATTGCCATGTGGTGCCATTAGGCAGCAAAATAGCACAGGCCGGCACTGCTAACCCAGTCTCTCCACCTCCCCATTTTGTTATGTGTCATCCATTCTTCCACTCTGAAAGAAGTTCAAGTTTTTCAGAGAGCAGTTATAACTTACCATTCACAGCACAAGATTGATACAACTATTACCAATGTCATTTTACGCTTTGTAAAAAAAATTCACAAAACATATCCAGATCACAACATTTTGTCACTCACAGGAGATGAGTGAGCATTATGTGATACAAATCTTTTCCCAATCAGGATTTATATGGGGAGAAATTACTTTGTTAGCCAACTATGACTTGTTTTATTAGCATCATTTACTTCTAAGTAGACTGAGAAATGGAAAAAGGAATGGTTTTTCAGGCTCAACATTTCCTTCCTCAGTCCGTATCCATCATTAATGGGAATGTACAGTTACACTTACACCAAACCACACAGAATCTACTTCAAAAGCCAAGTCAAGTTTTTTTTAAACATATCTCTCCTTTTTTTTATGAAGGTCATGATCTAAGCAGGCTTGGCATTGTTTCTCAATAGAACATTGGCATATGGTGGTTATGTGCTGAGTCTTGCTATTTTGTTTGCGGTATTTTTTTCAAACTTGTCTTCAGACTTTTCTGCGGGCAATTACTGTCCAATGCATTTAATTTCTTTTGTTGTGTATTATCTGGCTGCTAACACGCTTGTCTTTGTTCTGAGGCTGGAGACGTATTACCACGATGTGTACTGCACACACATTTCTTTCATTCTCATGTGTTTAAGGGCACAATCCTAACCAACATTCCAACACCGGGGTAAGGTGAATGCAGTTCCAAGGTCAATGCAAGACCAAACATTCCCTTACCTGGAGGAGGCCTCCGTGACTATTACTCCACTGCAGGATGCAGCATATGCCCCATTGACACAGCTATGTCAGTACTGGAAATTTGGATAGGATTGCACCCTAAATCTCTCAGGTTAATTTGGTTAATTTGGTCAGAAGGGTCCAGTGGCGGATCTAGGGGGTGGCAGGGGGGCAAGAGCCCTGGGCTCCATCTTGGGGCCGTCTAGGGGGGCGCCAGTGGCCCCCGCAACATTGTGCAGGTAGACCTGGGCTCCGGAGCCCAGGTCTACCCATTGGGATCAGCCGCAAGTAGACCTGGTCTCCCTCGAGGGGAGCGCAGGTCTACCCGCGGTCGTTTCTAATGGGGAGACTTGGCTCCCTCGAGGGAAGCACAGGTCTACCCGCGGTCGTTTCTAATGGGGAGACCTGGGCTCCCTCAAGGGGAGCGCAGGTCTACCCATGGCTGGTTCCAATGGGTAGACCTGGGTTCCCTCGAGGGGAGCACAGGTCTACCCGGGACTTCTTCTGGTAGGTAGACCTGGGCTCCCATGGAGGCGCACTTCTATTGGGTGCCCCGGGCACCATTTTGACTAGGTCCGCCCCTGGAAGGGTCCAAAAATGGAGATGCAACAAGCCTGGGTATTTTTGTATTTTTATTCCTCGGTCTATATCAGGGATGTCAAACCTAAGGACCATGGACAGGATGTGGCCCATGGAAATCCGACACTCAGTCTCTCCCAGCACCACTATCAGTTGCTCTCAGGTTAAGATTGTGCCCTTAGTGTATCTCCATCCCACCTTTCTCCCGCACTGAGAGCGCAATCCTAAACTGGAGTTAGGCCGGCATAAGCTAAGCCAGCAAAGTTTGACCAGCACAAGGGACACCATAAAGCATTTTTGGATCACTCTCAGAGTCAAGGAGGATGGCACACGTCTGTGTGCTGGCCTCTCTCTCAGAGAGTGGTCCAAACATACTTTACGGTGGCCTTTGTGCTGGCCAAACTTTGCTGGTTTAGCTTATGCCGGCCTAACTCCAGTTTAGAATTGCGCCCTGAAGGGGATCCAAGGCGGCTCACAATATCAAAAACATAAAAACAAATACAATTACAGTAAAAAGCTTAAAACAATTAAAAATTAAAGCAAAGCACACACCCTGTACCCCACTATTAAAATACAGCTCAATGAATCCACCAGCCCACAGTGTCAGTAGGAGCTTTCATAAATGAAATGGTCTTGGGGCCCAACAAAAGATCTACAAGGAATGAGCTGCTCTTAATTCCAGGGGAAGGGGATTTAATGAAGGGACCTACATCCTGAACATTGATTTGCTGGAGCAGTTCTAGTTAAGTCTGGAATAAACTTCTCCCACCTTTTTTTTTTCTTCCGATACAGAAAGTGATTGGAAAGTTATTCTCAACCATCATTCTAGGCAGCTCCTCTGTAGAGAAATCAGACTATATGGTACTGAAAATGGAAATGACTGGGGAATTTCCTCCTGTTTATTAGGCTGCACAATAAAATTCAGTAGGTAATGATTAGTTATCCGATACCTGGTGAGGTTGTAGTAGGTTGCGGTTCTCCAGAGTTTAGCTGACGGACAAAATTGTCACTGACTCTTCAAGGAATCACTTAGCCCAGCAGTTCCAAAACTGTGGGTCTGTGGCCCATAAGTGGGTCATGACCCAATTTTTTGGTGGGTTGCAAAACAAACAAGGCAGATTAGGGGCACAATCCTAACCTGCACCAGAACAGGTTGGGACTGTGCTGGAGCCTCCATGGGGCAAGGGCACATTTGCTTGCTCAGATCTGCGCCCACTAGATAGCAGGCACAGGTCTGAGCAAGCCGTGTGGCCTGGGGAGGAGGGCTTGAATGGCTGCATCCAAACTCCACCCCCTCCCAGGGCCTGCCTGCCTCTTGGGCCACTCACCCCCACCCTGTTCCAGCCACCTCCCCCCCCACCCAGAAGAGCTGCAGCACTTGCTGAACACAGCCAGTGCAGTGGCGCCTTGCCCACCAGCTGCTCTGGCACTGCAGTGTTAATGCAAGTGCTTGCATAGATGCTGCACACAATGCGCTGGCACACACCTGCTTTACAGCACAGCAAAGCAGTATAGGGCCGATGCAAGCTGCTTGCATTGGCCTTAGGGTGCATGTGGATTGCGCTGCCCGCTATATGCATTAAGAGTTAAACAACCTGCTACTGGGGAGGGAAGTCATTGCTACCCAATTATAGCCTCAAAGATTTGAGCGACTGGTAAAGTGAAACTTTTGTTTAGGTGGGTCCCAATGCTAAAAACTTTGGGAAGCACTGATTTAGCCAAAGAAATGGCCAAGTGACTGCTGTCTGGACTGTGAGGGACATTTCTGAAAGGGCTTGAATGGGAAATTTCACTTTCACCAAAGTGTTGACAAATGCAAGGACTGGGCTCTGTCAATGAATTGCAATCCAATTGGGTAATCCAACTGGAAACCGTCATTCCATTTTCAGAGTAATAGATGTCGAAGTTTACATAGGATGCAAAGCCTCTGAAGTTGAATCACATCATCCGTTTGTGCTGATGAGACATCGGATGAATGTCTTATTATGTATCCAAAGGGTGAACATCTGTCTTCACCAGAAAGCTTGCTCAGCCTCAGCTAAAAGCTCTTAGAGACAGGGACACATGTCATAATTTGAGGCTACTGAACTGAAGCTATGTGGGAGGAAAGGCATGCCACTAGGGAATGCTTGAGCACCGCAGAGATTTGTTTTACACAGCAAGGACACCAAGAGAAAAAGGCCCCCTCCTTTTAGCTTCATTTCTCGCTTCCCTGCCGTTTTCTTTCTGTGTGAGTCAGTATGGTATAGCAGCGTGTGCTTAAAGGGTCAGGCTAGGACTGGGAGACTTGAGTTCAAATCCCCACTCAGCCAGGAAGTTCATGGAATGACCTTGAGCTATCACTATCTTTCAGCCTAGCCTAACTCAATCTTCCCCAAGGAGGGGAGCACTATGGCCTTGGAAGGCCAGGATAAAGGAACAGGCAAACATAGCAAAACCAAAGGCTCCATAGAACACAATACTCAGGAGACAGCATGTCAAGGTGGATATCAACATTCGCAAGTGGGTGTCTTTTACATGGCCTGTTTTGATCAGATGGGCCTTTACATGTTATCCAAACCCCATCTATATGGGGAGCCCACCAGAGCACAGGTGACTCTGGATTTAATATTGTGTGGTACTCGGAACCTAGTTAGGGATGTAAATGTTACTGAGCCATTACTTTCATTTTACATAAATGTTACATAAAGGTAAAGGTTTCCCCACGACCGAATGGTCTAGTCATGACCAATAGGGGGCGGTGCTCATCTCTGTTTCAAAGCCTGTAGAGCTGACGTTTTGTCCGAGGACAAGCTTCCGTGGTCATGTGGCCGGCATGACTCTACGCCGTAGCACACGGAACGCCGTCCCCTTCCCACCGAAGTGGTCCCCAATTATCTACTTGCATTTAGGTGCTTTCGAACTGCTAGGTTGGCAGGAGAAATGTTACATAACGTTACATAAATGTTACATAACATAGCATTACATAAATGTTACTCTCCAAGCTGTAGTTGAGACCCAGCAGAATTGTATACCACAAAGAAAGAATTTATTTATTATTTATTATTTATTTAATTTGTATCCCGCCTTTCTGCCCAAGGGCACCCAAGGCGGCTTACAACATTAAAAGCAACACAATAAACCACAGTATATACAAATTAAAACAATGTTAAGGACAATATTAAAAACAGTTAAAATTTAAAAACAGCAAGCCCCGTGGATCCCACAATTTAAAATGTAAGGATAGAATGTAAAAAATGCCAGTCTGCCTGTCAACAGTTAAAGGCTTGTTTGAATAAAAAAGTCTTCAGCCTCCGCCGGAATGTTGCCAAAGAGGGAGCCATTCTTAATTCTAAGGGGAGGGTATTCCAAAGTCGGGGGGGCACCACCGAGAAGGCCCTATTCCTGGCCGCCATCCCCCTCACCTCTCCTGGTGGCGGCACAGTCAAAAGGGCCCCCCCCGATTACCTAAAAGTATGGGTAGGATTATATGGAAGGAGGCAGTCCCTCAAATACCCCGGACTCGAGCCGTAAAGGGCTTTAAAGGTCAAAACTAGCACCTTGAATCGGGCCCAGAAAGGAACCAGCAGCCAATGTAGCCACTGAAGCAACGGCCCGACAGAGTTGAACCAACGAGCCCCAGTAATCACAGGAGCAGCCACGTTCTGCACTAATTGCAGTTTCCGGACTGTCTTCAGAGGCAGCCCCACGTAGAGCGCATTGCAGTAATCTAATTTGGATGTCACTAGGGCATGGGTCACCATGGTTAGGTCTGCAAGGCTCAGGTATGGTCGCAGCTGGCGAATCAGCCGAAGCTGAGCAAAGGCTCCCGTGGCCACCGCCACCACCTGGGATTCCAGGAGCAGCTGCGGATGAAGGAGAACCCCCAAACTGCGGACCTGCTCCTTCAGAGGGAGTGCAACCCCATTCAGAGCAGGGCAATAGTCCAATACCCAAGTTGTGGATTTCCGGACTAGGAGCACCTCTGTCTTATCCGGATTTAATTTCAGCTTGTTTGCCCACATCCAGGCCCCAACTGCCTCCAGGCAATGATCCAGGACCTCGACTGCCTCCTTAGAATCAGAGGGAAAGGAGAGATAGAGCTGGGTGTCATCAGCATATTGATGGCACCCCATCCCAAACCCCCAGATGACCTCTCCCAGCGGCTTCATGTAGATGTTAAAGAGCATGGGGGATAAGATGGACCCTTGCGGCACCCCAAACTTAAGAGGCCAGGGTGCCGAACAAGCATCCCCCAGCACCAGCACCTTCTGGGATCTGTCAGCCAGGAAGGAGCGGAACCACTGTACTGCAAAACAGTTCCTCCAAGCCCCAACCCGGCCAGCCGATCCAGAAGGACACCATGGTCGATGGTGTTGAAAGCCGCCGAGAGGTCCAGCAGGACTAGGAGGGACGCATTCCTATCCATTCCCTGGCATAGGTCATCCTCCAAGGCGACCAAGGCAGACTTTGTCCCGAACCCCGGCCTGAAGCCAGATTGGAATGGGTCCAGATAATCCGCTTCCTCCAGGACCCTCTGAAGCTGGAATGCCACCACCCACTCAATCACCTTTCCCATAAATGGGATATTTGGCCGAAAGTTGTTTAAAATAGTAGGATCCAGGGAGGTTTCTTCAGGAGGGGGCGAACAATCGCCCGCTTTAAAGCAGGCGGCAGTACCCCCTCCCTCAGAGATGAATTCACCACCCTCCCTGTCCACTTGGCCAGCCCTTCCTGGGCAGATCTAATTAGCCATGCTGGGCAAGGGTCAAGCGGGCAAGCAGCAGGTCTCACACTCCAGAGAATCCTGTCCACATCCTCAGGTTCTATGAGCTGAAAAGAATCCCAAATAATAGGATAGACAGGTTCCCCGGGGACATCACTAGATATGCCCACTGCGGTGTCCAAGTCATGCCGGATCTGATCAACCTTCTCCGCAAAGTGTTTTGCGAACTCGTCACAGCGAGCCTCTGTGTGCTCCTCCCCTCCAGAAGGGGGGGCCAGATGGAGTAGGCTACGGACCACACGAAAAAGCTCAGCCGGACGGTTCTCTGCGGACGCGATGGTGGCAGAGAAGTATGCCCTCTTAGCTGCCACCACCGCCCTAGAATAGGATCTCAACTGGGCTCTAGCCCATGCACGGTCAGATTCGGCACAAGTCTTCCACCACAGTTGCTCTAGACATCTGCCCTGAGGCTTCATCGTTCGCAGCTCCTCAGAAAACCAAGGAGCCGCTCTGACTCTGCGACTGAGCAGAGTATGCTCGGGAGCGATCTCATCCAGGGCCCTGGTCATCTCCCTATTCCAGAGATAGACCAGGGCGCCAGGTGGGTCTCCAGCTCTAGCAACAGGCAAATCCCCCAGAGCCCTCAGGAATCCATTTGGATCCATCAGCCTCTGAGGGTGGATCATACAATGCGATCCCCCACCATTGCAGAGGTGAGAGGTTGCAACAAGCCTAAATCCCACCAGAAAGTGATCTGTCCATGACAAAGGAGTGATCTTAATCTCCTCCACCTCCAGATCATCATCAGCCTGCCCAGCAGTAAATACCAGGTCTAGTGTGTGTCCCGCATCATGTGTTGGGGCAGATATTCTTTGAGACAGACCCATGGTTGCCACGGAGGCCATGAAATCCTGAGCTACAGCTGTTCCTGGGGCCTCGGCATGAACATTAAAGTCCCCCAGCACTAATAGGCGAGGAGACTCCAACGCCACGCCCTAGATCACCCCAGTCAGCTCAGACAGGGAAACTGTTGGGCAGCAAGGCAGCAAGGTACACCAACAGAATCCCTATTCTGTCTCGCCCCTCCAGCACAACACGAAGGCACTCAAACCTGGTGGACCGCTGAACAGGGTAGCTGGTGAGATGGATGGTATCCCGGTAGACTATCGCAACCCCGCTTCCCCGCCCCTGTAGTTGTAGCTGCTGCAGTACCCGGAAACCTGGCAGACAAATCTGGGAAAGATTGACACCTTCCAGCTCATCCAGCCAGGTCTCCGTGATACATACCAGGTCGGCACCCTCCTCCAGGACTAAATCCTGGATTAGGCAGGTCTTATTATTCACCAACCTGGCATTCAGAAGCAGCAGTTTCAGACTCAGGGGACTGTCGCCAAGAGTGCCAAGGGTCAAAGGGGTGAGAGGAGAGCCAGAAAGAGGGACAGTCTGTCTACGACTGACCCTCCTTTTCCTGTAACGGCCAGCCCAATGCCCAACACCATACCTTCCGTAACCCACAACTCTGATGGTGGCTTCCCTCCCCTCCCCTGAGCTCCCTCGAGGTGTCAAGCACATAACTCTGGCGGGGTCAACTTCCAAGCCACTAAAACAGCACAAAACAGTCTAACACACACACTCACACACCTTCCCACCAATGCAGCAACCCTCACCCCCCTCATACCGAGGCTAGGGTCACTGTGGCCTCTGCCCCTCTCTCACTGAAGCAGAGGTCCTCTGTCCCCCCCCCGTCCCCCCTCTCACCGAGGCAGGGGTACCTTTCAAACTCCCTGGCCTGACCCTCACTCAGGCCAGGTCTCTCACAATCACACACACCCACACACTCACTAAAATGGCTGACTTTGGCCTTGTTGACAGGCTTCCCGGTCTCCAAACAGTGTAAGGAGCAGGGACGTGGCTGGCAGGTGAAGCTCCATGGGGTGTCGAGCAGGGTGGATGTCCGCAGCAAATGTCCCAGGTCTCCAATCCACTGGGCGAAGAGCCACGGGCAAAGAGCCCTTTGGCTCGCGCCAAAGCCTTGCGCCTCTGGCAAGCCAGAGGCTTTTAGCTGTTACAAACCTGCAGGGAAGAGCCAAAATGGAGCTGTGTGAGCCAGTTTGCCCCACAGCACAGGTGTCCAATCAGCAGCTCCTCCCCACACCCTCTGCTCGACTAGGTCCAGGAGGATGCCTGCATGGCTGACAAATAAAGTTAGAGAGGCTGTACAAAGCAAGGAAGCTTCCTTCTGTAAATGGAAGTCTTGTTCAAATGAGAAGAATAAAAAAGAACAAACTCTGGCAAAAGAAATGTAAGAAGGTGATACGGGAGGCCAAGAAAGACTTTGAGGAACGCGTGGCCAGCAACATAAAGGGGAATAATAAAAGCTTCTTCAAATATGTTAGAAGCAGGAAACTTGCCAGAGAAGCGGTTGGCCCGCGGGATGGTGAGGGAGGGAAAGAGGAGATAAAAGGGGACTTGGAGATTGCAGAGAAATTAAATGAATTCTTTACATTCATCTTCATGTTAGAAGACCTTGGGCAGATACAGCTGCTCAAATAGCGCCTCTTAACTAAGGAATTAAGTCAGAAAATTGTTAATAAAGAAGATGTTTTAGATCAAATTGATAAATATAAATAAGACACCAGGCCCAGATGGCATTCACCCAAGAGTTATCAAGGAACTAAAGAATGACCTCTTAACTATAGTATGCAACTTGTCCCTTCAAATAGCCACAGTGCCAGAGGATTGGAGAATAGCTAACGTCACGCCAATCCTTAAAAAAGGGAGGGGGGGACCCTGGAAACTACAGGCCAGTCAGCCTAACATCTGTTCCAGGTAAGATGGTAGAAAGCCTCATCAAAGATAAAATCCTAAAACACATAGAGGAACAAGTGTTGCTGAAGGAAAGTCAGCATGGCTTCTGGAAAGGGTAAGTCTCGCCTCACAAACCTTTTAGAATTCTTTGAAAAGGTCAACAGGCTTTGACCTTTTCCAAGCTCCTGCAGCTGCCTGGCTACCACTGCACTCCCTTGCTGTCAGCTACTATAGGATTGGGCTGTGAGAAACCATTTTAAAAAATCAAAATTGAACCAAAACAGCCCCCTGAATCAGTCACAAAACAAAGCAAGCCATAGAAACAAACCAACAAAATTTATCAGGCTCCCAAATGAAGCAAATCCCCAATGATTGGGGAGGTTCAGGGTGCAATCCTATCCATACGTACCTGGGAGTAAGCTCCATTGACTATAATGGGTCTCACTTCTGAATAGCCATACATAGAATTGGGCTGCCACATCCAGAATATTAATGGCCCGATGTTGTATTACTGAGATATGAAGGAAAAATCACTGGCATACACAAGAAAGTGTAAAAAATATAATGGAAAGGATTTACCATACATACCATTTCTAAGAAGCTCTTTAACCAAATTACATCATAGGGAAATTCAATAATATGGTAGGTCACTGATTCTCAATCATCAAAAATGAAAAGGGTTAACAACTTGCCCACGTAAGTTGCATACCGTGAGTTTAGCTTTATTGAATCGATTCATCAATAGAGTTAGCACTCTAAATTATGTAATGTGTTTTGCCTAATAAGGTTGCTCTTGCTGTAATTGCTGTTCTAGGATTAGGTGGTTAATCTTTTAAGTGAAGGCACTGAACTCACCTTCTGAGAGATGATCTAGAGCACGGCAATAAATCATTCATGGTTTCATGCCTCCCATCCTGCCCTTAAATCTATGTCAATTCTCTCCAAAAGCAAAGAATCCAGCCCCATGTTCCACTCTGATCAGTTAGGTCCTGTGGTTAGAGATCAGAGACTCCAACTCAGTAGGAGAAACCTATCATCTTTTTTTGATTTTGTGGGAGGTAGACTAGCAGATGAAATTTGCCTCTTTTCTTCAAAGACTTGTTTACAAGACTCACTGGCGTCAAGAACATTTCCCTGCGGCATTTGTTCCTCGAGGGAGACAATTTTACTGTTTTTTCCTTGAAAACAATGCATGCCAGGAAACTCTTACTTTCCTAGTCTGTACCAATCCCAAGAACACTTAAAGCACAATCCTAACTTGGAGTTAGGCCAGCACAGTTAGGCCAGCAAAGTTTGGCCAGCACAAGGGACACCATAAAGTATGTTTGGACTTCTCTCTGTGTCAGAGAGATCAGCACACAGACATGCGCCATCCCACCTGACTCAGAGAGTGATCCAAATGCAGTGCTTCATAGTTTCTCTGTGCCCATCTCAAAACTATGTTCCCCAAATCTTAACCCTTTTAATGCAAGTTTACAAGAAGGAAAGAACTACCTAAATATTTTCTGTCTACCAAAAGAAACGTGGATCGATCACTTCTGATGTGATCAACATGAAGACTCACCACAAAATCTAACCTGATTTCACAGGGCTGCTTTCTAGCTTGTTGGTTGTCATGAAATGAAAACATAATTATGATTTTTGCAAGTAAGACCTCATGAAAGTCTACTGTATCGGTAAATTTCTATTGAAGGTCTGACATATCCTATCAAAAGCCTCCCATTGTGGGGATAAAATAAATAAATCTTGCATTAAATTGTTAAAGACCTCTTGGCTCTTATTACAATGACTTAGGCTGCAATCCTATCCACACTTTCCTGAAAGTAAGCCTTGCTGAACACAACGTAAACGGGACTTACTTCAGAGTAGATGTGCCTAGGATTGTGCTGCTACTCTAGAGTAATGTCAATGGATTAGCCTGCCCATGTAAATGTCAGCTTTATAGCAAAGAGCGCAATGTCTAATTTCCCATTCTTTTTTGTTGTTCAGTCGCTAAGTCGTGTCCGACTCTTCGCGACCCC
>JAJKFI010000021.1:11939567-11969139 GCA_029204185.1 Lerista edwardsae | reverse complement strand
ACTCAAGCCCCTTCGCCACGACAAGGCAGTGATCCATGAAAGGGTCCCATTCTTTATAGGGTCCATTTATGTCTAGTCTGCATGGTTTTGCCAAGTAATAGGTTAGAGTAGCTGAAGGAAAAGGTGTTCTGATTAATTGGGCGGCAGATTTCCTAAAACACGAGAGCTGTTGTTAAGGATGCATTTACATGCTCTGGGTCTCTAGCAAATGCTATTTTAGAAGAGACATTTGCCCTCTACATTTTTCTCCCACAGGCATTGTGTTGAAGCTGCTGTAGTGTGGTGGTTAAGAGCCTGAGCTGTGGATCCTTGGTTGAAATCTTGGCTCTGCCATGAATTCCGTAGGTGGCCTTAGACAACCAAACTCCCACTCTTGTGTGTGGGTTTGGGTGGGTGTGGGTGTGGGTGTGGGTGTGGGTGTGGGTGAGAGAGAGAGAGAGAGAGAGAGCGCTTGATGAAATTGATAAAGGAAAGGAAATATTCTGCAAATACATTTCGTCTTCATGCAAGCCAAATCAAATATTTAACAAATATATTTAACAAATATTGTTAAATATTTACCCACCGCCTACTAGCATATTAATAATTTTCTCACTCAGCACAGCTCATAAGGTAGAGTGTAGGAAGGGGTGTATTTAGAGTCTGTTTTACAAGCAACATTCCATGAGTAAAGCTCATGTGTGAACAACAACGTTGTTACTCATCTTTATTATGAGCAGTTGTATATCTCCAAATCAACTGGCTTCCTGAAAGTACTACTATTCTGTTGCTTTTTTTATAGTCTTCTAATCAAAACTGCTTCAAACTCTGACAGAGAAGTCCCAAGATTCACTTTTATGTAACATCGGGGTTGGTTGTAATTCACAAAATAAAGTTTGCGGCTCGTACGTTTTTGCTTCAGCATTATTGAGTACGGTGACAGTGATTAGAGACTGTGAGTCAGATAAAGGACACAAAGTTTCCTAAAACATGGGAAACCATGGGCAGAACTGAACTGCAAATTATATCAGATTTGTACCAATTTAACTGTCATGGCTTCCCCCAAAGAATCTTGCATATTGTAGTTTGGTGGGGATGCTGACAATTTAGGGCTCAAAACCAACTTTCTAACTCCGGGGTAAGGGCAATGCTGCTCTGAGGTAAGGGAACAAACATTCCCTTACCTTGAGGAGGCCTCTGTGACTGTCCCTCCAACTGCAGGATGCAGCACATGCCCCATTGGCACAGCTATTTCAGTGCTGGAAAGTTAGTTAGGATTGTGCCCTCAGTGGACTAGTTTAGAAAATTATTGTCCTAAACTGGCCCCACAGATACACTCATGGCTCATACATGTCCTGGCCAATTTGTTTGCTTCCCTGACTTTCTTTTTCAATCTCTGTAATGAGGTGCTTGCTATACTAAACCCACTTTAAAGATTTTTGATGAAAGTAAGAGAGGAGAGGGAGAGATGCTGTGAGCAAAAGTCTCAATCATGGGACCCGTTTGAGAGGAAAAATTCTAACGCATTTAACTATAGTTGCCAAACATGAAAGCTAAAGGCTGGGGGCCATAGGGATGTAATACAGAAGAGGTTAAAAACCCAAATTGCCTTACTCAGGGCATAAACCCACCCATGGTCTTGTATCTAGATTCTGAGGCAGCTGTGCAGTGGCAGTTTGACATTCGAGTCACCTGAATTCCGTTCCATCTGGCAAGCTATTTACTCTTTATTTATTTTAAAGATTTATATGCCACCACCTTTCAATCAAACAATCTCCAAAAGATGGAAAGTACAAAGAATTACAAGGCAGCCACTGATCCCCTGATTGGTGGCAGAGGCCAGAGTGCTTTTGCTCTCACTTCTCCAATCCTCGGGCAAATGGAAGTTAGAGAAGAGTATGGTCGTTTCTGGGAGAGAGCTTCAAGGTAGGGCTTTAGGATTTTGCGGGGAAACAGAAGAACGCTTCAGGGCAGGTTTTTGGGGTTTGGGGGGGGGGGGGGGGGGGGCAGGCATGCCAGCCCGGGGAGGGGGGTGGAGTTGGGATGTGGCTATTAGGCTCCCTTCCCCAGGCCGCATGGCCCTGATTCAGGCTGCACGGCATCCTTGGCTAAACAGCAGGCACAGATCCGAGGAGCCCATTGGGGCAGCTGCCACCTACCCAGGGGCAAGGGTGCAAACATGCCCTTGCCCCATGGAGGCTACTCCCAAGCTGCACTGGATGCAGTGCAGGCCCACGAGCCTGCCTGTTCCAGTGCTGTTTAGGATTGCGCCCTGAGTTGTTTTTAAGGATCAGGTCTTCTATGGTCATTACTATGGCTGACCCAGCCATGAGGCAGCCTGACGAGGCCTGATTTTTTTGGGGGGGGGGGTTTTGACGAAGGTGATAGATGTGGGGGTGTACACTTTGTCCTGCCGTCTTCCTCCAGCCCACCACAGATACAATCTACTTTCCTTTTGCAAAAAACAAAGGAGCTCCTTCACTCATGTAGTCTCTTAAATAAAACTGAGAGGCCCAGACTTCTGGGTTTGTGAAAACATGCAGCAGAGGGTGATAGGGGGCTTTTTTAAAGAGCACCACAGCAGAGACAGCTAGACTTGCCAGCTGCCCCTTATTATAAGGGACTTCCCGTATTTAAGATTTAAAAATCGTGTCCCGCATCAATGTTGAACGGGACTTTAAAAATCCCATTCTAAAATTCTGCTGCTGTTGCTGCTTGCTGCCTCACCACAGCTAACTGCAGCATTTTTATATTATTTCTAGTAACCATGGAGTGGTTTGATAGGAAGCAGTATCCCGATACCTGTGTGCCCCAGTTATTGTCCTTTTGAAAACCTGGCAAGGTTAGAGACAGCAGCAACAGAACCAGTTGTGCTGACCCTGGAAATTACTACCATAGTTCCTATTTCCATGATGGAAGAACTTATGTAGTAACCAAGTAGGTTAGATACACTGGAGGGGACATGACATCATTTTCTTGAAGCCATGGGTATACAAATATGGCTGACTCAGATCTTTCCCGCCAAGAAGGATTGCTATGGTTGACTCAGTCAGATGATTGCCACCAAGGAGGAGGATTGCTGCGAATTCACGAATCAAAATCTCCCTGCACGTGTGTAAAAGTTAATCTCAATCTCTCTAATCATGCCTGCATGTTCTGCATACGGGTGTGCGAATCGCTGTACGAAAAATGGGATTTAATTTCCACTGAAAGATTCATGTATTCACATTACATCGGTTCAATGAAACGACTGTTAACTGAAACAGTGAGTGCATATTTTTTGAAGCTGTGTAATTTCTTGTTGTTCCTAGCAATCTTATTCACCATTTTCTGACACCCACTGTTAATGGTCTAGAAGGTAAGAAAAAAATATATTTTCCCCCTCCTTTTTTCCCCCTTCCCGTTTACACGTCTTTCCCCGCCTTCCATTTTCTATGGTAATATTTTCGAACTTCTGAACATTAACAGAATTTGTTTTATGGGGGGGGGGGTGAGTGTAGAAGTTTTTTTTTTAAAACTCTTAATAGTCTAGAAGTAAAAAAGAATTACTCTCATATCGACAACTACTTGTGTTATGAAGAGATTTTAATGTAATTTTCCTACATATTTATCTAATTTTTGCCCACCCTCCCCTTTTTTTTCTTTCCTTCCCGTTCACACTTTATTTTTGCTTGCGTAGATTTAAATAAAGTCTGTCAAAATAGTGCAATCTGAGTTTAAATATTCATCATTTCGTCCGGTATGTTCAATAATATAATTATGAGGAATTTAACCTTGTAAGTGCATATTAAATCATAATCAGGTTACCAATAATGTTTCTACACGATCACACGTTTTTATTTTCGTAAGTTTTTATTTCAGGAGTAAACTATTCAGTCCTAAACAGTACGAGCAAAGCAATCTGAAATGCTTGGAATCAGCATTGTTTTGAGTATACCAACATGGCTGCTAAGCCCGCCCCCTGGCTTCATTTGGCTGCTATTAATTCTTAAGGCATGTCCCCTCCAGTGTATCTAACCTTCTTGGTAGTAACACTTCATATGACCCTGTGGATATGTCCCAGAAGGTCAAGCACTATAGAATGAATTGTTAATCTATTAGGCAGGAAACAGGAAGTAATTGGCCCAGAATGCACTACTCCCATTGGCTAGAATAGCAGTCAATCACGTTGGGATAAAAAGTGCTGTAACAAAGCTGCATGAAAGCAGAGTTATGGGAGGTATTGTTGTACAACTATACTTGTTGAGTCAAAATATGATGCATATATTGCCAGCTTTAGACATTACACCTTGCATAGGCTACCTGCAGTTTTCCCACTATAGACATGTGAGGCAGCCACTCGTTTTCCTACATTGAAGCAACTCCCACAGAAGAAGGCACCCTGGGGCCTGGCACTGCCTCTGAAGGTACTTCCTCTCAGGTAGGAAAATCTCAATGCAGTATGAGCCCCCGTCTCCAGCCCTTGAAATCTTCTGATGAGGTCCTGCTCCAGGATCCATTTGATGGAGAGTTTAAATTAGCTTCAACCTGGAGCAAGATCAGAACTTGCCCCGGAAGGTGTTCATACTGCTTCCTGTTTTCCATCTTTCTGAAGCCTTTTCTTGTTCAGGATGTCTTGGGCAGCTCAATCTGACCTAGACTTCCCCGCACTGATGCAGCAGCACTGGCATAGGCTATGCTGCATCCTGCAGGGGAGTTCAGCCAGTGGAAAATCTCTTCCGAATAAGATAAGCCCTAGCTGCTGCTATGGGTCACCTTGGACCAATGCCAGCAATATCACTGGCACAAGTCTGAGTTGAATCCATGTTGGCAGATCAGGCCCAGGAAGGGGCAGTGAATACACCACATGCCAGCACTGCCAATCCGGCCCACTTCCTGGGCCCAGTCCATCCACCTTTTCCCCCTCACCACCCTTCCCCTTCGCTGCACAGCACAGACATTACCTGCTCCGGCAGGCATCCTCCACTGTGCCGGCGCACACAGGAGAGCTGTGGCCGTCCCACCAGCGTGCCTAACACTTAAAGCTGTCGCAAGGTGCTTTATAGCATTTTCACAGTGGCTAGTGTCGGCAGAGCAAAAATAGAATTTGTGCCATAAGAACTACTGTTTACTGCTATGCCCTGTGTTCTGGGTTCTTTTGTTGGCTATTTGAATTGTTTGGTTTTACTCCTGTAGTACTGCATTATTTTATCATTGGCTCTGTGGATGTTGTTTTTATATCTATATCTAGATATCGACACACACACACTCTCTCTCTCTCTCTCTCTCTCTCACACACACACACACACACACACACACACACAAAGAGAGAGAGAGAGAGACGTATGTGTAAACACACAGAAATATTTTCAGGCTGTATGTGTCATACTAAGGCAGCGGTTCTCAACCTGGGGGTCGGGACCCCTTTGGGGGTCGAACAAGCATTTTGCAGGGGTCGCCGGCGCCTCCCTCCAAAACACACACGGGGGGAGAAACGGGTCTGCGGGGGGTGGGGGACGAAGCTTGGCCCAAGACAAAGGAAGACACTAAAAGGCAGCTGCGGAATTTCTCACCTTGGAAGCCTCACGGGGCGCCATGGGACTACTCGGGAGGAGGCATGCAGGGGCGTTGCCCAGGGAGGCCTCCCGCCCATGCGTGCTTTCCCGGGAGGGATGCTCATTGGGCGGCGTGGGGCCGACTCGTGAGTCAACGCACGTCCGAGGCCGCCATCCCACGCGCACTCATGGGCCAGAGCGGGATTCCCTGGGAGCAGCGTGCAGGACGGGCGGCAGCTCTCCAGCCCTGAGAGAGTCTGCAGGGCGCTGCACGGGTGAGCCATCCCGCCCCAACGTCAGGCTTGTGGGTGCTTCGCCTCCCCCCCGTCACAACAACCCTGCAAGGTAAGCGAGGCTGAGAGAGGGGGACCGGGTCAAGGGCACCCAGGAAAGCTGCCTGGCTTGAGCAGGGATTTGCGTGCTGGATCCGGTCCGCGCGCCATGCTCTCATCCCTCTCGAGATGACTTTCGGGGGGGGGGGGCGCGCCTCATGTGGTGTTAAAGGCGCAAGTTCTCGCTGGGCAGGTGCAGCCACACTGAGGGAGGTCTGGCTGGAGAAACGGGGCCTTTCGCACAGATGGGAGGCGGCACGAGCTAATGGAGGCCTTTGAGGAGAGTCAGAGGGCTGCTCGTGTCTGTGCGCGCTAACGTGGATCTGAGTCCCAGGCTGCAATCCTATACTCACTTTCATGGGAGTAAGCTGCATTGAACACAATGAGACTTACTTCTGAGTAGACATGCATAGAATTGCGCTGTCAGTGAGTTTGATGCAACTTGCTCCCAATTATGGTTGGGGGTCCCAACAGGCTGTCATAGTAAAAAGTGGGTCCCGGTGGAAAAAAGGTTGAGAACCACTGTACTAAGGGATACTACAGCAAACATGGGAAAGAATGTTTAACAGCAGAAACGGTAAACCCTTTTTTTCCTTTGCTGGGAATGGTTGTAACTCAATCTAGCCAAGGAGAGCAAATCTGCTGGTGAGTTATGTCTGCTCATCCCAAAGGAATGAAAATAAGAAGTACATTACATTGCCTATTATTACACATTACATTTAATGATACCATGATCCAAGAGGGATTTCTGTATTATCAACGTAAGCCTAATGTTTTTGCTAATACTAATGCAGAAACAATATCATTTATCATTTATTTTAAAGTCCATTGGTAAATTATGTATATAAGAGTGAAATGAATGTGTCTGAAAAAAACAGACCTGGGGGTGGGGGGAAATGGGAACAAGTCATTTTAAAGGGGGCTGCTGCCAGTTTATTTTGTATCGAAGGCATCTTCCTAGTCCATGAACCTCTGTGAAAGATTAATGTAGTTTGAACTTTTATTGAGGAATATCATTTGTGCACTGTCACATTTCGCACAAATGGTGCTTCAGTCACAGTTCAGTAATATTCCAGCATATTATTTCCGAGGCATTTGAGAGTTTAGAGAATTATTGAAGGGCATGCTGTACTCATTTGGTAATAAGGCAGAGTGCAGTTGCAGCCTCCATATGATCTCAAAAAAATGGAATCTCTGTTAATTTCGTTCCACGCGGGGAATGGCTGCAATAATCACCCAGGTGAAATAAACCCCTGCTGAGGAATATGGATGGAGTACGGTGTTCTACAAGGTCTTTACAAAGGCTTTTACAAAGGCAGGGAAGTGCCAGAAACCCCAGCCAACCTAGGAAGCAGGGAGGTATCTTTCCTATGGCTTGGGCTCGAGATGCCTTATGTTAGGCCCTTGGCCTGGCTTCAAACCAGGCTGCAGCTAGTGAGGTGTCCAACTGGCAGAGGAGAGTCAAAATGGGCCGAGGCAGCAGACAGGGTCCAGGTAGGCTGTGGTTAAGTGCCAGAGCATGGTGGCAATCATCAGAAGGGCCAGGGGAAGAAAGCATAGCCTGGGCCGGGCTGGGGTCAAGGACAGAAGTATGCAAAGAAAGGTGAGGCAGGACAAGAGAGTCGGCATGGCTACTCTGACCAGTTGTACTGAGTTTGGTGCACGTCACTCAGGAACAGTGGCGGATCTAGGGGGGCAAGGGGGGCACGAGCCCTGGGCGCCATCTTGGGAGGGGGCGCCGTAACCATGGCCCTGCGGCCCACCCAGGCCCTGCGCCCCGTTCTCCTCGCTCCAGTTGGCCTTAAAGAGCCAGCCGGAGCGAGGAGAACGCGCTGCCACCCAGCGCCACCTCCCGCCTCTTAGAGTGGGGGACGGGGCGCTGGGCGGCGGCGCGTTCTGTTTGCTCTCGCCGGCCTTAAAGGGCTGGCGGCAGCGAACAGAACGCGGCGCCCTGGCCAGAACACGTTCTGTTCGCTCCCGCCGACTCTTTAAGGCCGGCAAGAGCAAACAAAATGCAGCGCCCTGGCCGCGTTCTGTTCGCTCCCGGTGGCCTTAAAGGGCCGGCGAGAGCAAACAGAACGCGGTGCCCCGGCCAGAACGCGTTCTGTTTGCTCCCGCCGGCTCTTTAAGGCCGGCGGCAGCGAACAGAACGCACTCCTTAGAGGGGGCGGGGCACCTTTTCATTGGGCGCCACGGGCGCCATTTCAAGAAGATCCGCCCCTGCTCAGGAATTGGCATATGAATCCAAGTGTTATATAGAGCCAACTTGATGGACCTTCTAACTGATCAAGAAGGGCTCCCCTTGTCTTCTCTCCACTCCCACTATTCACTCTTCTTCTCCATGTCTGAGCTGACACTCTCCTAGGATTGGGAACAAGAGGGAAGGCAGCAGGTCCAGGCAGTGGGCTGGCAGAGGCAAGGGAAGTTGGAAGGAGCCTGAAGAATTGAGTAGGCTGATGGGCCCTGGTAACTATTGTTTGAACTGTGTGCAATAACCAAGACACAACATTATGGAGAGAACCCATAACTCAGTGGCTGGGCGACTGTGTTGCATGCTGAAGATGCTACGTTCAGTCTCTGGTATCTCCAGATAGGGCTGGTACAAATCCTTGTCAGAAAGCCTGGAGAGCGTTTCCAGCCAATGTATGCTAAGGCACGGTTCATATGACATAACTGCACTCAGTAGTGAAGCTAAGGTGGGGTTGCGGGGGGTACACAGCCCCAGGTACCCACAACTGAGTGTGTGTTGAAAAAAAGGCAAAACAGTGTTTGATTCCTCAGAGTGGTTGGCTGCTCCACTCAACTGCTCCAAGCGCTGCTGTAACCCAGCAGTAATTGCCAGTGACATCATCATGTAACCCCAATATCTTCCATGTCAAGAACTGTAGGGAGACATTGCAAGTCACGGCCCTGAAGTGCCAGAGCGGCCAGCCATGCCCCTGGCTGCACTGCATATTTAAATAACCTTAAATGCATGTGTACTACAATACTATCTCTCTCTCTCTCTCTCTCTCTCTCTCTCTCTCTCTCTCTCAATAAAAGATAACATATGTACGTATGTGTGTGTAAGAACATAAGAAGAGCCCTGCTGGATCAGGCCAAAGGCCCATCTAGTCCAGTTTCCTGTATCTCACAGCGGCCCATCTGTATCTCACAGCGGTGTGTATGTATATTTTGCATAGGCTCCAGAACGCCTGGAGCGACACGCACCAAATGCGGCACGCAGATGCCTTGCAGCCTGGCGACAAACACTGCGGGGGCACGACCCCCCTGGCGCCCCCAGAGGTGGGGGTGCGCAGGGGGTGCCATGTCAAAAGGATCGAGAATGGCTGATATCAGCATCAAATCCATAGTTTTTGGAGTTGCCGAGACAAGCAGCGATGCTCCCGACGCCGTTGCAGTCTGGGTTCGGCCCCTGTCGGCAAAAGGGGTGTGAAACAAAATGTCCACACTGACCCGCTGGGACGCCTGGAGTGATGTGCACCAAACTCGGCACGCATATGCCTTACGGCCTGGCGACAAACACTGTGGGGGTACGACCCCCCTAGTGTCCCCACGGGTGGGGGTGCGAAGGGGGCACCGCGTAAAAATGACCTAAAACAGCCAATATCGGCGTCGAATCTGTAGTTTCTGGGGTCGCCGAGATGAGCAGCGATGCTCCCGACACCATTTGAGTCCCAGTTCGGTCCCCCTTGGCATGGGAGGGTGAGAAGGGGTGCGAAACAAGTCCACACTGACCCGCTGGAATGCCTGGAGCAGTGATGTCATGCAGGGGGAACGCGGGGGAACTCAGTTCCACTAGTTAAAATTAGGGCTGACTCCGCCCACTTCACTCTCCCTCCTCCCTCCTCCCAATTCCTCTGCAAAGAGCTTTTCTTCTTGGTTGGCCGGCACTCAGAGGGTTAAAGGGAGCGACTCCGGATTCCTAGGGGGGCGAAGGCAGTGATGTCATTCAGGGGGAACGGACCAGAACGGGTGTTCTGGATCCTAACGTGGATCCAGAATGTGGCTGGTTCCGGGTTCCCGACAAGTGCCAATCAAAAGTGAGTTCCTGTTCCTAAATCATTTGAATGACACCACTGGCCTGGAGTGATGTGCACCAAACTCGGCACACGTACACCTTACGGTCTGGCAACAAACACTGCGGGGGTACGACCCCCCTAGCGTCCCCAGGGCTGGGGGTGCGCAGGAGGCGCCATGTAGAAATACTCGAAAATGGACGACATTAGGGTTGAATCCATAGTTTCCGGGATCGCCTAGAAGCTTGGGATAATTTGTTACCCGGGCAACACCGGGTAACAAAAGCCTAGTTAAACATAAAAAACAAGAAGTCAAAGGAAACCCCAAACCACTGTCCCTTGAATTTTGGATGTTTCATGCCATCCTCTAGGGCTGTGGTTCACAAACAGTTTAGCACCAGGACCCACTTCTTAGAATGACAATCTGTCAGGACCCACCAGAAGTGATGTCATCAATCTGGAAATGACATCATCAAGCAGGAGACAAATATGACAAAATCAAATCAATTAATTGATCAGCAGTTGCTGTTCTGTTTAAAAAAATTCCCCAAACCATCCCAAAGGCTGCAGTCCTATCCACACTTACCTGGGAGTAAGACCCACTGACTATTATTCTTAAAAGCATATATGTAGTAGTCAGTTAAAAGTTCAGATCTGTAACATTTTCCCAAATTCAGTCACATACCATGGTAGCATCATGTCTACTATATTAAAAATAAAATACACATTGAAATTAATAGGGAGCCACCTGAAATTGGCTTGTGACCAACCTAGTGGGTACTGACCCACAGTCTGAGAAACACTATGGCATTATGCATCAGACATTTCTGGGCCCTGGTTTGCTTTACTGTAAATGCCTTTCCTGATCGGTTAAGTAAGATTGGAAATATTATTGGCCTGGCCATTAATATCTATGTTAATGCTAATTTCATTCATGTTCATCTCCTTTGTTCCATTTCTTTCAAAGCCAAATCCATTTGATCAACCAATCATACAATTAATCCATGAATCAAGTAATTACCCAATTACTTCAGGAAAAAAGTGAATAAAAATCGATTTCCCTAATATGTACACAGGGTTAGGTTCTGTTCCAAACTGTTTGCTTCCCATGCATCAAAAATGTTTTGAATCTCTCCTGGAGACAGAAATTCACCATGCAACAGGACGAATTTGGAAATAAAATACACATCATGTGTCCTCATTAGGCTGCAGGTTTACATGAGTAACATTCTGGCTTATTTTTAACACTTATGAATTGTGTTCCTGTCATTGGCACTCAGCCTAATTTCCATCAAATGAATCTGATAAAATTGTAGAGCTTAACCAAAGTTTACCACAAACTTAGGGATCAATTCAAGGGTGGCAGCTGGCCCAACGACACTAGTGTTGACGCATTGGTGCCAACCAGCACCCCCGCAGTGGCACTAATGCCATTGGGTCGATGCTACCAGCAGTGTCAGCCCAAGGGCATCAGGCTGAGGCACCGCAGCACCGCTCCTGCACCAGCCAAGTTCTGCTGGTGCAAGAACGGTTCTGGGCATGGGGAGGGGGGGCTGGTGGGTGGAAGTGGGCGGAATGTGTGCCGGGGTGGGGTGGGGGGGGGGCTGGGATGCGGCTGGTAGGCCGCTTCCAAGCCTCTGTCCCGAGGCCGTGCATCCCGATTTCAGGCTGCCCAGTTATACAGCAGGTGCAGATCCAAGAAACCCAGCGTGAGTGTGCCCTTGCCCTGGGGAGGCTCCCCAGCTCACCAAAGCTGCCCTCGATTTAGGATTGCAGCGCATTTTTGGATTGTACTTTGAATCAGGTAACTAAACCACAACAATATACACAATACATCTTCATATATGCTCAAAATGATTACAAGTGCCCAATTTGATTCAAGCTCTGATTTCTGATTGTGCTTCAATTATAACTCCCCCACAGCCAGCCTTCAAGGTCTATTATTCTGCTTTCAGTCTAGGCTAGAAATGGTGCATCCAGCCACAGTGCATTTGTTATGCATATCTATGGAAGATATCTGCAATCATATACTGATCAATAAACAGGAAAAATGGGAAGCATTCCTTGATCAAGCAGATGCTCTCATTTTAATATTCCTGCACTAACAGAGCAAAATCAGTGGTGTAGGCTCAATTCGGAGCCCTCCAACATAGGTGTACCCGCAGCTACAAGTTTTGCAAAAAATGCCGGAAAGCACATCCACGACACCACACTGCATGCACTGGGGCGGTGCTAAGTTAGCGCCTGGCCCCAACACAGGTGGATGGAACAGCCACCTCCACCAGCGCTGCCCCCATAAGCCCATTTGGGGCAGGGGAGGTGGGGAGGAATAGAAGCAGGCCAGTGAGCAGGTGGGACCCAGCAATGGCTTCCACTGTCAGAGCCAATGCCCCACCTGAAACCAGGCAGCCTAACACAGGGCTGCTCAATTCACTGCAGGCCAAATAGCTGGTGGGGAGTTGAGCATCCTTGCGGGCGGTGGGACTTTCTCCAGGGGAAGGAACGAATGATCCCTTCTCTGGAGAAGCCTCCAGTGGCTGCCTGGCAGTTGCGGGATGCAGCAATAGCTGTTTCACTGCCTCTGTGCCTGTGGCATCCAGGCAGCTCAGGGCTGCCTGACTCTTTGGGTTAGATAAGAAACAAGGTAGTATAAGCACTTTGCTTTCTACACTTCGAATACTTCGTTTCTGCTCAGTCATCCCCAAAGGCTGCCCTACAATTACAGGTCCAACCTTTTTATACACTGATCAGAGGCGGTCCTAGGTTTTTTATGCGTGGGGCAAGCCTTCAAAGGTGGCCCCAGGACACAAAGAAGCCTTTCCCCACCACCAGAGGGGGCAGAACCGTGCTGATGCTGGCCATGCGGTCGGCATCAGCACATTTCTTCTCCCTAAGTGAGTGGGATGGTGGTGAACTGTACCCATGCTGGCTGCGTGCAGTTAGTATCAATCCAGTTCCGCTCAGCTCAGAGAGCAGCCAGAGAAACATTGCTCCACAGGCTGCTTCAAGCAACTTCCCAGCTTTTCATAGAAGCTCCCCTGATTGCTAGGTCTTTTCACTAAAACAGAACACCAATCCCCCACCCCCCAAAAAAAAGTGTTTGGAGGAAGTAGGCCATCTGATGAGTTTTTAAAACATGGTATTTTATTCATTTTGGGGGGGGATCATTAATAACAGGGTACTTCCTTGCATTAGGACTCTGGCATGCATGTAATCCTTTCAAAAAGAAAAATGCATATGCATACAATGTATGTAAATGTAGAAAGTATATAGCTATTTTTTTTTAGAAGACTAAGCCCAGCAAAACCTCACCAATCCCCAACTTTTCTCCTCTTTCCCTTTTCCAAATTTTGTTTTGCTTTACTACTAGGCACCAGGGCCAGCTCCAGGAGCAGCACAGCCCAATGCGGGGCATTCCCATGGCCCCCATCCTCCCTACAGGGCCCCCAACTCACCAAGAAAAGCACTTGTGCCACACCTGGAAATAGTTGGTGGTGATATGATGAGGTCACCACCAACTGCTTCCGGGAGGCCCAGTCTGGAGGCAGGGGCAGGTGGGTGGTGCTCTGCTTGCCCCACTAACTTATAGTTCATAGAAATCCTGGCTGCAGCTGTGCTGGTGCAGAGGCCCCCAAAGTGTGGGGCCCGATGTGATGAGATTGTTCACATTGGTTTAAGGCCTGCCCTGCTAGGCACCTCTCCCTGGCTTACTTTCAAAAAGTGGTGAATGGGTTCCCTCTACCCTGTCCCATGGACAGGATATTGTGCTACTAAGCATAAGATTAGGGCGAGGGGCTTTTTAGTAATTGTGAAAAATATAAACATCTAGGTTTTGAGGTGAGGAGTTGCTTGATTTTCTTTTCAACTGGAAGTGCTCTGAGAGATCCATTTAGGTAGGGGTGTGTGTGTGTGCGTGTGTGTGCGTGTGTGTGTGTGTCTTTAAGGCTTTAATTTTGTCTCCAAGTGGTACAGGGAATTTGAACAGTTTTTCTGCTTCGTATAAGACCCAGATGGAAAACTGTGAAAGCTTAATTTTGAGGGCATTCAGGCTGACAGCTCCTCAAGCAGGCTTAATCCAACTTGTGCGAAGATAACATTTGTGCAGGGCCCTTTACAAAGAATCCCAAACTGCTTATATACATCAAGGAGGCTCTCTTCAGCCGCTAAAAATACAGAACATGACAACCATCTAACAAATACAGGACAGGATGCTGTTGTCTCTGACGCTGCAAGGGGAGCTTTAAGGGATGCAGGATGCAGTTAACCAAGCTGGTGTGTTATCCAGGATGTAAATGCAAATGTTAGCTTCTCTTGCAAAAAGTAGAATGGACGCTTCAACGACTATGGCAACCATCAGCACTTTTATTGATTATACAGTATGTACTTTAGAATTTGTTCTCCATCTTTTCACATTTGGGTCCTCAAGGCCACTTATAAACTAATTTCATACAAACAGAACAGGACACCATAGAAGATCCAATATGAATGAAAATGCACAAAAAAAAAAGCAAACGAAGGAAACAAACAACAGGAATGTATAAAAGATCAGAAGAAGATACCCATTAAAAAACAGATTTAACAAGCACTCAAAGCCTGGCTGATGAGGTTGGCTGACATCTAAAGAATCATAATAATGGAAACAGGCAACTATGGCGGACCACCACAGAAAAGGCCATATTCCTGACTGCAACCCATCTAACGGGGGAGCCTCCCAAAGTCCTCTAATGATGCCCTCAGCCAGGGGTTGCCCATTCATTAGGAAAAGTAATACAGGTTGCATCAGCAGCAGAGTGTGTGTGGGGGGGGGCAGCCATGTGTGGTGTGGGGGTGGAAGGTAAGAAAGCAATGCCCCACTGGGGTTCTTCAAAAAGTGCCACTGCTGAACTTTTAAGTGGGCAAAGAATCACAACCCATGTGCTGAAAGTGTGTGAGTTGTGTTTGCATACCAGTGGCATAGCAAGAGGGGTGCAAAATCGTAAGTTTTTAACCGCTCCTGACCAAGCCATGTAAGTAGCCCCTCCCCTTCACTGCCGGAGCCAGTTGGGGTGATGAAAATGTTGCCCTCCATGTTGTTTTCATTGCCCCAATTGCTCCAGCAGCGAGGGGGAGGGACTTTACATGGTTTGCTCTGAAGCCAGGGGCGCCAACTTGATCTCAACATCGGGGGTGCTGAGTAGCCACGGTGATGTAGTCATGTAGCCCAAGGAGGTTTTATTAGTAACAGGAGGCGCCATGATGTCATATTTTTGAAGCCACATCGGGGCATCTGACTGAGTCAACCAATATGGTTGACTCAGTCAGATGATTGCCACCAAGGAGGAGAATTGCTGCGAATTCACGAATCAAAATCTCCCTGCACGTGTGTAAAAGTTAATCTCAACCTCTTTAATCATGCCTGCGTGTTCTGCATATGGGTGTGCGAATCGCTGTACAAAAAATGGGATTTAATTTCCACGGAAATATTCATGTATTCACATTACGTCGGCTCAATAAAACTACAGTTCACTGAAATAGTGAGTGCATTTTTTTTGAAGCTGTGTAATTTCTTGTTCCTAGCAATCTTATTCACCATTTTCTGACACCCACTGTTAATGGTCTAGAAGGTAAAAAAAAAAAAATTTCCCCCCTCCTTTTTTCCCCCTTCCCGTTTACACTTTTTTTCCCGCCTTCCATTTTCTACTGTAATATTTTCAAAATTCTGAACATTAACAGAATTTGTTTTATTGGGGGGTGAGTGTAGAAGTTTAAAAAAATACTCTTAATAGTCCAGAAGTAAAAAAGAATTACTCTCATATTGTGTTATGAAGAGATTTTAATGTAATTTTCCTATATATTTATCTAATTTTTGCCCACCCTCCCCTTTTCTTTCTTTCCTTCCCGTTCACACTTTATTTTCCCACCTTCCATTTTCTACTGTAATATTTATGAAATTCTGAACATTATCAGAATTTTTTTTTTATGGGGAATGACCGTTTTATTTTTGCTTGTGTAGATTTCAGTAAAGTCTGTTAAAATAGTGCAATCTGAGTTTAAAGTAGCATTTCAGCCAGTATGTTCAGTAATATAATTAAGAGGAATTTAACCTTGTAATTGCATATTAAATCATAATAAGGTTACCAATAATGTGTCTACACGATCACGTTTTTGTTTTCGTAAGTTTTTATTTCAGGAATAAACTATTCAATCCTAAACAGTATGAGCAAAGCATTCTGAAATGCTTGGAATGAGGATTGTTTTGAGTCAACTAACATGGCTGCTAAGCCCGCCCACTGGCTTCACTTCACCAGCATTAATTCTTAAGGCAGGGCGCCTCCTGTTACTAATAAAACCTCCTTGATGTAGCCACACACCCTGACATAGCCACACCTATTTATTTATTTTATTTATTAGATTTCTACCCCGCCTTTTAGCCCGGAGGCACACAAGGCGGCACTACAGTACAAAAACACAATATAAAAGTTAACATCAAAAAGCAATTTAAAAACAATATTAAAACCATACAATAAAACAAAATTAAAACAAAACAATACAATTTAAAAACAACAAGCCCAGTGGATCATAAAATATAAAAAATGTAACAAACCAGCCAGCCAGCCCGCCAGCCTGTCAACAGTTAAAAGCTTTTTGGAATAAAAAGGTCTTCAGCCCCCGCCGAAATGTAAACAAAGAGGGAGCAGTTCTCAATTCTAAGGGGAGGGTGTTCCAGAGTTGGGGGGCCACCACCGAGAAGGCCCTCTTCCTGGCCGCCGCCCCTCTCACTTCTCCTGGTGGCGGCACAGTCAAAAAGCCCCCCCCCAGATGATCTAAGAGTACGGGTTGGATTATATGGAAGGAGGCAGTCCCTCAAATACCCCAGACCCGAGCCGTAAAGGGCTTTAAAAGTCAAAACCAGCACCTTGAATTGGGCCCGGAACAGAACCTATACAGCAGTAAGCACATTCTAAAAATGGAGAGGAAGATCGACAGTCCAAACCACTATAAAAAATGGAGGGAAAGCAGGGGGGATCTTTTTTCAAATGACTCCAAAGCCAGTCCAAAAATGAACATGTTCCACAAGGAGCCCACCACCCCCGGGACTCCAAAAACAAACAAGTCCCACTGGGAGCCCAGGGGTACCCATTATAAGTATAGCAAGTAGACCTGGGCTCCAGAGCTCCCTCGGAGTTCCCAATGAGGTTGAATTTGGCAAGAGAGACTGGGAAGCGTTTTTGGATTAACGCAGATTCAAACCTCACGCTAGCAGTGATAAGTTTACATGGAACAAGGATCTCAGAAGGGGGGAAGAGGAAAACTTCCTGGGGCAACATAAACATTCTATTGCAGCAGCAACATAAACATCCAGCAGCACTAAGTTAAGGATATAGGAACCAACGAAGGGAAGACTCACTCCCAGCAGCAGCAAATTAACACGGAGAATAGAGAGCTCAAAACCAACGGAGGGGAGGTAAGGGGGCAGGGAACCTTCCTGGATTGTGCAGACACTCACCCAACCCAAGCAACAGCAGCAAAGCAGAGAACTCTCAAGCCAGCACTTTATAAACTAAGCAAGAGAAGTCCGTTTCAGCTCAATTGCCAGGCATGGCTCAGAGCCTTAAGGGAAATGACGGCAGGAGAAAAAATGCACTCCACGTGCTAAAACAGCCAATTGCCTTCAGCTTGCCGATCCAATTACCCTTTTCTGCCTTGAAAGAGAAATTTAAAAGGAAAATGGCAGCTGGGGGAAAATGCACTCTAAGTGCAAAAACAGTCAGCCAGATGAAACAGGGGTGGGGCCAGTGTTGTCAATCACCCGGTACGCGCATACCGGTCTCTGGCTGACCTGGCCCCGCCCACTGGAAGCTGGCCTGGAAGTGCAGCGGACGCCCGATCCAGCCGGCAAACCCCTTCCCGGGCCAGCGCTCCATCGGGCGTCCGCTGGGCCGAGCGACCACGTGGGCCAGCACCGGGCCCGCCGGCAAGCTCGTTCCCGGCCCAGCCCGGCGCTGGAACGGGCGACCACGTGGGCGCCCGATCTAGCGCCGGGCCGACCGGCAAGCTCCTTCCCTTCCCGGCTCGGCCCGGCGCTGGAACGGGCAACCACATGGGCGCGCGACCACGTGGGCACCCGATCTAGCACCGGGCCGACCGGCAGGACTTCCTTGTCAAAACCTCACTTCCTGCGATGACGTCACTTCCGGCTATGATGTCACTTCCAGTGGGTGGATCCCAACAAGTGCCAATCAAAAGTGAGTACCTGTTCCTAAATTATTTGAATGACACCACTGGGTGGGGCCCACTAGCACGTTGCCCCCTTAAGAGCGAGACCCAATGCTGATTGGCCTAAAGCTGGCCCTGCTAGAGCAAACACGGGGGTGCCACACAAACAGGCTAAGGTACTAGCAGACATGGGGGTGCTGCGCTCTTTGGGGGTACTGAATATTGGAGGTGCAAAGCACCCGTTAGAAATTATTGTGGGTGCTAATAGCATACCAGCATCCACAGAGTTGGCGCTACTGTCTGAAGCCATTAAAAAGCTTCCTATTTTGCACCCCCTCCAGCACACTCACAGGTTTTTGCACCCTCCTGCCATCATCCCAGCATCACTGCTTCACCTTCTGTCCCTACACTGCATGCCAGTGGAGAGGGCAGTGGATGCAGTGTGTTTTGCTGCCACTGCTGCCTTCCTCCAGCCTACAGCAGTGATCTACTTTCTACCCATTGAAAAAGAACTGAAAGTAGATTGCCTGCCTCTTTACCTTGCCTCATGTGCAGTTTCTTCAAACATGGAAGTACAGGACTTCCTATTTGATTTACAGGCACCATACCAACAAAGAAGCTCCTTCATTCACATGGTCCCTTTAAATCAAACCATCAATTATCTAGCTGGCCTTTCAGAAACCTTGTAAGCAGTGATGTCATTCAGGGGGAACGGACCAGAACAAGCGTTCCAGATCCTAACAGGCTCCGTGGCTGGTTCCGGGTTCCTGACAAGTGCCAATCAAAAGTGAGTTCCTGTTCCTAAATCATTTGAATGACACCACTGCTTGTAAGGTAAGTAAGGCTGCAATCATACACATAGTCACCTGGGAGTACATCCAACTGAATTCAGTGGGATTTACATCTAAATTGACATAAGGTAAGAGGAAGTTTTTGGTACTACACTTCAGGCAGCAAAACGTTACAGGCTGCCGCTATTCATAGAATACACACAATTCAGCTGTGGAATTGCCTCCCTGGAAATGTTTGACAAGTTCATACCTTCTCTGTTTTTAAGTGGACAGTTGAGCCTCTCTAATTTTGTAACACTTTTAACTGCTGACTTTCACTGGTATTTAGATTTGACTGCTGTGTTTCTATGGCCATGTTATTTCTGATACAGTATTGTTATTCCAAGAATGTGATTTTTGTTACTGTTGTTGTTGTTGTCAGCCACCTGGGGAAGAGTTGGTCCTGAAGGGCAGGGTATAAATATGAACAAATAGAAAAGTTTCAAGTAAAAAAGGGATATACAGATACTGGAGAGAGGAGAAGAAGCAGAAGCCCGAAGAACTCAGAAACTAACAGTTTCTGGGAGAGGTCTAAAGTAACTGATGAAAAAAGCTTCCCCATAGCAATAAAGCTTTCTTAGAAAGAGCTCCATTCAGCTGACACCATGGGAAACAGGGAACAGGAGGTCCTTAGAGGACCTGTTTTATTATGCAACCCATCGAGGGGAAGGCTGCAATTCAATGGTAAAGCATTTGGTGTTTATGCAGAAGATCTCAGTTTCAATCTTCAGGTAGAGCAGAGAAAAAATTGCTGCCTGAAACCCTGGAGAACAGCTGCCTGCCTGAACCAATGTCTGATTCAAGAGACGGCAGCTTCCTGTGACCCAACACCTCCACGTGCAAGACGTGCGCCATCACAATCTACATAAAATGCAATGTTGTGGCTGGAGTCTCTGACTCATCTGCTATACGTGAGTCTCTTCTGTTATACATCTGTTGTGGTACCAGAGATTTTCCACACTTTCCTGATCTGACTCAGTATTTGTACTTCTGTCTCCTAACTGTGCTGAAAACATCCCTAGCTGTACCACTCTGTAATTGGTATCAAAATATTTGGTAGCAGAGTCAACAACACCCACCATTTTCCTCTGTGCCTTCTGCCAGGGTAGAACGTTAGTGTCTCATACACTTTCTTCTCTCTTTTTCATTCCCTTTGGCTTCCTTTATGGTGGGGAACTGTCAGAATTGTATAGTCCCTGAGCAATGAAGAAAGTGTTGTGCTTTCCAAAAAATCAGGTTTTGTGGGGAAGCCAGAAAGGGCCAGGAGTTCCCCACTTAAGAGTAACTGCAGTAACTGGGCCCTGTTAAAAAGTTTGGCTTCAAGAATATCAATGACAAATGAAAGGATTTCTCATGAGGCCAAGACTTTCCAGGGTGAGATGTTTGCAGTATAACAAAATGGAAATGGATGTTGGGAAGCCAGTATATGCTGGGTGGCATGGTAGGTTAAACATCACTTGTTGGCCTTTCCCACTATCAAAGAATGCTAGCCTAGCCTTCTCCTTGAAAAATACGTTTAATGTTTGCAAGGAGGTTTTTTTTTTTCCATTCTAGGGAATTCCACATTTGGCCATGTGATTTGCCAGCTTGCCTTGTGAAATGGCATTGTCTAGCTCAACAGCTTTACCACCTACCTGTTGATTGTGTGAACCAACGGTGCGGCTAATGAAAGTATAGCCTGGTGCTGAGGGCAAAATGATGCCCCAGAAGTGACATCACAACAGGAAGTGATGTCACTTCCAGACGTACCAGCACACCTGGGCTTTAAACAAATCTGAAAAATGGGAGGAAACCTGCAGTCTGCCCCCAGCAGGAGCTTTCTTTGGGGGGGGCGGGGTTGGCCATAACTTCTGATAAAGATATTACACTCTGGTTTGTTTCATTGCATTCTGTATTAAATTACCTTTCTGATGATATATTACATTATGGTATTATTCATACATACCAAGGTTTTCACAGTTTTGGCTACTAGTGTCAAGCTCAGCTTGTTGCCCCCCTAAAGCTTGTTGCCTGATGCAATTGCACTCCCCCTATACTACTTTAGCTATGCCCCTGGTGTGAACTAGGCTGAGACTTCTGATGTGTTATAAAGGATCTTAGGCCACAATCCTAACCAACTTTCCAGCACCAGGGTAAGGGCAATGCAGCTCCAAGATAAGGGTGCAAACATTTCCTTACCTTGAGGAGAGGAATGATGACTACCCATTAAAGAATGCAGGACGTGCCTATTGGCACAGCCATGTCAGTGCTGGAAAGTTGGTTAGGACTGCATCCTTATACCAATAGTTGCCTCACAGGATGTTACAGATAGAACCCCTTACGAGATTTGCAAGCCTGCCTATATAAACTGTCTGGCTCACTGTTCTAATACATCATATTTGTCATCAAATTTGTACCGTTTATTGTGGACTCTGCTGTTTGGGGAACTGCCAATGCTCATTAGAATACCTGACTGTGTACCACTCTGCAGACCCTGGACAGGCAATGCAATTTTTGGCCTTCTTCATTTTAGAACATCAAAGAAAAGCTGTTTTTGTCCAGTGGCAAATCCTAACTTTGCAATATCCTAAGAACAAATGTTGGAAGCCTATAAAAATAAAAGAGAACAAAAATAAAATTCCAGTTTCATTAGATCCCTGCAAACTGTGTGTTGGAATTAGTGTTCACAAATCAGATGCATCCCTAAATCTGAGATTACTGAGGCAGGGCCTGATGATATCCCTTCTGACTGTGCCGCCACCAGGAGAGGTGAGAGGAATTGCGGCCAGGAATAGGGCCTTCTCGGTGGTGACCCCCCGACTTTGGAATACCTTCCCCTTAGAATTAAGAACTGCTCCCTCTTTGGCAATATTTCAGCAGGAACTGAAGACCTTATTTCAACAAGCTTTTAATTGTTGACAGGCTGGCTGGTTTTTTATACTTTCATTGTATAGTTTAGGATCCACAGGGCTTGTTGTTTTAAATCTTAATTATTTTAATATTGTTCTTAATTATTGTTTTAATTTAATGTTTACAATCACATTGTGATTTTATTGTATTTTAATGTTGTAAGCCGCCTTGGGTGCCCATGGGGCAGAAATATTATTATTATTATTATTATTATTAATTGGTAGAAGGAGGAGGAGCACAAAATGCAGCGTTTCGGAGCAGGGCGCTTGATTGGCTTGCTGTCTAACACAGTGAACAACCTGAAAGTGCCTCTAATTAGTAACCCCAAGACATCATTTTCCATAAGAATATAGGTTTTATTAAGCAAGATAGGAAAACAGAAACCGGCACAGCTTGCATGCATGATCAGTTGCATAGAGATTTAAGGGGTTGTTAGTGAAAGAATATTCGTACCTTGATTGCAAAACCAGAAGTGGGTTCCGATTGCGAATTTCACTCATTCTGAGGCTTGGGGAGGCCTACGAAGGTGTCCTTGGGGCTCCCGGCACCCGCCTACCCCAAGCTGGCACTGCAAGGGGTAAGTTAAAAACCCTTCTGTCCCTGGCAGCTGCGTGATCTTGGGAATCGCGCTGCTGCCATCTTCTTGCCCCAGCAGAGACTTGGGTGGTTCTTGCCATCCAAGTAGGACTTTGAGAACCACTGCCTTGGGGCAAGGCACCCAGATTCTAGTCCGTGGGCCACCCTTTGTATCCATCCCCTGGGTGAACAGTGCTTACTGTTCTGCCGGGAGCCACGGCAAAGCCCTTCGTGTGCTCCCAATAATCATGCCAGCCAGCCAAATCCAGGTTCTGCTCACCCAGCAGGCTACAAGCTTGGATTTCTGGGCAGACGTGGCTGGCCTGTGTGACTATCAGGGGCACATGGAGGGGCTTCACAGTAGCTCCTGGACAGAACAGTGAGCACCATTTATGCCGGAGAAGCCTTAGCTGGCAGCAGCAGTCTCCAGTTTGGAGACTGCTGCCTTAAATACACAGAGAACCTGCAGTGCCACAACGTTCCATTCCAATAAATGACCTTTTATTTAGCATGGTTTTGATTAGCCATGCCTTGCTCTCTCCAGGCCAAAATCCTGAATGACACTTAGGAGCATCAGCTAAGGAACAAAGATGGAGTTAGGGGAGACTGTGCACTTTTTGGAAAGTGAGGCACTTGGCAACAGTGAGGCCTTTTTGCAATGATGCCGATTTCAGAATGAATTGGAGATGCTCTTTCCTTCTGAACCTGATGCTGAGGAGGGGGAAAAGACGGGAACAAAGGGAGCTCATTCATCACACAGATGGTTGGAGCCAAGAATCAAACAGTGTCTACAGTGTATCTGCATTTGTAATGTTTACAGAGGCAGAGATAACATGAGCATGTTAAGATCTGTCCATGAGGCTCCGCTCCATCCTCCAGGAAAGCAACATGATCATTTAGTAAGAGCAAGCTATTTTCTGAGACAGCCTGGAGTTATAGAATGCACTCCATGTGTACTGTATTTTGGATGGTCTCTTTTCAGAGGCAGGAGAACATTTCCCTGGTATAACACACATTTAGGAATTCATGAGAAAGTTTTCCTGTTGCTTTTGTGGGTTTTAAGATTTATTGTACAGGTTTATTTTTAGTTCATTTGCAAATCACCTTGTGAACACTTTTGCTGAAAACATTTTGTGCCTGGGAAATATTGTCAATAAATAAGGCATTTCAAATCAAGCTCCATGGTTTGGGGCCCTAAGCCTTTGATTGCGGAGATCAAGCGAGAGGGATTACCCTACACATCATGAACTTTCCAAGACGTTGGCTACTCTGAAAAGGCAAAATGCCTGGATGGAAGAAACTCTGGGCATTCTGAAGTGCTTGATTTTATATGAAAGCCTGGTTGCTTCCTCTCCAAAATAATCCAGTAGAGCTACCAGAGATATAGGATGGACAAATAATAACTGAATTGTGGGAAGGGGAAAAGAGGGCATCACCTTTCTTATTCAAGGAATCTTAGATAGTCCACTATGGAAACAAGGTAACTGAAGAATCCTTAGGGCACATCTAGCTAACTAAGGGTGCAATCCTAACCTGGAGTTAGGTTGGCACAGTTAAGCCAACAAAGTTTGGCTGGGCCACCATAAAGTGCCACTCTCTGAGTCAGGAAGGTTGGTGCACTTCTGTGTGCAGGCCTCTCTGACTCAGAGTGCTCCAAACATACTTTACTGTGTCCCATGTGCCGGTCAAATTTTGCTGGCCTAACTATGCCGGCCTAACTCCCTTAGTTAGTTAGAGGCATAAGTTCAAAGTAGGTCTAAAGAAAAGATGATAAAAAACTGTCATTCTCTGCAAGTGACAGGCAGTCAATCCTAAGGTAAACAAAAGAGCAGTTCTTCATACAATATGCAAATTAAGCAAAGGAATTTCTTGCATTGACATTTTAACAGGGATTGGGTGAATTACAGCTACCACTCATAATAGCCAAAAGTGCCGCCACTATCTTCAGACACAGCAAGCCTCTAACTAATCAGATTTCGGAGGGACAGATATTGTCATCGTAACCTGTGACATTTGTCCAATGACTGACCGGAGGCAGGCTGCTATTTAGATAGCCTGTTGGACCAACCAAGCACTGCAATTCTTAAAGAGACAGAGAGGCTGATCCAGTATTTCCAGTGTTTCATAACCAGAAGGGAAAGCAAATTTTTTAGGAGTGGTGCTAGTGGTGCTCTTACACCACTTGCCGTGCAAGCCGTTTGGTCAAAGGAATTGATATCAGCAGAGATTACACTGCTAACCTTGAAGTTAACAAATCACAAGTTATCAAGTAGTCATACATTTAAAAAAAATCAAAGAAAATCTGATCACAATACCTCTTGAGGTTGAGTCAGGGTTGAGTCAGTATCAGATGTGTTATTCTAAGTTACACTGGGAGGGAGGGAGATCAGAAAAATAAATGCTATCAAGAAAAGCAGATGGAAGTGGAGCATAACACAATATGCATTTCAGTCTGGCTGCCCCTGCCACAAGAAAAAATGTTATCAGTTTTACTGTACAACTCTCTTTCAAAACGTGTTCCTCAGTTGCAAATCTCGTGATAAGCAGAAGTCTGAGCTGTAGAAATCAGCAAGTGAAGCTTTTCACAACATGGAAATATCTATTATGCCTGCAATTGACAGTTGTAGATATTTCAGAGGGGCACAGGCAGCGTTTTAACAGGAGCAAGACTCAGCAATGTTCAAAGGCTCTCTCTTGCGTTACACCAGGTTGGGGATGTGTGCAGTTATTTTGTTTTGATACTTAAGTAGTAATTGGTATAAAAAGGTATAACAGTAGGATTGCAATAGCTAATCAATTCATTGGTTAGTTAATTTACATTGTTAATCTAAGTCAGGTGCCCCAGTTTCATTGGGCAATAGATGGTTTTTTAAGCCTATATTTGTGGTACAAATACTAATAAAAACAAGTGGCATGCCACCATCTTTAAAGAGGCATTCCTCCTTTTCTCTTCCATAGGAGGGAATGCTTCAGCAAAGATGATGCTGTGGTGTGGATCCTTCAAGTAACAAAGAAAAGATGCTTCTTGCATTTGAACTATTGTTTGCCAGTTTAATCAACCAATTAATTGACTTAGGGTGCCATCCTATACACATTTACCTGGGAGTTAATCCAGTAGTGGGATCTGCAAATGAAGAAGTGGAACGCTGGGCGAGACTTATGTGCGATTGGCAGCCCGTCCGCTCCGTTCCGACGCCCCCCCTGCTCACCGCGCAGGCTGCCCTGGCCTCGGAGGGGGCGCCTGCTCGCCCGGGGGGAAGGGTGGGGGGCACCCTTCCCCCCTGGATGAGCAGGCACCCCCTCCAAGGCCAGGGCAGCCCGCGCAGTGAGCGGAGGGCATCGGAATGGAGCGGACGGGCTGCCAATCAAACGGTAGTCCCGCCTAAGTGCCGCCCAGCGTTCCACTTCTTCATTTGCAGATCCCACTACTGAGTTAATCCCACTGAAGGTAATGCGGCTTACTTCTACAAGTATAAACGTAAAGGTTTCCCCACAACTGAATGGTCTAGTCGTGACCAACTGTAAGGAGCGGTGCTCATCTCCATATCTAAGCCGAATAGCAAGCATTTGTCCTGAAGACAAGTTTCCATGGTCATGTGGCCAGCATGACTATACGCCAAGGCACACAAAACACCGTTACCTTCCCACCGAAATGGTACCTATTTATCTACTTGCATTTTTATGTGTTTTTGAACAGCTAGGTTGGCAGGAACTGGGACAAGCGATGGGAGCTCACTCCATCGCACGGTCTTGAACTACCAACCTTCCAGTCAGCAAGTTCAGCAACAGTAGTTTAATCTGCAGCGTCACCATTTCTACAAGTATAGGATTGCATTATAAGATTTTTTAAATCTGGTGATAGCCCTAGTAAACAGGTATTTAAAAAAAATCAGGGGGTCAGCCCCACTGTCATTCTGAGCAAAGTGGCACATGCTTTTGGCATGCATCCCTTGCATATAAGCCATCTACTGTTGATAGCAATGATTGGTCAATGTACAGAACCCGCAAGTTAGATGTAGACACTTCCTGACAGTTACAGCATGTACTCTGAACCAGGGAGGGAGCAGTCTTTATTATTCTCCAGAAATGGCGTTCTCCCCTAGCTTTATACTCTTTGATCTTTACAGAAACCCAGAAAGGTAAGCTAGATTGAAAGAGAAAGTTATTAAGCCACCCAATGAGCTTCAAAACTAAGCAAGATTTCAAGCCTGCTCCCTTCTGTTCAATCAGCTACATCACGCTGACTCTCTGACATTTTGGCCTGGGCTGTCCTGCTCCAGCAAACAAACACGAGGGGCAAAATCATTTCCCAAACACTAGGGGCAAAATCAGCCAGGCTTTTCTCCACTGGGTGCCCCTATTAAAATCAGCTAGAGAGGTAAAAGGGTCCCTCTTGCTAAAACAAAGTTCTATTCGTTTAATTGAAAATTATGCAGGGAAACCATTTTATTTATGTAATTAACCAATAACAGAACAATTCTAATCAATACACGCTAAGCATCAATAACTATAAACTTAAAAAATGCATAATACTTAAACATATACACTGATTACTTATGAATTGCAGCAAGCATAGGCAGGGAAACAATTTTGATCATGATCTTCACAGCTTATATTCATCGCCAGGTCTTCTCATGGTAGTGTCATTAAGGATGTAAATCACACTTCCATATACCCCAAATGTGGAAGATTCAAGTATTTTGCATGCTTCCTCAAAAATCTGGCTAACTTTCAGTTTTGTTTTTTGTTTGTAATGCACTAATAAAAAAAAAGCCTGGAAAGAAAGAATTCAAAATTTTTACCACCTTATGCTTTTTATTCTCTTCTATATAAGAAAATTACACCATGAAATCGCGCATGCGCACACACACACTGTGTATACATATATACTGTATATATACAGTATGCATTAATCATCTCAGATGGGAGCTTCCTGTCCAGCATAAATAGCAGCTGAAGGGCACCCAATCAGAATCTTGGCAGGTGCAAAGCTTTAAAGACCCCTATCCTCATGCCGCAGTCCTTATATGGATACACACACACACACGCACAGCTACTGTACATTGCAAACACTTTAAGTGCACTTAAGGACAAATCATATGCCTACAGAAACAGTTTGGTGCTAACTCATATCCTTAAAAGACTATTAGAGAAAGCAAGAAATCTACTGCCTTGCACTACAACCAGAAAGGAAGATGAAGACTATCTATTCATAAACCCAGCTGTTCATCTACCCATTGAAAAATAAATACCTTCCAGAATCAAGCCTAGGCGTAATTTAAAACCTTGCAATCCACAATAATATTTCTATGCTGCCATCTAGTGCATAGCTAAGAGAATAACAGGCATGAGATTTCAAGATAGGTTAAGGAAAAGCTACTATGAAAATGAAAAAGGGCAGTTGCCCTTTTGGAAGCATTTCACACAGGCCACTTCCTGCAAGGAAAGCAATTCCAGGAAAGAATATGAAAGTGGTGCCGGCAATGAGTGAATAGGAAAAGTTTTCATTGCACCTTCTCCAGGTACGCACATGCTGCAAAGCAAAAAAGAAGTACTGTGCATAAGATGATTTCACAGAGTTTGATCCATCCATGGGCATTACATTTGTTCCTACAAGGACACGTAAGGATATACATAATTATGTAACATGCCAATTAATCTGGAGAATGGATTCTCCTACATACATGGAAGCCATGTGGTACTGCTTGGCATTGTCTTTAGCAGGCTACTGTTTTGTGCATTATTCAGGGCATCTTATGCATTATTCACCCCCCCCCCATGTGCTTACTGTTCTTTGACAAGGAGGAAAAATAAGGGAAATGTAAAACTCAGTAACAAGTAACTGGGCTTTAGCTGAACACTGAAAAGGTGCGCCAAAGCACCAGGCTGTTGCAATGTGGTAGGACTGCTGGGCAGCATACTTCTAGTTCACATCTAGTATACCCTGTGAAATGTATTTAGTGTTCAGATCTGTGGCAGTGATTAACATCTGCAGGGCATGATGTTAAACACAAGACACCAGACTTTTGCACATTTCAAACTACACATTTGAGAACAATCCATAATGCATTTTTCTTTGCATGTATCAACATTAATGCAGCCTTCAATCTTGTGGTAGACGGTATGACATATCAGTGGTGCCACAACCTAATGCTTGGAGGGACAAGCTTTACAGGGCACCAAGTCCCCAATGATCACAGGAGGACTGTGGCAAAGTAAGTACCTCTTGAACAGCATGCCTGCAACAAAATTGGTGCTCCCCCAAATGGCAGGATGCCCATAGCCCTGGAAAGAAGACCTAATTTAAAATGGAGATTATATCATTTGAGGGAATCAAAGTCCTCCTAGAATACAAGGTGTCCACAAAGTCTCTTTACAATTGCAAAAAAATCACAAAAAATGCAAATGATGAGATGTGTTAATGATATCACGCCCCCAGATTTCTTTCTGTAGGGCAACGTTAAAGAACAAAGACACAGGACATTACTGGCTGTTGCCACCACTGATGAGACTATGCTACAGCGAACATGGCAGGAAATCGATTATCGCCTTGATGTGCTACGTGCAACCAATGGTGCACATATAGAGGTTTATTAATTGATGCAAAATAAACTTCAATATATACTCCTAATATGGTATACTTTCCATACATCTCTTCATTTGTTTTTGTTATGCAACTTCGAAATTGTAAAGAGACTTTGTGGACACGCTGTATATCTAGAGGATATTCCTCCAAAAGTCAAAAGGCAGGATCAGTGCCTTTGTTTTTCCTACCAGACTTTGCAATTCCATAGCCCAGTGGTTCCCAAACTGTGGGTCAGAACCCGCCAGTGGGTCACAAGCCAATTTCAGGTGGGTCATGGAGCCCCCAGAGCAGCCATATTGAAAATATGATGGGATGATGGAAAGCGGGAGGGCTGTGCATTTATTTTGCTTGTGTCAAAGTTGTAAACAGGCCTTTTTTTCCTTTGATTCACTGTGCTATTGGAAAATGGCTGAGAAATAACCCAACATAGTGCTGCGTTCTCAGGGAAGCAGTGGGCTCTGGCGTCACAGTAATGGCACTTCAGGCCATGACGTCACTTCTGGTGGTTCTAAAAAGTGGGTCCCGGTGCTAAAAAGTATGAGAACCACTGCTGTAGCCACACGAATATCCTGAAGAGATGAGTCATGCCATTAGTCCACGTACTTAATAGTTTCTACACTGAAGGCACAAT
>JAJKFI010000021.1:11811186-11939557 GCA_029204185.1 Lerista edwardsae | reverse complement strand
CCCTTACCTTGGAGCTGCATTGCTCTTATCTTAGTTGGTTAGGATTGCACCCACAATCTCTTGGATTGTTACACTGGATTGTTACACTGGAATACCTGTACAGCACATACTTTACTATATACAGCAGTGGTTTCCCAAAAAATTTAGCACTGGGATCCACTTTTTAAAATGATATTCTACGGGGACCCACCTTGATTTACAAGACTTAGTATTTATTAAGTTGCAAGAAATAATATTTATATATATTTATTTACAAGTAATGATAACCAGGGAAAAAATGCTCACACATTTATCTTCCCATAAATACACATACTTGCAAACTGTAGGAGCTCAGCTCTTTGCTGGGTCATTAGCAGCTACCTGAGTTTTCCATAACCTTAGGGCTTGAGTCAGTTCACCTGTGTTTTCATTGGAGGCTCTGCTCCACTACTCACCAACTATCAGGTTGCAACCCACCAGTGGGACCAGACCCCCAGCTTGGGAACTACAGATATATAGTTTATACTGTGTAGATTGGTCCATCCAAGAACAACACAATATTTTCACATATTTCTGTGGCTGGCCTACATGCATAGGTAGAACAGAGGAACAGTATACATCTCATTGCTATATTTACAGTAAATTTCAGTGCACTCAAGTTAGAATGACTATCACAGAAACCATTTTAAGTCTTTTAATACATACAATATCTGGGAAGGTTTTGTCTCTCCTCTTCATCCGCAGGTTGACTCTGCCTGAGCATGGGTACCACAGAGTACCCATAATCGGAGCCAAGCATGGGAAATTGACAAGGGATTAAGAGGTCTCCTATTAAATGGTGTCCTGCAGGCATTTGAGCTATACAGTGAGGACCTGAGCCAGTGGGTTGGAAGACAAAAGGCTGCTGAATAAAATGATGGGCTATTCCACTTGTGTTGCGAGCTATAGAAACTGACAACTTTCACCACACTGCCTGCTTGTGGCCTTCCAAGAGGCATCTGGTTGACCACTGTGGGAAACAGAATACTGAACTAAATAGGCCTTTGATCTGACCCAGCAGGGCTCTTATGTTGTATTTTCCAGGGCTTCAGGAAGGATTGGCTTAGGACACCAGGAGCAATGGAAGGGACTGTGGGCTTGAAAAAGAGATTTTTGCTAATGAATTTACATAGCCAAAAAGTAGGAATTCATGGGAGAAACTGATCCACTCCTCAGTTGCTTTTTATCCCTGTGACAGCCTGTGCTATAAGGCTAATATTAACAATATGATTTTTAATATTACAGAAGCAATTTTTTCTGCGAGTGTCACAGTTTCCGTCATTGGCAGAAATATTTTCAGACTACACTATTGGATTCTTCTACAGCAAAGGGAATGACAACATTCTCAGTGAAGGGAAATTAGGTGTAGATAGATAATGAACACAACTGACATTCTTACCTAAAAGTGCACAGAATATACACTTGATGGAACACTTTGCTTTTGAAACAAACATCCACAGGCGGTGACCAAATCCTAATTTGGAACCTGCTTTATAAATCTGCTGTGCTTTATCTGCCGCTGGTTTCTTTCTGTGATTTAGTGTGGGTTTTCTTTTAATGTCTTTTGGAGGATGGTTCTAAAGGATGGGATATAAATACTATATGTATTAAACGTATCTGACCCTGTGCACTGTGATTTAGACAGTATGTGAACGAAATACATTCATTTTTACTAGTGCAACCCGATCGCATTTCAGAGCAGTACATGTTTCATTAAAGGCAGTGTTTATATTGATTGGTTAAGGGGTATTACTGTTATTGGATGAAGATTACAGGGAAGACATTTGCATTGTTACACGCAATTATTTTACAGTGTGGGTGTGTTCAGAGATAACTTTGGCATATAGGGACTTGAATCTTGCCCTGAAGAGCAGTTCATGCTGCAGCAGGGCAAACAAATAATCATGCCACTGCAGCTGGAGCATAACTGAACTCTCAGCATGGTTCTACTTTGCTTGCTAAGTTAATACATCCTCAAGGCCAATGAAGGTTCTTTCCAGTCCCATCTATGGCTAATTTCCCACTGCAAGGTAGTTGTTAGAGGATCAGACTAGGACTGCAAGACTGGACTCAAATCCCACACAACTAAGAAACTTGTTGAGTTACCTTGGGCCAATCACTATCAGAGAGAGAGAGTGAGAGAGAGTGTCAAGAACAATGGCGCATCACCCTGCTCAGCTCCTTGAAGGAAAAGCAGGATTAAAATGTTACTAAGTCTTCATGCTCCATTTTTAAAAGGAACGTATTTCAGGGTGCAATCCTAACCTGAAGTTGGGCTGGCAAAGCAAGGCCAGCAGTTTGGCCGGCCCAAGGGCCACCATGAAGTGCGTTTGGACCACTCTGAGTCAGGGAGGATTTTTGTGTGCTGACCTGACTCAGAGAGTGGTCCAAACCTACTTTACCCTTGTGCTGGCCAAACTTTGCTGACCTAATTGTGCCAGCCGAACTCTAGGTTAGGATTGCACCCTCAGTGATATACTAGATTTGTGTGCAAATTATTCCTATTCTACCCTTAGAATCTTCAGGAAAGGCTCAGAAAGACCTTAACTGAGGACCTGGAAAGCTGCCACCAGTCAGTGTATACAATACTGAGCTAGACGGACTAAGTAAACAGCAGCACCATAAGTTCTACAAATATGAAGGCACAAGCTCCAAAAGGTAGCTACAACCTTTCTGAAGGGCCTTTGTTGAGGTGCTAGATCAGAGAGGACTGGGCTTTGGTGGACTGCTCCAATGTCATCACCAGTTTTCCATGTTATAGTTTAAAAGTGGAGCTTTTATAATGGGTGCCACAAACATAACATGATTGGCTAGATTTAATCCACAGCACGGGCAGCAGAAGGAACAAAGTATATTTTCAAGCCCATAATCACTTCCATATTTATATAGCACCAAGCTGTTTAACATGCATGACGCTTTAGCATGGAGATTGGTCCCAGCCCCCTTTTCAGTCTATATTCAGTGGAGACAGAGAAAGAACATGTGCTTCTTTAAGCATATCTTGATTCAGGTATCAATTCTTGGTTTGAAAGCTACAGGGCCTGGGTGCAGACATGTTGAGCTGCAGTTATACCACAGGTTCCCTCTGTCAAAACTCTGTGCCCAAGGAGGGAAGGAGAAGGGGATGGATTCAACACACTTCTTTTGTCTTGTGTTCCCAATCCAACAAACCATAGAGAGATGGTGACTTACCACATAATGGATCCACGGGTAGGGTTAGGGCCCTATTCAGGAACCTCAGGAGTAGAGTCCTACTCTTAACCACCGGAGCAGACTGGTTCTGGGAACAGTTTGAGTAAGTGTGAAAGGGCCTAGAACTCTAGAGTAAATCTAGCAGTGCTGAATAAAGTCTTACCTACCATACAGCAGAACCCATATATCCCATTTCTGCAAACAAGCAGCATATTTTGTAGCATGGAGGTCACGAGGGCTTGAGTTTTGCTTCCACAGAAAAGAATGGCAGATTTTCAAGATTCTGGGCAAAGGGTTGGATTTCAAAGCACACTCCACTTGTGGCCCATGGCAAACTCCACTTGCCCACTGCAAATCACACTGCTGTTCCAGTTATAACTGGATCCCATGTTGATCTTTACACATTCCCAAAGCAAAGAGCACAATATCGAATGGAAGAAAACCCATGAATATTTACAGAAATGAAAAGAAATAAAAATGGGAAGAAGAGTACTTCATTATATTACACTTTTATTTTACAGGATTTGAAAAGCTCTTTTACAGATGCTTTAACTGGGAGATCTGCAATACTGACCCAAGAAAAAGAAAGAGAGCATACCTACGAATTCAACACACAAGTTTTAATACCTACTTGTACGGAACCATTACTATCCAAAAAGGGGTGTCGCCACATAGTTAAGTGGTTGTGCGAAAATGCAGAGAGAGAGAAAGATGTTAAAAACAAAGTGAACATTGAGTTCAGGGTTACACCACGGAGGGCTTTGCAAACACATTTGGGTGTTATTGTAACATTCTAGACAGCAATATGCTTAGTAATACATCTGTAATGCAATACATGCCTCTGAAAGCTTGTATTCTGTGCGTGTAAACTTCAACCAAATGAACTAAATACGTTAAAAAATAGACATAAAATACTCTAGTCTGAAAGTAAGCTCTTTGATCTCAAAAGGACACTAAGCTCAAGTGAGCTTTGACTTATGGTTGGTGTTATACACGTTTCTGCCTCTTCCCTGCACACTGCTTTGTTTTTTATTACTATAACAGTGTTTGGATGCTACTGAATTGCTGCTGCAGTGCAAAACATGGCGCTAAGACCTGCAAAAGGTGTTTAGCTAAGCCACTGATGTTGCCAATATTGTCGTGATTGAACCACACAAAGCAGCACTGTAGAGCCAGCTTTATAGCAGCTTTGCTGTTGCACAGCTAGATCCTCCTGTGGTGCAAAGCAGGACTGGAGCTGTTCTTAAGACAGCCAAAAAAAAAAAAAAGAGAGAGAGATCTCAGTGCCACTGATAATTGCTATGCTTGATATTGTGCCTACTGAAGGTTTATCTGTACAGGCCTTTCTGAAAGCTAAACAGAGATGGGGTTGAATCAGCCACCTCTGAACTTTTCTTTAAAAAACTATTTTCACGAAAAGGTGAAGCCTTTTCAGAAATGGTTCCATGTGTGTCGTTGGTTGTGTCTAGACAAGGCCAGTGCACTCTTCTCTGGACATCAGGCACGTGCTAGCTGGCATCTTGCTCCCAGCTCAATAGCCAGCTCTCACTCTGCCCCAGAGCTCAGGACATAAAAAGTGGACTACCACAAGGCAACAAGAAAAATGTATCATTTCCACCAAATAACACAAGTTTAAAGGAAAGCATATAAACAACGGCACTATGGCATATGAGGCATTCCGTTCCCATCCACCCCCATATTTCAATTTTCAGCTCTCATTAGATTAATTGAATTCATTTTGATGTTGACTGAATAAGGCCAAAATGACACTTTTGACCACATAAGTTGACTGTAACAATCTGCCCGTGCATATTGCAAATTTTGGAACCAGAACTTCCTCACCAACCTGCAGCCACCAGTATCTGATCCTGTTTCCACAAAGTCACAGCCATAGCTACAAGCATTTTCTTGTAGCAGATTTACTACAGAAATACACACACACGCACACACACACACACACACACACACATTTCCATCTTCATTAATCCCTTATTATTGAAGTTTAGATTCCTCAGGCAGCCAAGAGCTGTCTTTTTCTTTGTTTAGTCATATCCAGGGGTATAAACTTCAAGTTCTAAAGCACTTCACTTGCAACACAACAAGGAGAATATGCCTTGCTGGCTTGGTACAAAGTAAAAGAATAAAAGTGAATGGCAACAAAATGGATTTCCTCCCTCTAGCATGAGCTTCCAGAGGAAATGTATAATCGGAAATAAGGCCAAAAAAAAAAAAAAAGGCTTTTCAATACATACAAAATCAGACCTAATAATTTCCTTGTACAGATGTCCTGAGATGTGTTGCATGAGCTCTGCGTGTCTGTGTTTAGGATGACATTTAACTTAAAGCTTTATACACTAAACATATTTGGTTAATCATGGACCCATTTTTAAAAGTGAGGCAATAAAACATAGGAGAACACGGGCAGATTGGGGACAGGAAATGAACAATCCTTGATTTGAGACCTCCATCCATCTTCTTTCTCCACCCAAAAGGCCAAATGTCCAATAAAATCTAAACACACAGCATACGTTTGTGTAGTCTAAAATCTGTTTGTGATAACTTATTGCAAATTGCACTTGGCAGTTTACCACACCAATGGAAAACTGGCCCCCCAGTTGGTTCACACAGTCCGTCAACGTCGACTCCAAGTCACCAGTAGAAGGACCTAGAGAGAAAGTTTGCAGCTGTGCTCAGCCAGCTGGCTGCACCTTCTGGGTGAGACCCAACACGAGACACGGCTTTGTCTTGCTCCTTGGAAGGGCTTTCGTCTTCTGGCAAGTAGTCGGGGAGATCCGTATTCTGTTCCACTTCTACAGGAGTATCTTGGAAGGGAACCAGCATCTGTTTAACAGGTATATGGAACAACAATGTATCATGGGGCTCACAAGAGACATTGTAGAAAGCCTGGCTCTGCTGCCAAATGGAGTACCTCTAAGTTTCATACATTAACGCAACTGCAGTTTTAGACATCTGCTCGTGTTCAGAGGTTTTAACAATTCTGGAAATTCAGGCTATTTATAGAAATGCATGAAGCAAAAAAAACCTATATAGGTTCTTTTTTAAAGAAAGAATTTCAACTGCTTAACACATTGCTCAAATAAAGGAACAACCTCAGACAATGGTTTGGAATTACATGTGAGCCTCAGGGTTGAACGCTCTCTCGCACACCCCAAAATTCCTTTATGTACTCTCTAGTTCTCACTAAACCATTACATTGTTTGCCATTACATCCAAGCTAGACAATGCAATTTAGCATACAAACCAGAATCAGAAACTACAATGATCTGACATGACAGATGAACTGAGCAGCATTTATGGTAGGATGAAGCAAAGTCCCATCCCTCAAAACATTCAATCACCTTCAACTTAACACTCTGACCATGTATAAAAATGAAGCACCCACACACCCCAATATCTACATGGGATACATTCCAGGGCCCCTTGTTGATACAGAAACCACGGATATGAGAGAATCCTATCTCCGCACCTTCTGTGCCCATTAACATGGACCACTTTATGCTGCAAAGCTTTTTGGATCAAGCTTTCAGACTGAGATAATTTATCAATTTCCCTAATATAAAGTTTCTGTTTATAGGCCCATATAACCCAGAAGACTGTATACTCTAACAAGACACTATAATTAGAGGCATTTGTTTCTGGTGAATCAAAGTTAGTGTTTCCCAAACTGTGGGTGGGGACTGTTGGTGGATCATGAAAAGTTTTTGAAACATTAAAAGCCACTTTTCAAACACCCTTGCCCAGTTTGCAGAAGGAAGTTATTAGCTGGAATGTTAACCTGTGGTATGAAGTAATCTTCAGGGTCCAAAATTTTAAAAGTCACATTTCCTTTGGGAATTGGCATGCTGTCGATCAGAAAATAAAAGGACAGTTTTAGCCTCTTGTCTGGCCTGGAAGTCTACCTGTACATCTTGCTCTCCAGGTCAGCTTTCTGGGTACCCTGAATGATAGTAATAGTTTTGGAGGAGAAACCTCGAGCTTCATTTCTAGGGCTAGCAAATGTCTACTATATGTAAGGTCTGTAGCAGCCTCAGGAGCACATGACCCAAATTATTATTAAATATTAATTTGTATTGTTTATTTTTTATATTATTTTTCATATTCATATTTTTGTTTTATAAAATAAAAATACTGTCTAGATCTTTTTTTTGCTTCGGGGGGATCACAATAGATTGTAGTTTTAAAAAGTGGGCCCTGATGCTAAAACATTTGGGAAGAACTGGCCTAAATCTTACTGAATACAATGGGCTTACTGCTGAGCAAAACAACATTTTCAAACACCTCTAATTATAATGCTTCCATTGTACTGGATTATTCTGGATCTTGTTATCCAAAACCAGTAGGACAACTATTGTGTAGAGTCTACACCTGTTGCTTCTACCTGGCTTTCCATAAATGACTGGCATAAAAAGTTTCACATATACAGAAACTTCCTGTTTCCTTCTTTGAAGGACAGAATAGCTCTCCTTTAGGTGCACACAAATAGTGCATTCCCGTGGTACAGAGAAAAAATTTGTTATGCCCCTTTCCATGTGGTGTTTTACAGAGGCAACTACAGGACTACTGTTTCACCCAATGAGTGTAGTACTTTTATTGCCAATCCCACTTGCTTTTCAACTCTGAATGGTTCTCACCTCTTCTCCACTTTCACTCTTCACAACTTGCTGGGCTTTCATAACTTTGGTTGATGCTATTGCTGTTGCCAATGCCTACACAAAGAAAAAAAAAGCGGAACATAACATCAAGGTAACAGGTCTCCATCCAACAGCGCAAAACCCAACCACGGAAAACGCTCACCTCTGCTTTTAGGTCTGATCTGATTCGGACAACGCATCGTTGAACGGCCATTTGAAAAGTAAAGCTGATAACTCCTTTGATTTTCAGCAAGGCCTCTTCGCACAAATTTCTCCGAGACTAAAAATTAAGGACATGGGTTATGAGCAAATGCTCAGTAAATCATCAGGGGGCCACAGGTTTTTGGCTGGCCTTGATTACTGACTCAAAAAATGTTCCATCAGCAGGACCCACCCCTACCCTTTGTCCAAGATATCATGCTGGGCTTCTGTGCAAGGGCAGATGCAGCCCCTTCTTCATTCCAAGTCTGGAACTAGAGAAAGGAGCAGAAGTCCCTGGAGTCGGACAAGTCCAGTACAGCTGCAGGGACAATTCATTCCCCTCTCTCTAGCTCCAGCCTTCAAGCTGGGGCAGAAAGTAAGGGATTGTTTGGGAGATGGGATGCCAAGACACTGGGCAGCTCAGCACCTAGACAGCAACTTTCAGCTTTCCCCTCTAGCTCAGAATTGAAAGGGGAAAGAATTGTCTTTTCTGTAGTTCTGCGGCACTTCTAAGCACACAGCAACTGGAGGGACTTTTCCCACCCCCTAAAGTAGACAAATGGGTTGCGATTCCTTTTGCCCCAACTGTTACAAGGCAACAATACACTCACTGTAGCAAGCAGAATTGTGGACCACTATAAAAATATATTGTGAACATTGACACAACAGATATGCCATACTCCAAGAATAAAATTCTTCCCCACCTACCACACAGTGGAAGAACAACTATATTTCTGTAAAGATACACCACTGCCCTGAATTTAGCCATAAGGGAATTACCAACCACATTTTGCTTACATTTTTGAAGCTAAACTAGGATGGAATCAACTGTGAGTAATGAGGGGAAACTGCTGAAAAGCAAAGACTGCTTTTCTCCGTATGATCAGCTAAACAGTCCCCTGTGGTTAGGTTCTGACTGACTGAAATGCTCATTGATGAGCAGTTAGTGTTTAAGTTGCTATTTATCAGACACCTTGTATCCATACTGACTGAATGCATCAAAGCAGATGTTGTATCCTTCAGCTACCTCATCTGTGGCAGCTCATGGACATCACTGCACAGCACAATCTGAACTCTGATTTCAAAGGGAAAAAATGCCAGCTCACCACAACACAAGGGACTGTTACAATGAAAGCAAGCGACAGGGCCTACTGTGCAACAACACAGCGGTGACCTGTTCTAGGTGCACCTGCTCTAATGCATTTATACTGCTGAAAGACGATACAGCCAGGTGGCCTCTCTGGGCTTAGCACAAATACACTGCAAGGTCTTGGCCATGGCCAGGACTTGCAAATTTTAGACAGCACCAATAAGAGAAGACAGAAGATGCCTCAGTGCATTCAAGCTAGTTTGGAGCTGGCTGTTTCTAGCAGTGGCGTATCTAAGATATGGCAAGTAGGGCACATGCCTTGGGCGCCAATTGAAGGAGGGGTGCCACTGAGAAGTTCTTATTGAAGTTCAGCAAGAAGATGGCTTTTGTTGAGACTCAAAGGAGGAGGAAGGGGAACAGCAGCCAGACTGCAAGGTTGCCAAAACGTGAGAAGGCAGAGAAAGGCAGCCAGATCGTAAGGCTTCTGATGTCACCAACACCTCGGGCGTGGAGAACCCAGAAGCAAAATCAACATCAGATAACATCATCACCCCAGTGCCACGGCCTCTAGCTATGCAGCTGGTTTACAGAGACTGCAGATCCTATTGTTTACGAAACACAGGTGTTTTCTTGGTGTCTTAGGTCATTTGTCATTCTAAAAGTGGGTCCTGGTGCTAAAACGTTTGAGAACCACTGATCTATAAGCTTCATGCTAATAGCAAACTGTGATGAAACAGTTATCTTTCATGTACCTATTTCTGTTTTATACTTTCTGTTTACATTCCAAGAGCCTAGTCTGTTGTTGTCAAAGGTGTCCTGGCTGGGGCGGGGGGAGGAGTGGCTGCCAGCCAATCAGGTGAGACTCGAGCTGTTTCATCACACAAACTATAAAAGCAAGAGGCATACATTCTTGATACTACAGGTAGGAATAAAAAGGAAGCTCATGGGCGTGGAGAGGGGGATGCGGAGAACTGTGTATAAGTGATACCGGATCTGTGGATACAGGGCACATCTATATTTCAGAAGTACTGGCTGTACAAACACACCACACCATCTGCCCTTCAAATAGCTCAGGTATCCTCTGAGCATACCAGAACTTCTCATAGATTATTTTTTCTGATGCCCTGCCCATTTAGCAGCTTCCTAATTGCCCTGAAAGAATACCATTGCTGTTTGGACAGAGACTGCTACAAAGCTATTAATTCAGTGAAAGGCTAATCCATCAATTATTCATTCTGTGGGATACAAAATGGGACCATGGTTTTGTCTGGACCTACACATTTGCTTATTTTGATTTTTCAACTTCTTGAAATAAATCAGGTAGGAGAAATAGGACCATACTAATATAAGAAGGTTTGTTGTTGTTCAGTCGCTAAGTCGTGTCCGACTCTTCGCGACCCCATGGACCACAGCACGCCAGGCCTCCCTGTTTAAAACCTATCAAAAAGGACTAGGATGATATTCATGGGTGAATGCCTATGTTAAAACATCTTGAAACTCAAAATTGCTGCCGTTTTGATTACAGGTTAAAACAGTAGCAGCCCTGGAAATTCAAAGTGATTTTCAAATGGTGCTTTTCATTCACCTTCATAGACCCAAGGTGACAGGCCATCAAAAATCTGACTTCTGTTTCATAAAGAAGGAACCTTTGCTAGGAACAGAGATGGTTTGGTGACCACACGTTTGTTACTGGTCCCCTTTACACTCATCCCTCCCCATCTGCCATCCTTAAAGTATGTTAGTTTGCTACCAGCAGGCAGGGAAGGAAGCCCTCTGAATTAAGAGACTATACTACTCTAAACTGATTACTAAAAAACAAGCATTTTTACCTCGACACGAAAGCCTGAAATAGCAAGGCTTTGTATTAAGTCTGTTTAGGAGCGCACACAGCCAGCCTTAAAAGATGTGTTGACCTCAAACCATTTAGAGAGAAATGTGTACTTAAATTGGCAGGCAAGAGAGACACAGGCAGCATTTTTCCTGACTGTAGAAAAGCTTCAGAGACAGTGATGGGCAAATAAATGCTACCAAGTCAGTAAACATAATAGGGACAAATGACTGGAATTGATTAAACCTGGCTTTGCGAAGGGGCAAGAAGTGGAACTGATTAAACCTGGCTTTGCAAAGAGGCAAGAAAGAAAGCAAAATGGTGGCAATGGTGGTGGAGAAAGGGCAGAAAGAAGAGGAAGCTCTTAAAGGGGAGGAGTGAACATATGCTCATTATTCATTATTAGGGAAGATGGGGTATACAGAGACCTGGTTCTCCAACAGGCTTACTGGGCAGCAATGTAAGCCAGTGCAGCAGAAGATCAGGTTTGATCATTTAAAATGGCTACAAAACTGAAACACAGAGACCCAAGGGCACTTGCGGATAACATGCTCAAGCAGCCTTACATGCTGTTTGGCAGCCATAAAGAGGCAAACATGGCCCAGGGGTGTTATCTACAGGGGAATGGAGGATAAATTTATAGAAATTATTCTGACATTGCATAAAGACTCCACCGAGACCTCATTATCACAACGGTTATCCAATCGCCAAAGAAATCCCAGACAATGAGAAAAGATGTCACAAAAAGCCAGCTAAGGAAGTTCAACATTTCCTTAGGACTGAACTATAAAAAGAAAGACAATACTGAATCTCAATTCAAAAGGAAAGCTGGGGAGCTAAGATAATCTAACAATAGCCAAGTGAAGAAACCAAAGTGATACATCAATTCCAATGGGGGATGTCACTGCCCAATCCAAGTGTGAATTAAAACAAGGATCATCAAATAATACATGTATAATTATAATACACTAGGGCTTGGATTCAAATGGGCAACTGAGCAACTACTTTCCTTCCACAAAGGGAGGAAATTTTCAGCAACCCCCCTCCCCACTTCCTGCTGCAGTTCTCCCCCTTGCACTACATGTGCTGGGGGGGATAGTTCTCGGGAACTGCTTTCCAGGGGGCTTGGGGAGAGGCAACAAGAAATGGGGTGGGGAAAGGAGAGCAAGAAAGGCCTACAGTTTGATCAGGCCTCTAGCCATTGGGATCCAAGTCTTTACGTATAGACAGACCTTTCTGAAATTAGCATCCCTTAAATAGATGCATCAGTATTAGCAGCATGTTATCAACACCTGATAAACTCATAAAACAGACTTCATGCAGATTACGTATATAGCAGTAGTTCTCAGACTGTTGGTCACAAACGACCAGTGGGTTGTGACCCAGTTTTGGGTGGGTCACAAAACTGACAAGCCAATAGCTGCCAAGGAAAATATGTTGACCTCTATAGAAAGCTAAACTGAGCCACATGCAGCGGTGTTATGCTGTCGGAACGCTGGGCGGGACATCCGGGTGATCGACAGCCCGCCCGTCGCGTTCTGCAGCGTTACACCGTTTGCGTAACCAATTACGCCGCTTGCATACATTACGCAAATGGCGTAACGCTGAGAAACACAACGGGCGGGCTGTCGATCACCCGGACGTCCCGCCCAGCGTTCTGACAGCATAACACCGTTGGCCACATGTGCTCATTTATTCCTTTGAAAGCAAACGTGCCTCAGCATTTATAGAAGGCCAGGCAAGGGGAAATACAAGGACACCAGAATGGTCCTGTTCCAATTAACATGGAGCTCAACAAATGCTCTAGAATGTGCATAACGCCCCCCCCCAATATTAAAAAGGCTTGAGTGGCTAGTAAAGCAAAACATTTTCCCGATAGTAATTTTAAGAAGTGGGTCCTGGTGCTAAAAAGTTTGGGAACCACTGGTATATAGCATTTGAGGTTGAATGCTTGAAAATTGCTTACAGAAAATAAGGAGTCACACACGCTCTTTCCTATCCCGCTGTAGGCTATATATACCACTGCCACACAACTTACCGAATCATCAAGGCCATCTATATGTAAAACCACTGTTTTAGCACGTTTATTTGTGCTTCCCAGGAAAAACTGAGCTTTCCGACGCCGAGAATTCATCTCATTCACATTGTCCATGTCTGACATGCTGGAAGACTGCAGAATATCATAGATTTCAGAAGCTAATAGTTTCGTCTCCCCTGGTGTTGTGGTCCTACGGCAAAGCAAATTGAGATTTCAATGAATTTAAATGTTTGCAATTTTTTCCCAAAGACGAGCTACACATGAAGCCAATAAACTAACATTAGTAAAAATAATCAAACTTGAATAGTGCAGCATAAACTTCTTCCGAGACCGTGTCACTCTTAGTTGAAATTAGGCTAATTTCTTAGTTGAAATTAGCCTAAACTAATTTTAAAATCCAATCTCCTGTTTAACCAGTAAACATTAGCCTAATAATTAAAGAGCTTTCTATAATTACCATTAAATTTAACCCTATATCAAATACACAATGATTAGTTTGTTTCTCTAACATACTAGTTTTTATTCTGGAGCCTTACAAAATATTCCTGTCTTTTTTTCTTGCATGTAAAAATCTCCCTTTGTTTTGGTACTTATGGTATACACAGCACCCACAGAAATGAGTAGCAGCCATAATACAAGGGTGTCAACAGAGTGGGGACTAACCCCAATTCTCAATCATTAACAATTCAGATCTTGTGGAGAGCCTCCTCTTCACTTCCATTTTCCGGGTCACTCCAAAGCAGCCATTTACAACATTTGGGGGGGGGCGCTATGGCCCCTTGGAGCTCTTCTCAGGTTCCAGAGTCTCTCCCCGGCCCCCGGTCAACAACAAAAACATAAAATCCCCTTCTCACTGAAAATCCCCCTTTCAGTCTGTTCCCCCCCCCCTTCAAATGTGCCAGAGGTCCCCAGAAGGCCATATTGCACCAGGGGAGAATGATAAAATTGCTCCTGCTCTAAAGAATGATGAAATGTTAAGAACTGGCTTTTGCCATCACATACAGCACATGTCAGTGATATGTCTTTCACTGTCGGAACTTTCAATACAGTTGAAAAGAGTGAATAAGTTAATCACGTGAACAACTTCTTAGACTATCAGCACATGCGTCAGTAGACAACAGAGGTACCAAGAGACCAGAAGACACTTTTCCCTGCAGGATAGCTACAAACAGCCTTTGACACAAAGAAATGAGGACAAGGAGGACGTCCACTGCCACTCCTGCTATTTTTCCACAGGTACTGACCTCAGCCAGCAATACTGCCAGTCTGGCATCTTTCACATACGCTAACATCAAATTGAAATCTGCTGCCTCTTTTTAAAATAGCATCTTGAGCAATCTTTGCTTTTCATTCCACCAAGCTGTCAGGAAGGGTCTGCATATCACACGAGAACCTGTTTCAGCAGTTTGCCTTCATAGCTTTTCAGGGAACAGGACCGACGTATTTCTGAGAACAAGAGTCAGTGAAATGGCTCACTAGCCAGAAACCCCCCCCCCCGTTATTATGAAATGGAGGCCTTTTGCCTCCTTGACTCACAGCCACTTTAACTTCCCAGTTTCCACCCTACCCTTCTTGATCCGAGGCTGTGGGCTGGAAGTTTCCTTCAAGGCTTCTGCTTCTTACTAACTACTTCCCTTCATCCATATCGTCTCCTCTCACCTTAGCATTAGCGCAGCCAGCTTGCAAACCCACCTTCTCATGTGAGCACACCAATGCTCCCACTGCAGAGCCCCTACAGTTGTACAGGTCTCTACCCAGGTTTTGAAAGCTACAATGTGGGGAGTCGATGTTCCTAAAGTGGTGGGTGGAAGTGATCGAGGCTTGAAGATTTCATTGAACACGTTCCTACATTTGTCCTCATTATGTCAATGCATTAGTACTCAAAAAGTATGAGCAGGGCAGGACGACTGCATATACAAAATGTTTCCAAACTCTCAGTGGCGGGTGGGTTAAGAAGACTGAAAAGAAGTCACGAATGCAACTTAAGACTGAATGCTCCCCTTCTTTCCCTCAGGCCCATAAACGTTGTTTAAAGCAGGGGTCTTCAACCTTTTTCATGCCATGACTCCAATAAAAAAAGTATGAGACTAGGGATCTACTGTCAAGCCTGCCCCCCCTGCTGGGACCCTGTCCTCCTATCCGCCCTCCCCATTAATGCCCACTCCCCATCCCCCATAATGCTCTCCCAACACTGTTCACTGTATAGAATGTCCTTATTAAAGACAGCAGAAAAAGTTATCATGAAGCCTGATACTAGTGAAAGCTATTTTAGCGCACTTGCTAAAAACCTAAGTAGGATTTGGACACCATCTCCTGGTATCTGAAGGGGTACTCCGAATATCTCCACATTTACCTGGTGGTGCTCTAGTCCAGTGGTCTTCAACCGCAACCCCACAACTGAGGCTTTGTGACCCCGTTGGGGTCCCGACTCCAAGGCTGAATAACACAGGTTTAAATTGCAGTTACGTGGGTCATTTGAATCCAGGGTTTTCTTTAACTGCAGTTTAACAACAGGAGCCGCAATGCTCCCAGAAGCAGCAACAGGTGACCCAGTCACCATAACAATGCAGATGCTACAGCTGAGTATCCCAGGGGTGGATACGATTGGATGGATCACCCGCTTGCCCAAGGGCTGGATATAAAAGCCCTTTGGCCAATTGTGTGATGAGAAGGACTGTGGCAATAGCCAGATTCTGGGGAAAAGCAGGCAGCTGCCCCAGTGCAGGGAGCCCCCGACCATGCTGAATGACACTAGTAAGGGGCCAGGTGTGGCTGAACCCCCTCCCCACAGGCACTCCAAGGGTGTGGGCAGGATGGAGATTGTCTACCTCCCCTTGGGACTGTTGCAAAACTGGAAAAGGTTGATTCTTAATATTACATGGGGATGTGAAAATCCAAGAGTGAATGTTAAAATTTTGGACCAGGGATACACTACATTCGATTATAATATAGGCATGCCCCAGTATCCGCTGAGGGTCCGTTCTGGACCCCACTGTGGATAACTGAAACCGTGGATACTGGGGACGCCTTTCTAAGGGGAACATCAGTGGGTTTGCTGCATCAAGGTTAAAAAAAATATTTGTTTAATGTTTCCCTATCTTTTTAATGGGTTTTCTAGTTATCCATGGATACTGGGGCATGCCTGTAGTCATAATCTGATCCTGAAATGGACTACAATTGTGGCATTTGGGACTAGCTTTAACAGCACTTAAAAACTGGTCCTCAAAGCCTGTGTGTGTGTGTGTGTGTGTGTGTGTGTGTGTGTGTGTGTGTGTGCGCGCGCTATGAATGGCCTCTATCCAATCTGCCAAAAGACCTTCTCTACATCACAGCAAATGGAATACAATCAAATTGGGAAAAATGAATAAAATTTGTTACTCGTTTTGCCACATCATGATTAGATAAAAAGCCTGCTTAATCTGATTGAATGTATGGTCATTCACACGCCCAGGTGGATGAGTGTGCAAAGACTATCGTAGCAAGGGAAGATCAGGATCTATGTGTAGAAAGAAGATCATATTGAAAATGGATACTTAGGTTTGTACACATGACATCAACAAAAGGGTGGCTTTTGGCACTGAAAACAAATAAGGATACAGTCGCTATTTGTAACTAATAGCAAGACTCCTGAGATATTTTTATGCTTCCGTTATATGATTAATACTTGCATTACCAGCTCTGTGTTTATTGCGTATATCTGACCTTTAGTGAGCTTGAAGAAAGTCAAGTGACAATCCTGACATTCATTATTGAAGAATTGCTGTTTCTGAGATGAATTTGTAACACCAAAGAGGCTCCTATCTGAGGAGCAAGACTCTTTTCTTGTGAATGAGTGGGCCACAGTAAACTCAATCATCTCTGAAGTCGTCCAAGACTATATAAATGCAATAATATGGCACAAAAATATGGAAAAGCAGGTTATAAATCTTTTAGCTAAATAAATAGGAGACTAAAAAATGCTGGTCCACCACATTAGTTCGTGAAGCATTGGTCTGGAGAACTAGGACAATTTATTATCAGGCACGTTGGTTTAAGGAGGGAAGAATGTGCAACATAATTTAGTAGTGAAACTGCAGGAATTGGGGGTCATCAGTTTTTAAAATGATTTAGCAGTTTCTCATGACTCTCAGACAAAAAATAACGTTACATCACCAACTTGTCATTTTTTGAAAATATTTCTAAAACTGCGGTAAACCCACCAGTTCCTGAAGATGGTCATGATCATATTTTATTAAAACATAGTTTATGAATTTCTTCCTGACTAGGAACTTTATCCAAGTGTTGTTTTACATTCTGCAGAGGCTAAAGCCACTTTGTAGTCACAGCATATAATTCTTCATGACATCAGATTATTTAACAAAATATTTATCTGCAGATATGACTCAAGTGCAAACTATCAAGATTTAAATATTTCGATCCATTTCAATTACCGACACTAGGGGGCACCACTGCTTTTTCATATGCATGTGGGTGATTTCTATTTTATCAGTTTCTACAAACAAATTCAAATAAAGTATTATTTATTTACTTGAAGGATTTATACCCCGCCTTTTCCATGCCGAAGCAAATGCTCAAATACAGAGAACAAAGTACAATGTAACCACAATAAGTAAAACAAGGATTAAAGAAAACAACAACAATATTATTAAACATTAACAGGAACAATGAGAGTAACAAGAATAACATTAGACACAATTCTCCATATCAGGTCGTTTGTGGGGAGGGAAAAAACATTTGACCGGGGAGTGAGTAAAACTATGATGCTATACCAGAGGGACAGAGGAGAGACAGCCATGCAATCATCCAAAGGCCAGACGAAACAGGTATATTTGAGCCCCTTCTGAAAGGCCATGAGGGTTTGTGTAGTTCTTAATTCTGCTGGAAGGGAATTCCATATTTGTGGAGCTGTTACAGAGAAGGCTTGTCCCTGAGCTGCCATTCCTTTAACTTGGGACAGAGGGGGCACTTGAAAGAGAGTCTCTTTAGATGACCTAAGTGGATGAACTGGTATGTATAAGAGAAGGCGACCTTTAGGTAGGCTGGGCCTAAGTCATGAAGGGCTTTAAGGGCAGAACCATCATCTTAAGTTGAGATCGGAATTGAATGGGCAGCCATTGTAGCTGCCGAAGGAGTGGTCCTACTGAGTCAAACCATCTAGCCCCTGTAACCACCCAGGCCGCTGCATTTTGTACTAACTGTAGCCTTTGAACTGTTCTAGAGGGAAGCCCTACACACAGCGAGTTGCAGTAGTCCACCCTTGAAATCACTAACGCATGGACCACCATGGCCAGGTCAGAACAGCTCAAGTATGGTCACAGTTGGCACACCAATCAAAGCTGGGCAAATGCACTTCTAGTTACAGTTGCTACCTGGTTCTCCAAGTGGTTCTCCAGAGACAGCCGAGAGTCCAGGAGCACTCCTAGACTGCGCCCCTGTTCTTGCAGGGGAAGTGTCACTCCATTCAGAGTGGGTGAATTACCCACTAAAGTAGGTTGATTACCCAAACTGGGTGCTGCCCATTTATGGTTTGCTTCCAATCCACTTATATTTCTTGTCTATCTCTCAGACATAGACCCCACATCATTTTTAACAAATTAAAGCTGAACTATTTTCTTAAACACCCAACCCTAAAGCTTCTAAGAAGTTCACTGTGGTGCCGTCAGGAATGCAACAGTCTCAGGTTAAGTTGCAACAGCTATCAATTATTAGCCAATTTTTAAGGAGGACAGTGCATGCTATTTTCCAAATCAAGCGTAATTGTTTTACTCTTCTAGCACATTTCTTAAGAAATTGAGCCTCCACATCATCAACCTCATATGCCAAAAAATTTATAGGTCAGAGGTTCCTATCACCCATCACTGGGGTCCTCTATTGCAGTGCTCTCGAACGACAGAAGCAAAAGCTAGGACATGGCATGCTCAGAAAAGTTCTCAGCGCTGCCTTTCAGTCTTAGTATGACATCACGTCTATGTCTACAGAAGTGATTATCACTTAGTATATCATTTCACTTCTCTCCTTCTCCTCCCCATCCCTGTAGATCAGTGGTTCCCAGCCTGGGTGTCACAACCCAGCAGAAGACACCATTTTCCCCCTTAAAGGTAGTGGCTAGTTAGTGGTGATGGTGGTGACAGCACTTCCAGGTTCGTATCACCATTGCCAACTAAGGGGGGGAAAAGGGGGTCTCAGGACTTTTCTGGCAGCAACAGTGGCCAAGAACACTGCCAAACCCGGGTTCCTGCCACTACTAGGTTAATCCCCAGCCCCCTTTTTTCCCTTAGTTGGTGGCACAAACCCAGAAGTGCCATTGACTCCTTCACCACCGACCACCCACACACTCAGAAGTTCTCTTAAAGGTTAGGAACCACTGCTGCGGATCAACTTCCCAAGGCTAGAAAAGTTTAGATTGTGCATCTTTTAAAACTTCCATTATCCACTAAATGCAATTAAAATTGCTTCCAATTAATAGAGGGGTGAGTGTATGTAAGAGAGAGACTGACAACACTAAGTGTGGGCATCTTACCATATGTACAAGGGACTCCTGTGCAATTAAATACTATTAATTGAGCTAATCATCTGAGGCAAGTAATAAATTGGAAATGCTGCGTTGGATTTCATTCAGCTAGTTCCACCTGGCAACAGCAGGCTTTCTTGCAAAAAAGAAAAAAGTGCTCCTAGGCACGTAATTAAAATTCTGCTTTCATTAGTTTGCCCTCTTGATAGAGAACTACCAGTTACCTTAATATGGAACAATATCCTAAAAGTTCTATTCAGGAGAGAGGGAGAGAGAGAGAAAAAATGGTAAAAAGATCATGGGCTGCATCAAAAGGTGCCTTGTGAAGCAGACAGGCACTTCTACGTGACCTCCCAAGTTCCGCCTCCATTGCAGCCCCTCTACACTCTGTTCTTCATCCTGTTGAAGTGTCCTCTGACACTGTTGAAGCATCCTCTGACACAGCTATATTTGCAGATAGCTATCATGGGGAGCAAGCAGCAAGAAAGGAAACTAAACAGAGTTCCACTTACAGTACTTTAGATCCATTTCAGTGAAAAGATCTACAGGCTTCAATCTTTATCAACTATTTACTCATACTACTACCATTGTACTAGCTTGCCATTAGTACTACTTAACTATCTACCTGCTTTCTCTATGAACAAGAAGGAGCCTACTTACTTGTAGACTACAAGCTACTACAACTGCCTAGCCTAAAAGGGACACACTAAATACGTCACAGTAATAATAGAAATAACCTACTTGTTTCATTGTATTTCAGATCTTCATGTTGTCTCATGCAAAGTTTTGAGATACTGAAGTCTTCTTTTGCTGCTACTGCACATCCGAAATGCATCTATGCCAACCTCAAAACAACAGGGTCTCAAATGTGATCAGGACCACAAGCCACCAGAACAAGAACATAAATATTCTTTTGAAGATTTGAGGGTATCAAGGAGCCACTTGCCTGGCTACTTCTGGCAAAATGTCACCTTTAAGTCACCAGCTGATTCTCCCCACTGCTGCAGAGCCAGAAATGTGTAGCTCTCGCTACAGCACTACCAACCCGACCTTGGGTGCATAAGACCCAATAAAAGCCAGGACCACTTGAGAAAGAAACTGTTGCACAAAACGAAGAAGCCTGGGACACAAGCAGCCACACATGGTGAGCTACCCTGGGAACCTTTCTTGTTGAAAGGTGCACTTTATAAAATGTATCTGTTAAACCTGTATTTTTATATAGAAATAGAAAAATATCGCAAAAGCTTTCAGAGTAGAATAAGCAACTATAAAAGTATTTGCCATAAACCATTGCAACAAATATCCCTGCATCTCCTGCTCAGGCAAAGCAATTAGAAATTGCTTCTGGGAGAACTGTGTGCCAATGGCTTTCTGCCATATCAGAAACTTCTTCATTTAATAAGGCAATACCATCACTCCATCTGCTCCATAGGTACGTGAAGGTAGGCTGGTGCATTGTTGTACATACCTACAAGGTCAAATTAAATGCTTATCATGCTCTCTCCAGTACTTACAACTAGAATTCTTCTTCCCAAAGTGCAAGTAAACCGGCATTTTAATCCTGAATGTTTACACTTGCTTATCCAACTCCAGTGCCTCTGTGCCATTTCAAAACATTGTGCCCCTGAACAACGGGATTGATAAATCCCCATTCTAAAAATTTGGACGGGTGCATGTGAACAGCAGAGGCAACTCAGATGCTATCTCAGGCTGCAATCTTAGATAATGAGAATAAGCCCCGATGAACATAGTGGGGCTTACCTCCTAGTAAACATGTATAGGATTGTGCTGTAGGCCTGCAAGTTCCATCTCGGTGTAAAGAGTTACAAGCAATTACACACAGAATGCATCAGTAGATTTAAACCTGCTCTATTTATCGTATTCTAGCAACATAAATCAGCAGTTGTCACATAACAGATCTTATAAATTAACCACACAGCCACAGCAAACAGTTTAGAAAGATTAAAAGCCACAAATGAGTCCTTAGAAAGAAAACTACCTCCTATCAATTATCAGGATAGTTATTTCCATGTTTTATTAGTGGTCAGGGAGGCTTTTAGCGCATGCAAGATGACCTGTTGTATTATGCTTCATAGTACCATGCACATTGATTGCACTATATAAACATACATCGTGGCTACATTGTTCCTTCCAGAAAATGGACACCTGGCTCACACTGAACTTTGCACTTGTCTTAGGAGTTTCTGCATGCACAGATCCTGGCATGAGATTAGGGAGCACGCCTCCCTCACAACAGAGTAGATCTGCGATTGTGATCACAGGTACTAGATACCATAACTACAGAAATACAATGGATGGGATGCCTGCATTAGGCACACCGCCACTCTCAGCTTCATTCTCACCTAAACAAAAGCCAAATCATAAGGTTTGGCTTGGTTATGCTCAGCACAATCTTTTATTTCTTCATTCTGAGTGACAGATTTCCATAGATGATCGAACTGTCTGCAAAGCTTGAAAACCAGTTTGTGCTATTGTGATCTGTCACTGAAATCAAAGATTCTATCAAGTGCATCCAAGTACATCTTTGTTGGATGTCTGGGGCCCAAAACCACTTCAGAGGAAAGTCAGGAGGAAAGAATTGGCAAGGGTAGGGGAAATGAAGTTGGGCGAACAACAGGACTTTATGGAAAGGATAGTCCAAGGATAGGGCAGGGCTTCTCACCTCTGCCAGCCCATATATTTCTCCCAGGGGAGCTAAGAAGGAGGAGAGATGGTTGAGGACAAGAGGCTCAAGTGTGCTAACCAAAGACGCAGCCCAAAGAGGCAGAGTGGCAATAGGAGAACGACGGGGTCTGGCCCTTTCAACCGGGGCATCATCCCCTTTTCAGCAGAGTATGGCGGACGTTGGGATATTCTAGAGCTTCTTCCCTGTCTATCGAAACCTTAGTTTCCTAAAAGAGCATCATCCAACTTGATTAGTCACTTCACTAGAGTCTCTTTCCTGATCTCTCTAATTCAGCCAGTACTTAGTATTTGTACAGGGCTTTCTGAGTGCACAAAGTGGTTCACATGCATTATCTTGATGCAACTCTTACAACAGACTCTTATGGTTAAATACTATTATCCCTGTATTGCATCCAAAGCTGAGAGGGGGTAGCTTGCCTAAATCAGTAAGAGGCAAAAATCTGAACTGGGGAAGAGTCCATTTGAAGCTCAGTTTAGCCACTACACCAGCTTTCCTGGTGACAGAAGAGCATGGTCCTCCACTTTCAAAATGCATCTACTGAAACATGTACAAGGCACCCTAATAACATGGCTCTCTGTTACAGTACTTTCAAAAGAAATTCAAAGGAAACCATGATTATGTATGGTTATCATAAATAATTGTGGATGGTTACTGCAGATAGCATGGTGTACTTACTTTTGTATGACTGTTTGTAAGCTCAGCATCATACCCAGTTCACTTTTCATCTTTTCTCTGTTGGCACGACATTCCGCCAAATAACGGAGAGCCTATAAGAAAGGGCGGGTGACAGTAACAGGCACGTAATTTAAATAATACTACTTGCATTATTATTATTATTACTATTACTATTACTATTATTATTATTAACACTCTATACTTTGTCATCCCCAAAGTACACCACAATATTTTACAGATTAGAAAGAGGTTATATGCAACGATTAGAAGAGCCCTGCTGGATCAGGCCAAGGGCCCATCTAGTCCAGCTTCCTGTACCTTACAGTGGCCCACCAGATGCCTCTGGGAGCATTCAAGACAAAAAGACAACTGTATCATGCATCTGGTATCCCTTGCATCTGGCATTCAGAATACAGTTTGAGTTTGTCAAGCTGCATCCACTTCCCAGGAACAGAATAGTAGCCTCAGTTTCCAGCAGTGGTTTCCCTAGGGGGATGCGGACTGCACAGGGTGATGCACTCAGGGAGGGCGACACCACTAGTTGCCAACGTTGTGAAAATATTGCTATTTTCAAATACCACCATATTATTATATAGCAGCGGTTCCCAAATGGTGGATCAGTGTCCCATCAGTGGGTCATGTCCTAATTTTTGGTGGGTCACAAAACTGATAAGGGAGATTAGGCTATGTGCATCAAGGGTTAATCAATCTGATACTTTGGGGTGTGGAAGCACTGCTGCCCAATCACCATTACAGTCACTTGAGCTGCTGGTAAAGTAAAACTTTTTTTTTTTTTAAGGAAGGCCCTTATGCTACAATGTTTGGAAACTACTGTTCTATATCATTCAATGCAGAATTTAATGCAGAATGCAATGAAACAAACCACGTTGAAATATCTGTATTCAATCAAGAGTAATAGCCAAATAACCAGAAAAAGATACAATTGCCTATGTAACCAAAAGCAGGTTTCTTTAACTTAAACCTGACCAATGAGACTGATTGTTCCGAGAGCCAATGAGGTGTTATTATGATACAGTAGGGAACCAAAAAGGTGTTAGCATGAGGGTGCAATCCTAAACTGAGTTAGGCCAGTAAACTAAGCCAGTAAAGGGACACCGTAAAGTATGTTTGGATGATTCTGGGAGTGAGAGAAGCCAGCACACGGACATGAGCCATCCTCCCTGACTCCAAGAGTAGTCCAAACTTACCTTATGGTGGCCCTTGTGCTGGCCAAACTTTGCTGGCTTATTTTATGCCAGCCTAACTCCAATTTAGGATTGCGCTCTCAGTCAGCTCTCATTTCCATGTATCAGAGCTAATACTAGTGCTCTTACTCAGTTGTGTGTCATCAAGTTGGCCATTGGGTTATTGTTGGTTACTAATTTACTGGGTGACCTGTACAATTATATATTAAAATAAAGTTACTATGGGTGCAATTTATTCTGTGTGGTCTGGTACAGGAGAAGGTCCATTAATGGGGAGATGCAGTGAGTTCTTGCATCGGGTGATGCAAATCCTAGTGATGCCACTGGTCTCCAGAAACCAGATGATGGCACCTTCTAGCAGTGGAGCGCCACTTGCAAGTGCAACCTGGCACAATTATGAGGATTCACTCCTCCCACTACAGCCCCAGTGGGACTACATCTAATAGCAGTTCCCAGAGCCCTCCTAATAGGGACCATGTTTTGGGAGGATCAGGGACTGAGGACGTAAGCAGAAGAGGGAGCAGAAAGACACAGAAGAATTAGAAGCCTCGTTCACATAGTGGGAAATCACTGCTCCTTATATCTGAACCAGCTCTTACCAATTGAATCATTTGACAATGTTAGAAACATTAGTAGTTAATATACTAGTGGCATGCAGACATAGTGGCTCCAAAGTGGTTGATATGCTGAGGGCACAATCCTAACCTGGAGTTAGGCTGGCACAGTTAGGCCAGCAAAGTTTGACCAGCACAAGGGACACCGTAAACTGGATTTAGACCACTCTTGAAGTCAGGGGGGATGGTGCATGTCTGTGCGTTGGCCTCTCAAGGCTCCGACAGTGGTCCAAACATACTTTACGGTGTCACAGCAGAACTTCCATTTCAGCGTTCATGCATATAGACATCTCATTCATGAGATCGCCTCTAAATGCAAAGACCTATGTAGTGGTGATGCAACACTTTTCCCCGCAACATTGTGAACTTCCAAGAGTGTCATTTGTTTATTTTAAGATAACATATATTAGTATATCTATATAAAATATTTTATAGTGTCATTTCATATTGAAGCTTTCATACTGAAGCTTTGAAGTGCCAATCAGATAACCAAGGTGTAGAAAATCTACCAAAAACTGGACGAAGAAACAACCAATCATACTTACAAGCAGCGCTGAATGGACAACTGGAGGATTGGGATGGTCCAAAAATAAGATAAGGCCTGGTAGACATCCCTGATCCTGGACAATGGCTCGTCTGTTTAAGGGGTCAGCTGCCAGATCCCTCAGCTGATTAACTACAGCTAACGCATCAGGCTCCTCGGTCATGGTGGAATTCATTTTTCTTTGTCATACATAAAATTCTGCAATAAAAAATTGTTATAGTACACAGTGAATTAATGATTATAGAACTACAGAAGACTTTGAGAATGGCTTTAAACCGTTCATGTCAGATTCTCTTATTTAGCTTTTCAAATCAACTACAATAGCCTGGTGCATATACAACCACAAACCATAATTTGTTGTCATGGGCTAATGCAAGTCACAGGTTCATATACACCACCTGTGTATATGGGGGCGGGGGCGGAGAAGAGAACATTGAAAGCTGTCTTTTGTAATAAACCACAGTGCCCCATGATCTAAACTCAGGAAATGGTGATTTGTAGAAGTTCCTGTTCATTAGCAAACTATAACCAGATCCTTGTTAGTTAACCAACCACAGTTTGTACCAACCATAGTTCCTAAACTTCAGACAAAATGAGAAACTGTAATTAGCTATTAAGTGCTAAAGGAGGCTTTCAATTTCCTCTCTTCACACATGGTTGTTTGCACTCCTAATAACCAATCATTGCCAATTGCCTGATCTCGATCAGGTTTAACTTTAAGCAATAATCAGAACATGCTGTCTAGTTCATCTATTTTCAGCCTTTTTTCATCTCATGGCACACTGACAAGGCACTAAAGTTGTCAAGGCACTCCATCAGTTTTTTGACAATTGACAAGACACACCATGCTCATGTCCCCCAATGGCCCTACTAATACATTCACACACACACACCTGGCGAACTCTGTCAGCACACCTGCTAACCATTCGTGGCACACCAGTTGAAAATTGCTTGATCATCCTGAAAAAAAAACCCACCATTTGTGAAGACCCAAAACTCACTCACTCCACATTTTAGGCAAAAGTTTCAAGTAGCATCTTCAGAAATGCAAATTTTTATGAACGTTCAAGTTTTTTGTTTCAGCACAAGAATGATCATTTTAATGTCTTAAAAACCAACCCATAACATTTGCTACTTGTTCTCACCAAAAAAATGAGGATAGCATGTCAAAAGTAAACGAAAATTACCAGCAGGTTTCAACAAGATAGATTTTCCATGTTAAAACCAAATTCGGTGGTAGCCAATCCCCCAAGAACAGATCAATTCCAGCTGGGTGAGCAGTTTCCCGGATCCACAATTATAGCCAATTATGTAACACTGAGAGACGTCTGCCATTTGGCCTAGCCACTATGCAAGAAGTCTCAGTTTCATTCAACAGCAGGCAGGAGATGCGAGTGGGCAAAATGACCATTTGGGTGAGAGACACCATTTCTGCAAAATATCTCACTCCCCCAGAGCTGTTAAAGAAAGAGGCTCATCCTCTGGGTGTTAGGCAGCCCTATCTGCAAGCCTTCAACATGTTATCTGACACTGGCTAACACTTAGCGTTTCCAACACTGGAAGAGCAGGATTCTATCACTCAAACATTAGTCATTTTTAGTGAGTATTTTTGTTACGTTCTGTCTCAATGTGTCTGTTTCAGACTAAGTTTAAAGGCCAGAACAAGACCATACTGACAGTACTTGATATGTAAAACATAGTGACCGCCAGACTTTGAAAAGCAAGATCTTTCCTCAACACACTCAAAGGTAACCGAGATGGGGGCATCTTGGATTTTTGGGGAGGACTAACAGCCCACTCCTATCCTGAGCTGGAACAGGCAGGTCAGCTGGCCAGCGCTGTATCCAACACAGAGTTGAAGGTGGTGGCAGCAGAACTCCAAGTACGGGGACTTACACCCCCTTTCCCCGAGTAATGCCCCCGCCACTGCAATGGGGCTACAAAATCACTGGCACAGATCCAAGCAGCCCAGCGTAATGCCAGACTGCTCGGGGGGGGGGGACAGAATCTGGTTTAAATGCTGGAGGCCAGTCCCACCCACCTTTCCAAGGCCCAATCCACCCACTGGCACGCGCTTCCTAACCCCCCCCCCCCATGCGGGCTGCCCTCGGCCAACTCAAACTTAACATAAGGACATAAGAAGAGCCCTGCTGGATCAGGCCAAAGGCCCATCTAGTCCAGTTTACTAGTCCCAGTACTCTGAAGTAGTCCACCACCATTGTAAGGAGGTTGCACAATCCATCATTGCCTATAGCCCACAATGGACCTTTCCTCCAGAAATCCGTCCAATCCCCTCTTAAAGGTATCCAGACCAGATGCCATCACCACCTCCTGTGGCAAAGAGTTCCACAGATTAACTACCCGCTGGGTAAAAAAGTTCTTCCTTTTATCTGTTTTAACTCTCCCAACCCTCAGTTTTAGCGGATGCCCCCTGGTTCTGGTGGTTTGAGAGAGGGAAAAGAACATCCCTCTATTGACTCTATCCCTTCCGTGCATTATTTTGTATGTCTCAATCATGTCCCCCCTCAGGCGTCTTTTTTCTAGGCTGAAGAGCCCCACACGCTGCAGTCTTTCTTAATAAGGGAGGTGCCCCAGCCCCGTAATCATTTTTGTCGCTCTCTTCTGCACCTTTTCCAGCTCCACTATGTCCTTTTTGAGGTGCGGCAACCAGAACTGTACACAATATTCCAGGTGCGGCCTTACTATACCATCAATTTGTACAATGGCATGATAATATTGGCTGTTTTATTCTCAACCCCTTTTTTAATGACCCCAAGCATGGAATTGGCCTTCTTAATTGCTGCCACACACTCATACCTTCATTGAATTGTCCACCAGCACCCCAAGATCTCTCTCCTGAGCAGAACTTATCTTCCTGGACGGCATGGAGCCTGGATTCGGCCTCTGTTATGAGCCTAGCTGACTCCTGAGGAGGCACAAATGTTCCTTGTGACACTCCAAGGCCAACATAAGGGGCTTATACCAGCCCAGCGCAATTTTAGGATTGCGCTCTGAGTCATCATGACTTTGAACTTAAATCCAGTTTCTCACCTTCCTTCACATATCCATGTACATGTACCCAAATACAAAATACATACAAAAAGGAAGTATCAGGAGTGGCAGAAGTCCAGTCCCTCATATGAATACCCTTCATGCATAAAAGAAGTGCATGCATTATATCACATACAGATAGGAAAACTACATTGAGGATTGACTCTGACTTTTAAATACTATTTAGCCGTATTTCGGGATTAACAGAATTATTTTAAGTTAGTCCAAGGTCTTGGACTTACCCAGTAGGATTTTTCACTTTTGCCTTTCAGCAAACGTATATCTCCACATTATATCCTGTTTTCAAAAGAATGGCAGGCCATGGAGGTCAGATTACTGCTGGTCTGTCTTCTCGGATGCTCAGAAATAGGTACATGCAGTGGTCCCCAAACCTGGGCCTTGGGCACTGCAACAAACTCACAGTGCTGTCACAGAATATCCCCACTGGCTTCTCATCCTGGCTCCCAGGGGCACTGTCATCTCGGGCGGCCCAAGATCTCACACAATTTTGGAAGTTGGCCCCCAATGTCGCCACAACAGGGCACTGTGGAAGAACGGTGCTGTGACCCCACTAAATGAGGGAATCACTGGGTATGTGCTTCAGACACCCATGTCTGAACACCTCCACGCAGAATATGTATGCACCAGTTGTTTCTGAATGGAATACGGGGCTTCTGACACTCTGCAAAATTATTTAGCTCTTTTCCAAAAACTATAAATTGGAGCTTATCATGGGAACATAAGAGATTTTAAATACCACTTTGGCACGAGTACAGAAAAGGCAAAACTCACCGACAACTGCCTGCTATCACTGATAAAAGAAAAAGATACCAGAAAAGTTATTTCCTCAAACATAAGGAATAGACTAACAATCTGCAATACAACTTCAGTGTATACTTAACACATGTAATATTTTAAAATACTGGGGCCTGAACCCAATGCATTGCATGTAAACTTATGAAAGACTGTTGAAATTCAAGAAAAATTCTTGAATTCTTCAAATGCTTCTTTGGATAAAAGCTTGTATTTTTTAAATATCACAGATAAAAATTCCACTCTCCACATTTCATATCCATCAGATACAAAACTGAAAGCAGGGTCTTTAAAAATTCACCTTATTCTTAACCCATGTACAGTTTTGAAGACAGAACTAAAGGAGTTCAGACAGCAGTTTCAAGCTGTGTTCCGAGAAATCAGTTTCTCTGGAAGCTTAGTGAGGATTCTTCACTGAGAATACAAGCAATGGCAATCAACTTGCACAATCACCGGGACAGGCGTTATGTTCCAGGGTCAGCTCTCACTTCACATGGGGCAACAAGGCGTTCCAACAGGATCAGTGCTCCATGTGAACCACCTCTATACTCTAGAACAGCGTTTCTCGTTGTTTGTCCCCTGCTATACCACTTTGCATGGTCCACCTATTGGAAGTATCACTGGAAGTAACTGGCAACAATGTCATTGCCAGTTACTTCCAGACTGAATGGCCAGACACAACACAATAAACATTGGTATGAGGCTTAAGGTGGATGGGAGGGCTTTTTCAAGCATATGCTGGAACTCTTCCCGTTGAGCCTGCTGGCCACATTGTATTGCTGGTCTCGCTGACAGGTGGCAGGAGTCTGGGGGTCCCATGTGTACCCTTGAACACCACCTCAAGTACCACAAGTTGAGAAACACTTCCCTAGAATGTGGTTCAGACATTTCTTTAAGCAACAGTGTTACATGGCACTCAGGTCAAAGGGGGAAAGGTCCTCTGAAAGTGGAATGTTAAAAAGCCTTAAACTAACAAGCAAATTAAGTACTCCAGAGTTATCGGTTACCCCACCTGACTAGAAGGTCAACTGAATCCATCATACAAACAAATATTCCAAAAATATTCTCTTGTAGGATTCTACCACTCTTTGAAAAAGTCAGAATAAGCAAGCAGACTAATGTAATCTTATTTGGAAAATGTACAATTGTGCTGTGAAAGTTACACATTTAAACTATAGAAATATGACACAAAAAGTCCAATACAGATACTTATGATCACAGCTAGAAGCAGAGATGAATGTGCTAATAGATATTAATAAAACACCACTATGTAACATTTGTATAGTGTTTCCCAAGTGTTTGAAGCACTTATCTTGATGCTCTCTTTACAAGCCCACAAGGTGAATAGGTATTATTGTCCCTATATTGCAGTTAAGGAAGACCAAAGCCAAGAAGGAATGGCTTGCTAAAAGCCACCTTTTCATGGTAGAAGCAAGGCTCACACCAAGGAAGTCTTAACCCCTATCTTACATCAGCTTTATTCATTTCATCATTCATTGATACATTCATCTGCAATCCATTTAAACAACTATGCCCCTTCTATTCATTATGTTTCTGTGATAATGACTTCAGCATTCAACAAGGCTAACCTGCAACAGCTATAATTCAAGGCATACTGACTGGAGTAAGCATTGTTGAACTCAGTGGGACTTACTTCCACGTAAACACACAGAGGGTTAGGCTGCCTAGGCTGCCAATTTCAATGGGACTTTTACTCCCAACCATTTGCAAAGACCTGCAGCCTAAAAAAATAATATATCACACCAGCGAGAAATGCTGCTGTTCCTCCTCTGGAAAAACAACCTAATCGTATAATATTGCGGACTTAGAAGAACAGTAGAAGGAGCAGCAGTAACTATTCCTCTAAAATGAGTCAATTTATTACTAATGCTATGCCCAATGTTATGTATGCCTTTGCAGAAGTATATCCAATTGAGTACAGTTCCCAGATACGCATATCCCAGCTGAGATTTCATCTTTTAGCTTGTTTGTGTTGCAAACTCAGTCTTACACGAATCTCATTAAAATAATACCTGTAAAAAGTGAGTATATGTACGTTTGCAACCTTACTGGTCTACGGATTTTTTTAAAAACCAGTTCTGTGCCTTTAGGCAGCGCCAAAAAACTGAAAGTGACCCATCATGCAACCCTATGCATCTTTGCTTCAAAAAGCTGTGGTCACTGGCACTTACTCCCAGAGAAGCGTGCAAAGGATCACAGCCTACTTTTAAATTAAGCAATCGTTGCTTGCAATCCCTGACCTGAGAGGGGAGCACGAGACTAGGGTGGAAGAGGTCAGACAGCTCCCTTCCACCCGCCCTTGAGTCTCTCTCTCCGGTCGCATCCAGCTAGTGCTACCCACTCCCGCCTTTACTCCTCACGCGTGTCCTCCCCGTCCTTCCCACGCCACCCCATTCCCTGGTCCAAGGATCCCCATTACCCCGCCCTCACTTTCATAGAATGCAGAAGGGGAGGCGCTTTGCTGCTCCCGCCCCGGCAGAGGACAAGCAGGAAACCACGTATCTTCTGTTGCGGCCACCCTCGCGCAAAAGGAGACTGGGTAGGGAAGGCACTGGGCAAAGACGCCGGCAGAATTGGAACCTTCCACCCCTAGAGACAACATTCACCCAGCAAGGCAGACGCTCGCAGATCCCCGGCACGTCTAGCTTCTTCGCGCCCCAATTGGCTGCAACCAAGAACGCCTATTCTCCATTCACAGCTCGTCTTGTTACACCACTCCCTGATTGGCTGTGATCCGAAGTTCAGCGGCATTATGGGCTACTGGAGGCTCTCTGCTGATTAAAAGCGATGCAGGGAACTACCAATCCCAGGAAGCCCCGATAGTACGATGTTTTCGGGTTCGGTAATATGATGCCGCATTGTACGACGGGATTTGAAGGCGTTGCGCTCAGGCACGCAGTCCTGTGCCTGAGAGAGTGTCCCGCTCAAGAACGTTAAATGGCTGGAGGCGACATGAGATCGTTTTCTTGAAGCCATGAGCGTCACAATATGGCTGACTCAGATCATTGCCGCCAAGAAGGAGGATTGCCGCGAATTCACGAATAAAAATCTCCCTGCACGCGTGTAAAAGTTAATCTCAACGTCTTTAACAGTGCAATCTGAGTTTAAATAGACAGCAAGTAGCATTTCGCCCGGTATGTTCAGTAATATAATTATGCGGAATTAAACCTTGGAATTGCATATTAACTCATAATAAGGTTACCAATGATGTTTCTCCACGATCACACGTTGTTATTTTGGTAAGTTTTTACTTCAGGAGTAAACTATTAAGTCCTAAACATCACGCGCAAACCAATCTGAAATGCTTGGAATAGGGATTGTTTTGAGCGTAACAACATGGCTGCTGAGCCCGCCCCATGGCTTCAGTCGGCGGCTACTCATTGTACAGGGATGTTGTCTCCAGTGTATCTAACCTTCTTGGTCCCGCTCTTGGTCCCGCTCAAGAAAGTTGAATGGTAGGAGGCGCCATGACATCATTTTCTTGAAGCCACATGGGGCATCTGACTGAGTCAATTGGTTGACTCAGTCAGATCATTGCCGCCAAGGAGGATTGCCGCGAATTCACGAATCAAAATCTCCCTGCACGTGTGTAAAAGTTAATCTCAACCTATTTAATCATGCCTGCGTGTTCTGCATACAGGTGTGCGAATCGCTGTACGAAAAATGGGATATAATTTCCACGGAGAGATTCATGTATTCACATTACATCGGTTCAATAAAACTACAATTCACTGAAATAGTGAGTGCATTATTTTTGAAGCTGTGTAATTTCTTGTTGTTCCTAGCAATCTTATTCACCATTTTCTGACACCCACTGTTAATGGTCTAGAAGATAAAAAAGAAATATTTCCCCCCTCCTTTTCCCCCCCTTCCCGTTTACACGTTTTTTCCCACCTTCCATTTTCTACTGTAATGTTTTCAAAATTCTGAACATTAACAGAATTTGTTTTATGGGTGTGTGTGTGTGTGTGTGTGTGTGTGTGTGTGTGTGTGTGTGTAGAAGTTTAAAAAAATACTCTTAATAGTCTAGAAGTAAAAAAGAATTTCATATTGACAACTACTTGTGTTATGAAGAGATTTTAATGTAATTTTCCTATATATTTATCTAATATATATTACTCCCGCCCACCCTCCCCTTTTTTTCTTTCCTTCCTGTTCACACTTTATTTTTCCGCCCTTCATTTTCTACTGCAATATTTATGAAATTCTGAACATTATCAGAATTTTTTTTTATGGGGCATGACCGTTTTATTTTTGCTTGTGTAGATTTCAATAAAGTCTGTCAAAATAGTGTAATCTGAGTTTAAATAGACAGCAAGTAGCATTTTGTCAGGTATGTTCAGTAATATAATTATGAGGAATTTAACCTTGTAATTGCATATTAAATCATAATAAGGTTACCAATAATGTGTCTACACAATCGCATGTTTTTATTTTCGTAAGTTTTTATTTAAGGAATAAACTTAAATCAGTGGTGGGATTCAGGGGGTTCGCCCAGGTTCAATAGAACCGGTTGTTAAATGGCTGGACCCCGCCCACTCGCTTACCTCGGCTGGCTTCAGGTTTTTTTTGGCTCCGGCTGTGACGTCATAGAACCGGTTGCTAATTTATTTGAATCCCACCACTGACTTAAATCCTAAACAGTACAAGCAAAGCAATCTGAAATGCTTGGAATGAGGATTGTTTGGAGTCAACTAACATGGCGGCTAAGACCGCCTACTGGCTTCACCTCACCAGCATTCCAGGCGCCTCCTGTTACTATTCAACCTCCTTGGTCCCGCTCAACTCAGTGGGGCTTACTTCCGAACAGACTTGCTTTGTAAGTGAAATGGCACGACTTAAGCGTCATTGCTGCTAGTATTTTGTTTACAGAACAAAGAACGATCGATTCTAGACAGACTGTTGACAAGCCTCTACGTTGGAATCCGGTTGTTTCTACAATGTAACCTCTGAATATTTGCTGGAACAGCACAAATGTATATTATTGTAAGGCTGTGTAGTTTAATGCCCAGAGCGCTGCCAAATCTGCATTTGAATAGCACGGTAATTTCGGATTACTTAGGTAGGTTCTTCTGATAGGATCGTGCTGCCTGCCAGTGTTATATCTTGTGGCAGCTCCCTGCAACTAAATAGGTATTTTTCAGCACCGTAGCCCTTTTGACAGGGGCTTTTGACTCCAGCCTAGATCTTTCTGTATGCAAAGCAATCGTATTTTGAACCACATACGTATTTTGTCTACCAAATGTGAACTTGAAGTCTATTTCTGACTTTGGGGAGATAATTCATGATTCTGTAATTTAAGAGGGAAAAACGCAAAAAGCTTTTAATTGAATTGGTCTAACTCTATTTAAAAAGATGTTTGCAGCCATATTGCTCTATATATCAGACTGAGGGCCAAATCCTATCCACTATTTTGGTGGATGCAAGGGAGTGGTGCAAGGGAGTGGCAACAGGATGCAAGCATCTTATTGTCTCATGCCTCCCTGGGGCACCTGGTGGGCCGCTGTGACATACAGGAAGCTGGACTAGATGGGCCTTTGGCCTGATATGATCCAGCAGGGCTCTTCTTATGTTCTTATTTTCCAGCCCTGATGTACCAGTCGTAATAGGGTGTGTGCTGCATTCTGTAGTGGAGGGGGAGTCAGGGAATGGTAAGGGAATGTTCGCTATATGTTTGGTGAAACTACAAGGGCAAATATGCAGGCAGTGGTTACTAGGAAAGCTGCTCCTACGTTTCAGAAATCTGGCCACTGAATATTCCCCATTGGAATAACTGACAAGGTCTAAGCCCTTCATCGTATCCTTCAAACTTTACAAAATTTGAAAATATTAAATACAGTTAAACATATTTGGATTCTGTTCTACATTGACTTCCCTACTATCCCCTTGCACCACAGCATTTCCGGCTGCAACTCTGTGGGAACGCTAACAATACACTGGTCAATCCTCTTCTGGAATCACCCATTTCAACAAGTTTTGCTTCCCTCATCACTCCACCCTTTTCAATTCAGAGACACAGTGTTGACATTGTTCACAGCACTAGGTACCTCCTCCCTTGTGCAACCTAGTTTTCGTGAGCAAGGACACAACATGTTGACATTTCTTTGACATTGAGCTAGAATTTAAAGCTCTGGACAAAAGGAGGCAGACAGCCACTTGCTGATTCACAACAATGTCACCTAAAAATCTAACCTTTTTTAAAGGACACGGTGTTATACACCAATGGTTCCCAAACCTTTTAGCACTGGGACCCACTTTTTAAACAATAGTATATCAGGACCTACCTAGATTTACTAAAAAAGTTTCATTTTACCAGTAACTCAAGCCTCTGTTTTTTATCCTTTTTAATATGGTGGAGGCGGGGCCTTTTAGATTGTGTGTTCTCCACATTCATCACAGAGGGACTATTCAGAGGTGGCCTTACATTCCTTTGCCTGGCCGATAAGAGCCAAGGCACACTCACCTACTTATGAGTAAATGCAAGCATGTGGCTCAGTTTGGCTTTCCATAGAGTACAATATACTTTGCTTGTCAGTGGGGGAGCGGCTTCCTCCTCCAGAGTTGTTGGGGGCCTGAATTCATCGAAGCAGGACCATTCTGGTGGGGTGGGGTTCCCCTCAGCCTGCCTTTTGAAGTGGACTGAGGCACGATTGCCTACTCGTGAGTAAATCCACACATTGCTGCTCTGTTTTGGTTTCCATATTGCTCAATAAATTTTCCTTGTAAGCTACCACCTTGTCAGTTTAGCCACCAAAAATCAGGTCGCGACCCTGTGTCCTGACTCAGTTTGGGAACCGCTGCCACAGTTTCCTGAGAGTAATCCCCAGTTAACACAGTGAGGCTTACTTCTGAGTTGACATGCCTCGGATTGCGCTGCTAGTGAGGCGGGCGGGGGGGAGTTCCAATAGAAATTGGAAAGGTAAAAAATGTTTCACCAATGAACGTTACTCGGCGATTATGGAACCGCTGCCAGTCATGTGATCTACTAATCAATAAGAAACACAAGATACTCCCACGTTTCGGTGAAGTCCTCGACCCGCCTCTGTAATTTGCAACCGTGAAAAAGCAGACGTCCGCCATTTTGCGGGAATAGCAATTAACAGTGCAATTGCATTCCAAGTAAGCATGCAGTGCTATGCATGCTTACTTGGAAAAAAAAGTCCCACTGTCTAATAGAGTTTATGCCCTACGATTGCCATATGTGAGCATTTACTTGGGAGTAAAGCCCACAGAGCCCAGCGGGATTTACGTCTGAGGAAGCAATGAACAGCATAGCATTAACTAGGAATATAGACTGCATAGGAATGTATGTATATAGACTGCCGCAATTTACCCTCGGCTGCAGAACTCGGGGAAAATCGCAAGTAGTTTGTTGCGGGCGGTGAGCTACCCTGTCTTTAAAAAAAAATACACAGAAATTACAACTCGGTTATATTAGTAGGTACATTTACGCTGCAATCCTCTGCACCCTTTCCTGGAAGTAAGTCTCATTGAACGCAATAAGACTTACTTCCGAGTAAACATGCCAAGCCTTGCGTTGATGGCTCCGCCCAAGCTGAGGACACTCTAATGACATCCTTTAAGTGCCGCGCGTTCAGCAAACCACAACTCCGTATTCATCCCGTGACATCCATATGGCTGCTTGTTCCGTCACCCGGATGAGGCGGGAGGTTACTCCTCGCCCCCCCCCAAAAGTAGTCGTTGATTGGTCAGAGCCGAAGCCGACGCAGCTCAGGGATTGGCTACGCAAGGAGACGGACGGGAAGAGGGCGGTGAGTGAGGAGAGCTGGTAGGATTTGCCGGCGGCTGAGGAAGGCGGTTTGCCGGCTGGGCATGAGGGGGGTGAGTCTGTGGTGGGCTTTGCTCGCGACGCGCGGCTCGCCGAGCTTAACGGCGGAGTTAATCCGCGTTTGGGGCAGGGTGGGGTTGGGGCGGCCCTGGGGAGCAGTTGGCGGCTGGGCCTCGAGAACACGCGCTGTGAACGCCTGGGCCGTTTCGCCGGGGGTTGGGGTGAGGCGAAAAGCGGGCGGCTTGTCAGGGACGTCACCCGCAGACTCGCTTCTCTCCCCGCCCTCGCGTGGCCATTGATCACTATTACTCAAAGGGATTGTCGCTCTTCCTCCTCTCTTTTTGTTTTTTTAAAGGGGGGGGGGTGATCCGAGGCGGGCCAGAAGTCTCAGCCCCTGAAGGAGCACGGCAGGCAATACCTTCAAAAGGGGGCGCCCCTGAGCGCGTGCGGTGCCTTTTCCCTTCGGTGCCCTATTCGAGCAACTGTCACCTTCCCTTTCTCGCCCAGGGATAATAAGGGCACCTTTAGGCAAAGAGGAGGCTTCGACCCCCGCACTTCTCAGGTTACAATTTCATGTCCGCCTCCTTAGCAAGTGTGAACTACAAGGTCAAGCATTTCCTTGTCTGTATCCTCCCCCTGTCAGTTCTATTCAGATGGGCCTCTGTAGTGTCTCCTGGTGTTTCCTAGGTAAACTTTCCCTGGATGTTGTTCAGTCTGGGTTTTATCATTGCATTTTGTGTTTTATTCTGTGCTGTTTTTAGTCTGATCGCACACTATTGGCGGTGGGGCTTCTAAAATTGGTTTTCCCTTCTTTCATGTACTGTATTAGTAAACATTGTGTTTACTGAAGTTTTGAACTGTTGCTCCTCTTCTCCTTTGGCCCAGTTGCCCCTCCTACTGTCTTCTAGTAAACAAAAGCATGCCCCCCTCATGTTTTCTCTGCTAGCACTGTAGAACCTGCCAGTGCCAGCTCTTGTGACAGAGGTTGTAAACATAAAGAGGGGGTGGGAAAGTAAGGTTTTGTTTTTTTTATTGCCTCTTTAAAAGAGAAATCTAAAACGTGTATCTAGGCCTAACTAGTTCTGAAGTTTGAACTTGACAGGTTACGGGAACTCAGATTGCTTCATTTAGAAGACAAGTGAGGTGTAGGTATAGACTTATGAAATAAGAAGCTTTATTTTTCCAACATAGGGATTTCATTGATCCTTTTTTTTTTTTTTTTTTGCTGGTTGTAAAAGCAAGTTATGTGGAGGATAGTTAACTAACGCAATAGTTAATCCTAGACAATGTGTGTTTTGGAAACTTGATCTGGATGTTTTCCATAAATTGGATTACTTGGAAAAACTGCAAATTTTTGCCTTGTGGGCTGGTATTGGTGAATTGAGAAAAGTATATCCAAGGTGACATATGGAAAGAGATGAGATGTAGCTTTTGTTTTTTATTTATAAGACTGTATAGTTGTATACTGGATCAGTTTTCCCATGTGAAGACACCATGGAATCTTTGTATAATATTGTGGTTTGTGATGGCAACCATTTGTTGAGCCCTGAAGGAAAGTTCTATGTATACTGTTATGCCTATAAAGTGCAGTTGCGGTTGTCTGAGTGTAGATGCAAAACTGTTATTAATAGAACAAAAGAAGCAAGGTGTGGCTCACATCGTCACAGCTTTTAAGTGACCATAAAGTCAAGTAGAAAGTGAATAATGCTTCTATGTGTACCTAAGATATATTGTGATGGATGAAAACTATTAACATAAATTGTATTGTTTTGTAGTAGTTTACTGGGAATACAAGTGTTTGCATTTTTAAAGTTTCTCAAACTCCTAGGTATCATACTAGAGTTGAAAAACATAAAATAGGCCCTGCCTACAGTTTTACAACATAAAGTGTCAGGAGTGGGGAGGACAAGGAATGTTAAGAGAGACATACAGGAAAGGAAAGATTCATGTATCTAAAGCCGCACTGCGTTTAAGGTTTAAGCTGACTTGTCCTCTTCTGCCACATCAGACCTTTTGAGGAATTGTGAACTTTACTTTCCATTTAATTACAGTTTTTGGGTGGCTCTCTCTTTTGCACTGTGTTAGTCTAGCTATTGTCAGTCTTTGCTGGTTCAGTGCAGGTCTGGAGTCTGATAGAAATCAAATTGAACTAGTCCCCTCATTCATTAACTTCATCGTATTTCTACTGTGAAGGGTATGCCTCCATCATTATTCTTGTCCATCCAATAGTCCTGAAAGGTAAGGTGTTATAAAATCCATTGTATGGATCAGAAACTTGCCTGAGAGGTAAACCACCTGAATCATGATTTGAATCAGGAAATCCATGATCTAACACCCAGGATTGTCAAACTGTTTCAGATTTATAGGGAGTCTGCTTAGACCTGTACAGGCTGTTTTTAAAAATGCTAGGTTCAGGGTGGTGGGGCCAAGTTTAGAGTGTGGTGCCACGATTCTCTCACTCTCTGAGGGGATCTGACACAAAGCCTTCTTTTTGGGGGGTCTACTGTTGAGTAGCACCCCCCCCCCCCAGGACCCAGGAGCAGGTCTAGGGTTTAAGCGTCCCTTGAACCTGAAAAGCAGCACCAAGTGTTGTTTTGGAAGGCTCAAGGCTGCTGTTTTGAGAAGGAGTGGTGGATCCAGGCACCATTTTCCGGAATAGTTCTATTCTCTTGCTTCCCACACACTGAGAGCAGCTATAGAAGTTTTGGAAAGAAATCGCAACTTAAATTCAAGATCTACAATTTAAGAACTACAATCCAACAAAATCAAATCGAGGTAAGACATATGTGATTCTACTATCCAAAACTGAAGAAGAATAAAGACATCAGACGGAGCAGTTTCAAAGCGACGAGATGAGAGGGAGAAGACAGGGGGATCACTCCTCCCTCTACATTGAGACCAGCAACAGAAATCTTGGAAGGACTTGAGAAATTATACTTGGAATTATACTTTAATGACAATTAACTCTTTCTAAAATAGTGTGTGACTTTATTATCTAAAATAGATGAAGATTAAAGATCAAAGATTTAAGACTCGAACCATGACGGAGAAACAAAAGATAAACCGGGAGTGAAGACAGAGGATTCTCCCCCCCTTCTCTTGTGATTTAACAGAAAGACTTACATGATTTAAAGACAACCTGACATTGACTTTTTTCTTATATGGCTGGTGAAGGATTCCTGAAGGGCTTGTAAGATATTAGACTGATTAGTGAGCGTTTGGTGACATATCCTGGATTGATATTCGTTTTGGAACTATTTTGGACGAGTTTGCCAGTTTGGGTGAGTTTGCCAGTTTGCCTGCTTGGATTTGTGGATTACGATGGGGACGGAAGGCAGAAGTGGTAGATTTATAGTTGAGGTGGTTTGAGGAATGCCCTGCTTCAACGGAGGAATGTATGAGAGGGAGAGATTGCTGGCAGTAATCGAATTTACAATGAGACTCTAATTTGGTAGCTATATCTAAATTGTAAATTAAGTGAAATTGACTGAATGTATAAACGTGATTGAATTATAAGTGGGACGTTTGAAAAAGAAGATGGCACATTAAAGAACAAAGCGGTCAGAAAGAACAAAGGCTGAATTACTTTCACCTTTACTGGCTGAACTGGTTATAGATAATAAGCCTTGTTGTGTTTATACATTTAAAGAGATATATGTCTGCGAAACGTGAGAGTATTGGAATATATAAGCACAGATGTTTAACTGAAGTGATTGTTGTCTATCAGTATTGATGGCCACTGCATAATTCTCTTATTAAGTATGCATTTGTTGGATAGAGAAGCAAGAGAAAAATATTATTATTCATAAACATATGTTTGTGTAGCTTGCTACACCTTGAGGCCAAAAGATGTCAAGACAAGAAAGACTAGAAAGAACACAAGAACTTTTAAGACAGGATAATACCAGGCAATCTACACAGATTTTATTGATTAAACTACTCTCAGAGATCCGGCAGGTGCAACAAAAAGTGGTAATTATTAAGAATATTGGAGAGAAAGTTTTACAAGCTTTGGAGAGTCTATCAGAAGAAGTTAGCTATCTTGATAAATCTATGAATGAAACTAAAAAGGCAGACAAGACAACGGACCGAATAGACATAAACTGTCTGAAGTTGGAACTGGATCAGTCAGGCTCTGTGACTAGAATACAGAGCCCCTTGGAGATAAAAATAGAGCCTACTCGTAGGCAAACTGCAGGCCAGCTAGCTCCAGGAAGGGAAGTAGTCTTAATGGAGGAACAAATAAAGCTTACATGGGAGAAATAGAGAGAGCTTTGGAACAAGAACTCCATCTACAGGAATTTCACAGAGTGTTGGAGATAAATCCCATGAAGCAACAATTGGACATTAACGTTTAAGATTGAGATGCAGAATCTTTCTCAGGAATATTTAAGGAGGAAGAGATATTGTAATAATGTAAAGGACAAAAATGGGGGAAAATGGCAGAATAAACTGAGATTTTTTTCACAAGAAGAAGAAGAAGATGAGAAGAATTTTTGAGTGAAAAGACACCTAGAATATGGAGATTGAATTCTGGAAGATATAGTCAATGAGAAAAAGATGATACTTAAATAAGGGAGACTTTTTTTCTCTTTGCTGTCTTTATGTATTACCGTATTTCCCCAAGTATAAGACGCACCTTTTTTCAAAAAATTGGGGCGCTAAAAACTGGGTGCGTCTTATACAAGGGGGTGTGCCAGGCAGCGCTGCATTCTCCGTGCTCCCGCTTGCCTTAAAGAGCCGGCAGCAGCACTTGCCAGCTCTTAAGGCAAGCGGGAGCACGGAGAATGCAAGCGGGAGCGCTGCCGCCGCTCTTGCCAGCTCTTTAAGGCAAGCGGGAGCACGTGCTCCCACTTGCCTTAAAGAGCCGGCAGCAGCAGCGGCAGCACTCCCGCTTGCCGGCTCTTTAAGGCAAGCGGGAACGCTGCCCTCTGTTCTCCATGCTCCTGCCGGCTTTTTAAGGCAAGCGGGAGCACGGAGAACTTTTCTCACGGAGAACGTACAAAATTAAGGTGCGTCTTATACAGCGGTGCGTCTTATTCATGGGGAAATACGGGTAATTAGAGAAACTGAAAGTAGCTATTGTATGTCGTTTGGAGAGATATTTAAGATGATTAAACAAGACTTAAAAAGTGGCAAACCTGTGGATGGATAGCAGAACTGAAATAAAATTAGATGTGAATGTATTATGATATAGAAGTGTTAGGCTAAAGTTAATCAGATAATTAAAAATGGAAATTAAGAGTTTGTAAGCTTTGTATACAGGACAATTAAGCAACATTAAAGTCATGGTATAGACTATGCAAACACCAATATAGGTAAGATGATTAAGATGTAATCAGTGTGGGCCTTTTGTGTGAACCTCTGTATTCCCTTGCCTATGTATTACCCTTTCCATTACCCATACCTATATAAATTTTAAATAAGACCCAAAAAAATGCTACGTTCAGCATTTAATTTCAAGGTGCCCAGGGATCTGTCTCCCCTTCCACCAACGCTGCCTAATTTCTTATCCAGCTTAACCTGTCACTTTCTTAAATTGCATGGGTTAAGAAAAGTATAGACAGAGACTGCAAACACCACAGATTTTGAACCTGTATGGTTAGAAATCTGAGCTTCTGGCATTAACTATAATCATTCTTGCTAAAACTCTCCCAAGTGTTTCCTAGTTTCCTGCCATGTCACTGTTTTCCCTGGCATCCTTCAATTTTTCCATTATGCAGCTGACTACATAATTTGACTAGTTTCAAAAAAAAAAAAAATCACACAAATCAAATTCCTGTTGTTCATGCAGGACTAAACTGAGAACCAGTGTGTGTTTAGTAATACGTTTATCTCAAAAGAAGTCTGTTTCAAACATAATAACTTGCAAAAGTATCTGCTTCATTTTTGAAGAATATGTGCCTAAAATATATTGGCTACAGTAGGGAAATAAAAGATTTTACTTCTATTGAACAGATGTATTACCTATACTAGTTTAATGGAATATAGGATCTTGAATGGTAGTACTCCAGGGCAGCCCAGACATCACGTGAGATGAAGTGGGCTGCCTTAGGAGGCAGTTGGGCACAGGTGCTTAGCAGCTGCCTCACCTACCTCTCATTGTGCTTTTACCATTTATGCCCCTCTCTGTTGCTATTTTTTTTTTAAATATAGACATTTTAAAAGTGGGAGTATTGTCTTGGAAGGTTTGCATACAGATACTCAATGCTTACATTTGTTTCCCCCACAGTGACTATGGAATGCTTATATCCCAGCAAAAGGAGATCATTGGGTTCCAAGTTTGTGAAAACACTTCATCGTTTCAGATAATCTACTGGATTACGCATCTTATTAGAGTGATATTTGAACAAGTCGGGATGACTATGGAATCGGTATACAATACAGTAAGAATTTTATGCTCTTTATAGAAGCTGGAATTGTTAGCGATATATACAGGATGGGCATTTCTGGTGAATATCAAGTGTGTTTAAATCCCAGTGAAATAAAGTGAAATTAAACATCCTGAGCTGTGTCCTCAGGGTTGTTCAGAAAAGTGAACTTCTCCATCCTTTACTTGGCCCAATAGTCCTCTATGCCCTGTCCCAAGAGCAGGATTTTATTGAAGGCTCCAGGATCCTGGGGAGGTTTGCAAGGCTCGTACTTCCCATCACGTGAGTGGAAGTGCCTAATTTGTGGGAAAGCTAGCTAGAATAAAGTCCTCTGTTCAGCAGTTAATTGCATATGGCCTATGAGATCAGGCTTGTGTCTGATAGGTAGTTCTGTCAGCAAGATATAACGAATAGTTTGTGCTGTAATAATTGGGTGGATTTTTGAACAAGGTTGAACATCTTGCCTGTTACCTTGCCCAGATTTCCTCGTGGTATCATTCTGTTGTATAGCATGTGAAATCTCTGATCTATCCACAGTGTGAATTTGAGTGTATCCTATATTGTTCTTGCTGAACCATTTATTTAACAGATTTTATCCTGCCTTTTTCTCTAGTGAAGGGGACTCAAGAAAGCCTACGAAGTGAACCATGGTGTGTGTTTCTTTCTATGTAGATGGGCAGCCCAAGCTGCCCTGGGGCCATGAGGTACAGCAATGCCAAAATAGCTGCCTGCCACCAGAGTCTCCTCAAAGCAAGGGAACATTTGTTCTCTTACCCTATGTAGAATACCACTGATCCCAATGGGTCTCCTTGGATCCGCACCCATTATTTAGCAGGTACAGAATCAAGGAGGCCCATATAGGACTTTTAGGCATAGGAGGGGGTGTGGGATTCGATGGCAGCATCTGCCACCATCCTCACCCCCTTTCGGGCATGATCTTCCCTGCCTTCCACCCTCCTTCTGCCCCTTTCCATCCGTTTCTTGCCTTCTCCCTGTCCGGTAAAACTTTCCCACTGGCTGAGAAACTTACCGCCCAGTGCTCCCATCCTGTGTCCTCCAGTACTGAGACGCTGGCCTCTCCACCAGAGGGAAAGTGTCTTAACAGCACTTTTTATTATACCCAGCACTGGCAGTGCAAGCACACCACCGGCACTGAAGGATTGGGCCCTCAGACTGTATAGCAACATTTTCAACCAATTTTTTCTATTCTATGCTTTTATAAAATTAATCTTTTTTTCCCTTCCAGTTGCTCTGGACAAGTAAACCTTATGGTCCCAATAGAAGTATTGTAAGAAAAATTGGCACCAACCTCTCTCTGATACAGTGTCCAAGAGTTCAGTTTCAGGTAAGACTTGTTCAATTTAATCTTTGTTTCAATTTGAACCACTAAGACTTGAGAGTCTAGATTTGGGCTTTATTTGTGAGCTTATGAATTTGTAGGTGGTATCAAATATTTAAAGTGACTAGCATCAAACTGTTCTTTTGTCAGTATTACAGTGTTTTAACAGCCTAGATTTTCTGCCTTCTGAGCAGTCTGCTATCCCAATGGGCAGGTTTTATGTGCTCTGGTTTCCTTACAAACTGCTCCTGAATCTGTGGTTCATAATTATAGTTATTGCCCACTTTGGAAAACTAGTACACATTTTAAGAAATGTTTATCCAGCAAGGTATTTTCAGTTTAGAAAACTGAACACTGCAAAGAACTGGGGGGTCATTAAATGTCTGCCCCATGGTGTACGTGAGCTCATCAAATTGATATGAAGCCTTCTAGCACAACATTTTTTTTAACGCTAAGCTAACTATATTGCTAGGTTTTCTGTTGTACTACAACAGGGGTCTCCAAACCCCGGCCTGAGTACCAAATCAGCCCGCTGGAAGATTTTTATCCAGCCATTGGCAGGTTGCGGGGCCATTCCACAGCAACCTGCTTAGGGGGGATAAATACAGCGCAACCTCAGTACCTGCTGGGGTACTGTTCCAGAGCCCCCCACGGGTACAGGGGTCACCATTTAAATGCCCTTATATATGATGCGACCCTCATGCTGAAAAGACCCATGTTCTACTGTACAATAAATTTAAAAAAGGCTTCTTACCAATACAAGGATTAGACAAAAATGCAGTGGGGTTAACTTTCAAAAGATCCTTTTCTCTTGGTGGTGTTAGTAGTGGAGGATAGTTTTTTTGTGTTAACTTGCTGCAGAGTTTGTGACACAGCAGGATCTCTTGCTGCAAATGTTACTGTGGATATTGTAGCAAACATTGACTTCAAACTTGAAATCATTATTGAAAATGGTTTCTTTATCTACAACCCAAAGAATGACTTCCATGACTGTGTTTAGGCTTTGACATGGGGCCTGAGCAAATGGCAGTTAGAAATTTTCTACTTTGTTTTGTTCCTTAGGTCTTTATTGCATGTTCAGCTTTCCACATGCTTCTACAAAGCTTTGAGAAATGGGTTCAACAGTAGTTTAATGATGTGATTGAAAAATCAGGATCTTGATAAGTGTCAAGTGGCTCAAGTGTCATATGCAAATATTAGAGGAGAGAACTTGAACTACATTTAGTTTTAACTCACATCTTGCTACCTAAAGGCTGCCATAAGATCTGGCTCTGTGTCAGACATAAAGAATAACTGAAGGGTAAATGCACAATCATTCATGTTCACTCCTTTCAGATGTTGTTATAGAAGTGTGTAGGTACATTTCCGAAACTTGTAAACCAACTAAAGCAGAATTCTAGGAGGAAGGTTCCAAATGATAATAAACCCTTGACTTTTGTGGGGAGGAGAGGCAGAGGCCCATACATTGTGGATAGGAAAAGCATAAAAACATTAGGCGAAAAAGTGCTTTTGAACATTCTATTCCTACAAAAGCAGTATTGTTTGCTTTTAAAATAGTATCTATTTCTTAAATATAATTTTTTAACACTTTGGATTCTTAATCCTTCAGTAAAAACTCAGTTGCCTTGGAGTCTGAGCCAACAGTTGCCAGCTTTGGGTGCTACTTATCACTAAAGGTCTAGTTTTAGATGTGCTTATTCTAAACCATAATTTTTCCAACTGCAGGCTCACAGATTTTAAATAGTACTGCATCTTTCTCACGCCAAGCAGGCAGCTCTGAAGTGTGTCTCAATTAATGTGACTTACAATAGAACCTATTCAGATTTGAAAGTGGGAGGGAAGAAATCTTTCTGGGAAGGTTACATTAGTCATGGATTCTGGTTTTCTATTGTCTTTATATGACAGTAGCAGCTAACTTTATTGAAATTTTGTGGGCTGCAATGGTCTTTGAGAGAAAAATACTTTCAGTTATGAAGTAGTAATTTTAAATTTAACGTACTTAACTAATTGAAGTGAACAGTTTTGAAACATGTTGTATTGATTCATTAGTAGTGAGTGGTTTTATTCTTTTTTTCTAGGGTGGAAATCAAATATCTTTATCTTACTGTATTCATATCTCCTTGCCACACACTGCTTTTAGTTTGAAGCAGATTGGCAGCAATCAGCTGTCAGTAAGATATGAATAGTTCTAACAAGTTTGGGAAAGCTTTGGCTCAGGGAGGCTCCTTGAGGAAAGAGATGTATAGGATAGTGTTCTCTGTTTTTATAGCAACTTTCTCATTTATTAAACTTTACAAATCCATCCACCAAGGCAAATATGTTTAGCTTTCTGGCAAATCTGGATGTCCAATAACACACCAATCTGACAATTGAAATATCTGAGGCTGCAGTCTGCACACTTTCCTGGGAGCAAGCCACATTGAGCAGACTGGAACTTACTTCTTAGTAAGCATGTGCAGGATTGTACTATAAGCTCAGCGTGAATTTTGGAAGTCCTGCTGTTCCAAAGCTCAATATGTGAGACCTCTCCTCAACTTCATATCGGAGGGTGAGGGTGGTTTTCCTTCTTTGAAGTAGGCAGAAGCAATGCGCTGTTGAAAGGACCAAGTGCATCTGGGATGTACCAAGGGTTGGGTCAGAAGTGAAACACAAAGGTTGGCTATTGCTTCAAGCCAGTTGTCAGTAGATCCCTGAACAATTTTCCAAAAAAAATCTAGGTTGATGGAGAGAGTATGCATGTCTGTACTTTATTTGTTGCTTTCTCTCCAATTGAAATGAACCCTGTACATTGGTATATAGTGAAAACATTTGTTGTGCCATACAGTAGTAGAAATCAGAACTTCAAATGTGCCGTGACTGTCCTTGTGCTTGCTTATAGATTGTTGCTATACTGAAACTTTTCTATAGCTTTCTCTCCCTTTTTTCTTTCTTGCTATCTGTAGCTATTATATCACAGGATCGTGCACTGAACTTGCTGTAAGTCAGTTTTGTCATTTTTGCTTTTAAATTTGTTTAGCACTTAATAATTGTATCTAAATCAGCTATTAAGAATCATAAATCAAACTAACTTCTAAGACTGACTAATCCTCTTGTTCTTGAGCTAATACAGTTTGTTGAATATGTGAGGAAAGAACTTGCTGTTTTCTTACACCTGAAAAGTAAGACCGACTATTCAATCCTGTGTATGCTTTCTTGGTAGACCCATTTTTTTCAATGGGACACTCCCAGGGAAGTATACATAGGCTTTGAGCCTTAATTTGGTTTGTGCTTCTTCAATACTGAGACACAGTTGAGCAAGATAGTGTGGATAGTGATGGTGAGGATAGTGATCATGATGCTTGCAGGGGGAAGACTTGAGTATGGATCCGAATCTTGACACAGTTCTTGAACAAACTGCTGTCTTGTGTTTATTTGCCCATCTGGGTGAAGGATATGGCCAAATGCCAGTACATGAATTGTATTCAGGTATATTGAATTTATGTTGTAACCTAATAGTTGTGGGTGGTACAAAAATTGATATAAGAATGACTCTGCATAAGAACATAAGAAGAGCCCTGCTGGATCAGGCCAAAGGCCCATCTAGTCCAGCTTCCTGTATGTCACAGCGGCCCACCAGGTGCCCCAGGGAGGCATGAGACAACAAGATGCTTGGAGCCTGTTGCCACTCCCTTGCACCCGGTACTCTGAAGTGGCCCACCACCAATGTAAGGAGGTTGCACAATCCATCATTGCCTATAGCCCACGATGAACCTTTCCTCCAGAAATCTGTCCAATCTCCTCTTAAAGGCATCCAGACCAGATGCCATCACCACCTCCTGTGGCAAAGAGTTCCACAGATTAACTACCCGCAGATTAACTACTACTATTTTTTACTCTGTTTGTTTTGGTAACGTTGACATTTTGTGTGTTTAACTTGGAAATGAATGCCATTTTTTCTACTTCTTGGAGGCTTTATGCTTAGGTTCAATTCAGACATTACATTGGTTAGTTTAACTATGATTTGATATATCTGAAACAAATCATAGTTACAGCTGCTGTTTCATCTCAGTTTGCCTAGAGCAGCAGTCTCCAAACCACAGCCCAAGTTCCACCAGAATAATCATTCAAGACATGGCAGTGGTGAAGGCTTGCTGTTCTGCCCAGCAGCAGTCACCTTCATGCTGGATCATTGCAGAGCCTTGATCCTGCAAGCACCAGGGAGTTGCCTCTGCTATATATTGCCCCAGAAGACTCTGTGCCCTGATTTCCTAGAAAGCAGCTCCCCGGCATGAGACTCTGCAGTGATCCAGCGCAAAGAAAGGTGCTTGCAGGGCAGACCAATAAGGCTTCTTCACTGTGCTGTGCCCAGAATGATTATTCTGCTGCACCAGATCTGGCCCACAGGCCAGAGTTTGGAGGCACCTGGCCTAGGGAATAGAGTGCTAAGTAGATGGGTGAGCCATAACTTAGAGCTGGCTGTACATGTGAGAGTGGCTGGAGTTCTAAATTATGGTTAGTGCAAATAGTGGTTTTTCATTATGTCTGACCTTAGGCATAATATTTAAAGCTATTCTGCAATTTACTATCTTTTCTATCTCAAAGAATCAGAACAATCTAGAAACAAGACTGGACATATTGGTAACTTTCTCTTTCATGATGACAAAAGCCATGCATAATATGTGATGGCAAACCTGGCTATAATCTTCAGCAGAACATTTATATCCAGGTTCGCACCAGTTGTGAAACTGACAGGGCAAATTAGGCTATGTGTATTAAGAGTTAAACAAGCTGCTACTTGTGGAAGGGGGAGCACCACAGCAATCACCTGCAACTTCAAAAAAAAGGAGTTGTTTACATTACTTGGAGGTAGCAGGGAGGGTGCAAAGAGCCTACTACCATCTCTGTGGGTCTTCCTGCTGCTCAAAACAGCTCCTTGCTGCAATCACAGTCCACTTCCAGGTTTGTGACTGCAAATAGGGAGTGGGTTGCAATCTCAGTAGGAAGCTGTTTTGAGCAGTAGGAGGGCTGTCACAGGGCCCCCTACCCACCCTCTGGATGGCCAGCATACCCCCAGGTAATGTAAACCTTTTTTTGGTGCTGCAGTGCCGCCCTTCCACCCACAAAGTAACCACTGTCAGGTTTTTTGCTAACAAGGGATTGAGCAGTTGGTATATGTCATAAAGAGGCCCAAGGAATAAAAGTGGTGTGTGAGGAAGGAGCAGATGAGAAGCAAGGAGCAAAATGGAGGTGCAGAACGTAGGAATAAGAAGAGAGGTATAAAGGAGCACCAGAAAGCAAAGAGGGAGACAAAGATGGGAAAAGAGGACCTGGTGGAGGCAAGCAGAGAAAGGGGGTGGCAAAGATGATCTGGCAGGGGGCACCCTGGGCAGGCAGGATCAAACATAGCTCCCCCTCCTGGGCAACAAGGAGGAAAGTTGATGAGGGACCCTTCCCCAGCTACAGCCTCCCAGAGGGATCAGAGCACAGTACCACCTGTTGCCTTGGGGCAGGGCACTTGGGCATCCACTGATTGAAAAGACCCTATGCTGGCCTACTCCTACAGCAGGAGCTCAGCTGGGCCCTGAGGTACCCTCACAGTCCCACCTCTTTGTGAGATGTGGAGAAGATTCTCAGGGAAGGCTGCATTGAGAGCCGTCCGCGGACCATAGCCAGCAAGGTCTAAAGACTTCCTTTTTTCTGGTGAGGGAATTGAGCCCCACTGTTTATAATTTGCCCACCAATTTCAAAAGCATCACACAGTTTCAAAGCATCACACACACACACCCCAAATCCAGCTCATTTACTCATCCAAACCAGACCCATGGCCCACCATAACCTCTTTGTGGCTGTTGCCCCTCTCATACAAGAAGTAGAAGACCCCTATGGACAAATCCCATTATTGCTTTTTCTCAATATATTAGGTACTAGAATGTGTTGAATAACCTCCATCAAGAAAAAGCCAGAAACTTCTTATATAGCTGTGTTTTGTTGATGTAAGCTCTACCATCAAAAGGAGAGAAACTGTTTTTGTTTCCCTCTGACTTGGATCTTCAATCTGAGCTTCTGTTACTTGAAAAAGAAGTCTTGAAAGAATGGCAGTGCTGGATACTTGATGAGAAGATTAATTTATTTGTGTATTGTTGGAAATAACTTCATCAGCCTAGGTAATATCTGTAATAGACAATTAAAGGCAAGCATAAATGCAATAACACACATGGGGGAAGGGGGGAATGTCAGAGTATGAAGATTTCACTGTGATGCGGGTCATACTAGTAGTACTGGTACTAAAATGTCATCTTTAATTCACATGTGAGTATCCATTGTGGTCAGCCTTAACCTGGTGAGAGCTTGTTCTCACTCCTTTCATCTGCCTCTCATTCATAAGAGGATGCCACTGTCATTGGAGCAAGTCATTTGGACATAACTATGTTTAAATTAATTAAAGGTTTCAGATGGACTCATGCAATCACTCTAATGCAAATATTCTCCCACTCAATCTAGCTTACTTCTCAGTCTGCAGAAGGCAATCCTTCTGGTCAGCTGAGAGAAAATGGAATTGTCTCCCTCGCAGATGTGGGATGGGTTGCTGAAGAAGAAGGTGAAGCATCTACACGGCTTAGGTATGTTTCTTAAGGCTTCCTTCTGTGACAGATTCTTTTAAATCAAGCTGCAATAGAGAAAAAAGCAGTGAATTGAACTGAAGTAAGTTGCCTGATCAGTTGGCTAACTGGCAAGTGTTGTTGCCAAGGGGGGAAAAAGATGACAGTTCTGTGGAGTAGGCAGTCAAGTTTCATCACCCATGGCATTTGAAGGCCAAATGAATGAATTATGTAAAGACAGATACATGCAACATTTAAATTATTGGGTGTATAACTTTAACTAAACCCTAAAGGATTGCCTCTGGGATGAACTGTGCTCATTTGGGCAGTATTATGTGGTATAGGATGTTGACATGCTGATGGGATTGGGTAGGGGGATGTGGTTGCACCTATCTCCATTTTCGTTCTGGTTGGCATTATTAAATGATGGCTTACCTTTCCCCACCCAGCAAGTGATGACTGCAGAGAGAGCCACAAGAATGTAATTGATTTATCCCACTTGTTTTGATGCCCTACACATGGTTTTAGAGCAGGAAGGACTGTAACTTGATACCAGTACATGGGGGGGGGGGGGTGCCTTCCCCAACTATGATGCTTAAAAGCCTTTTTTTCTGCGATTGCTTGTCTGATGTAAAGAAACACACACTGATGGTTTTAATGCAGATATTAAAGTCGTTGATTTCACACTGAGGTGGAAACTAAGTAAGCTAAATTCAGAGATGGATTTTATTTATGAAATGTTAATAACCAGTGTAGGACAGGCCCTGTTTAAAGGCACAGGCCCATGTAAGTGTATAAAAAACACATTTGCAATAAGTTCAGCTTCTGAAACCGGAAATAAAATCTTTTACATAAATGCCATTTGACTTGAACAATGGTCTTTCTAACTGTATAAAATTGGTTTGTGGATGAGTAAACTGAAATGCTGGCCTCTTTCCTACATGCAGCTATATCATGCAGTTTTATATTTTCTGTAAACTGCCAGCTCATGAAAGCGCCTTGAACATGTGACCTTGAGACCGCTTCCCTCCCCCAAGGCAGCTAGATGTTCTGCCCTCCCTGCCTGGGAACAGTCACTCCAGTACTCAGTAACAGATTTCCCAATGGTTCGCTTTTTGTTTCTAAGGCACATTGCTTCCCTAATCCAATATACACATGACATTTATTCAGGATAGAGATTTATTTAGAGATAAAGACTGACTTATCAGGAGCCAGCACCCACTCTGAAATCGAATGGGCTGCTCAAGGACTGCACTAAGACAATCAAAATGTACATGCAGCCAAATATAAAAATAACAAACCTTCCTTAAGCTGATCTAAAATTCCCACATTGGATTACCTAGAAGGAGCAAAGGTAGCCACTCCATTCACTGGGAACTTGAATAGCATCTCCTGAGGCAGCTGTCAGGCATGAAGTCTCTAATGAAAGACCAGAGCTATTTTATAGAGTCTACCGCTCACCCCACCTATGTCTCCTTGGTTTCAAAGCCTGACTCCCTGTGTTAATTGTTACATCCAATTTATAGACCTAGGGGGCTTCTTAACCCTATAACTTCCTTCCAAGCTACATTCCCAGAAATTACATTTTTTTTCAGTCACCTAGCTGTTATATTCCATCTTTTCCCGCACATAAACTACGTCCTGTAAATAAATCTCCATTCACTAAGGTATTTCCACTTCTATGAAATACATTTTCATCTCAAAACAGAATGCTCCTGTATGGAATTCTAATTTGGCAACCTGCATTTAACATGGTAGTTGAAAGGATACAAGCACTGTTTCTCTTTGGGGTATCCTATCGTATGCCTTATGCAGCGCTATGTTTAGAGGCCATTCAACTCCGTTTAGAGCTGTTAGCATTGGCCAGGATTTTTAACACTGGCTACACATCTGTTTTACAGTGGACCCGGTCCCCTTTTTAAAGAGCATTTTAACGGACACCATTCAACCATTGGATCTTACCTTATTTATTAAGAAAATACATTCTGTGGGGTTGTCCGTAGAAATTTTGGGTGCTGGACCCCATGTTAGGGCATACAAGATCCTTATGTCTAGATTGACAGATATTGATAGAGAAGAGGTTTATGCAGAAGTCTTCAAAACCACTTTTCTGCATTTACCCCTAAAATATGAGACCAGACCAAAATACCTGTCTTTGATTGATAATCCTCAAGCACAGCGTTCTATTCGATGGTTCAATGCAATGTGTTCATGTCGAATATACTTAAAGCCAGATTTTAAAGCCTAAATGTTGTCCATATAACACGAAGGACATTAAGACTTTGTCTCACACGCTTTTGTATTTTTCCTGGTACAAATAAACTTGTACCCACATTTATCTTATTTATCTATGAAATTGGATTCAGACATCTGCTTTTTATTAGCCTCTGAGAGTGAGGTATTAGTGCAATCAATAGCTGATTGAATAATTAATTGTAAATAAAGATGAAAAATATTGATTAAATCCCAGAAAGATGCTTCACAACCTGAAGGTTAGTTTACTAGGTATCATACTATGGTTGTAGATATGATGCGTGATTATGTAGAGCCAATACAATGTATGCATGTTTTTATTTTGTGCCAATTAAAAGTTCTGTACCTGTATCAGAAATGCTGCTCTAGCCCTTAAGAAAAGCATTCCTAATCATGGCTCCTACCATTCTGGAACAGGAGCTTTATGGGGGTGTTCAGGCCTTGTAGAAGGAAGAAAGGGGACAGTTTTTCCTTCCTTTTGCCTTGATCTTCTCCTGCTGTGCTACACAGTGTTTGGGTCTAGCTGCCAAACCTGAACATTTTACAGCCATAGTGGGAATGTCTGGAGAATGTGAAGTAAAAAGGTGTCTTTTCCTTTCTTTCTGAAACCAACCCTGCATAGCATAGGGAGGAGAGTTTTTAAATCTCACAGCACATGTTCCCACCCCTCCAGGTTACTTACTATTAATGTGCTTGAGTAAACCAATACTTCCTCTCCCCCTGCTCTCTATGTTCCCTTGTTTTAATTTTATTTTCATACTACTTGACAGCCTGGCCCAAGAACCCTTGACATTTTGAAGGTCCTGGAAGCGTACTGGACCATTTTGGATTTTAAAAATGCTGTTTTGCTTACATACATACTTCTGTATTCTTAGGGAGTGCCCCGCAAATACATAGAAACCATTGCTGCCTTTTTGGGTGACCTTGTTTGTGACTGCCACTCAACCACCCAAGTGGTTCAGGAGCTTCTGTCCTAGAATGGATGATGATTTGTTCTTTGGCTAACTGGCAAACTGAACCTTAACATTACTCCCTTCACTTGTTGGTTAGTGATGTTTCTTTTAGTTAACAATGTTGTATGTTTTTTTCTTGATTGCAGATCGGAAATCTGGCCAAAATCTCAACCTGTCTCCGGCACTGGACATTGCTCAGGCAGAACTTCAAGTATTCAAGCACCTTTGCCAAAGCAGTTGCAAGAAAAGTCAGAGTCCGCATCTGCAGTGGCTGCAAATGATGAAGCTTTACAGAAAATCAGTGCATTAGAAAATGAACTTGCCAGTTTAAGAGCACAAATAGCCAAAATTGTAAGCGTGCAAGAACAGCAGAATCTGACAGCGGGTATTAAGTTTTCCTTTTTTTTACCTTAACAAAATTAGTTGTACAGTATATTATCTTAAAATGACCTTCTTGCTGTGTAAGTCTCTTTCCAAGTGGTACTGTAGAATTGAGTATATCAATAAGGTTCAAAATGCTGCTGTGGAGAAAATGAATTGCAATAGCTTGCTATAATTAGCTTTGAGCTGAAGTTGCTTGAGAAAGGACACATCTTGTTTTTCCATCTTCTTGCACATGTACTGAGTTGTTTGCAGTTTAAACTAATGCAAAAACCTGAATCTCGAGGTAAGTCTGTAGGTATTGCCATGCTATTTAACAACAGAAGGGAAACTTATCTGATAAGGGTTCTGAGGTCTGAAAACAACTTTATGAAGGCTTTATTTGTCTGACAGCTAACATATCTACTTACCTGTATTCCCAACTCATTTATCTTCTATTAATGAGTCTTGCATAACTAGAAACCTAACAAATGTGAATTGACAATGACTTGGAAAAGATTACATGTAAGATAAATGATTTGTTTTTTAGCTTTTTTTGTCTAACTTAATAACATTAGAAGAGCCCTGCTGGATCAGGCCAAAGGCCCATCTAGTCCAGCTTCTTGTATCTTACAGCGGCCCCCCAGGTGCCTCAGGGAGGCACAAGACAACAAGATGCTTGCATCCTGTTGCCACTCCTTTGCACCCAGTACTCTGAAATAGTCTACTACTAATGTAAGGAGGTTGCACAGTCCATCAGGCCTATAGCCCACGATGGACTTTTCTTCCAGAAATCTGTCCAATCCCCTCTTAAAGACATCTAGGCCAGATGTCATCACCACCTCCTGTGGCAAAGAGTTCCGCAGATTAACCACCCGCTGGGTAAAAAAGTGGTTGTATCTGTATCTGTACTCTTCCCTGTGGTTTATTTTGTTTTAAATAAAAAATAGCAATCCACACATGACAGCAGAGGATATTGGAAGGGCAATAAGAAAAGAAGACCTTGGAGCTGTTTCCCAGTTAGCAAGGACTTTGACATTAAATCTTCTGGCAGCATTCTGTGGCCACTGCCAAAACCAACAAAAATGTATTCAGTTGTACTCAAGCACGTTCCATAGGTCTAATATGGAAATCTCTTTATAAAAATGACTAGAGGCACTTCAAACGCAACAGGCTTATTATACTTAAAATGTTCTCTCATTTTTGGCCATAGTATTTAATGAAGACATTGAGTAGTTATTTTACTGGTGGTTCTATAAACCCTAACTAGAGAATGGGGATTCAAGGCTTATTGTATCTCTACTCTTCCAAGATTGTTCGCCTTCCAAAGCATTTGAACTTGAGGACAGTTTTGTAGGTTTGGGAGGAATGTGCACGTGCCTGTTGATTGCTCAGTCACATCTGATACAATAGCTGCCAGGCTTAACTTCCACAAATTCATGCGTGCTCAGCCAGGTCACACTGCTGACCAGTATGAGTGCTGCACAACTACAGGAGGATTGAATGGTGCCTGCATAGTCATTCAAGGCCAAGCTATTCGTATTTTAGGGCTATCCTTCTTTCCAAGGCTTATTGGATTAGAACAGAAGCAGCAGGCATGCATCCACACTTCTGCAACTGGAGCAGCATCTTGCTACATGTTCCACATGACACTCCCAAATGACATATGCAGGATTGTGTTGGATGTGGTAATTGTTTACCAAAAATATTCTGTGGCATATTAAAATGTGTAATGTTGTTACAGCTGGAATAAATTCTGCTGCATTGGCTCCTGACCTGCCGCCGCCGCCGCCGCCACCGCCACCTCTTCCACCCCCACCACCATTTCAGCAGACCACATCTGCCATTGAACTTATTAAGGAGCGCAAAGGGAAACGAATAAATTCAGGACTGTCTTTGATAGAGAATGAGCCAAAGAAGCCTGAAATACCAAACATGCTGGAAATCCTCAAAGATATGAACAATGTCAAACTGCGATCAGTAAAGAGGTGACTGCACAAGAGTTTTCTCTTTGGGCTGCTGGGGATGGAGAGGTTCAATATAAGAAGTGTAACAATTGGCTATGCTTTGTTGACACAGATATGAAGCTAGGTTTTACCCCATTTGATCAGGGTGAACAGCAGTTTCCCCCATGAGCCGTACTGTTTCCTTTCAGGCTATGACAGGTGTCAGGGAACTTTTTTTACCTTTTTACCCCAAAATATATTTAGATACGCCGACGTTACCCCCTTGATTTGATTTTTAATACAGGTACTTACTAAAACTACCAGTGAAAGATAGGTGTCCTCTCAGGAGAGGCACTGTCCTGTCTCTCTCAATGGCGCAGCAACTGGTCGACTCTACTGAAGAAGCGGGCAGACTTGGAGGCGGGGCCCGGGGCATGACGCAGGGAAGCATGTTATACAGAAGGGCCTGACGCACTGCACTGCGTCAGGTCCTTGTACACTACAGTACTGTAACACACACAGCCGGGCATGCGTATAGAACAGTGATGGCGAACCTTTTGGGCTTGGTGTGTCAGAAATTTGGAAAATTGGTAACTCAGCTCTGCTGGTATGTCAACCCCCCCCCCCCACCACCAGACCAAAAGAAAAAAAATTACATATTGGAACCCATTGCTTTTTATTTGATTAATTAATGAGCTTAATTAATGCACGAGGCTTCTGTAGTACGAAGACACTTCGGGGGGGGTTAAGCCCAATTTATTTAATATTGTAACAAATCTGCGGTTCCTCGGAATTACCTGGGGGTGGGCTCAGCCCTTATTTCATTTGTACTGTAAGCCGCCAGCCACAAATTTCCCTCTGTAAAGCGTGTATTATTTCCTGCCCTTTAAAATTCTCCGCCTCCAACCAGCCGCCCCATCCCACGAGTGCACAATGCAGCGAGGCAGGTGGCGTGCACTGCAGTCCTGCTATGGAATGCTCAGCTTCTCAGCCACCCCGGCCAGCCAATGAGGGCACTGAAGGCCCTGCTAAATTCTCAGGCTACTTCCTCATTGGCTACCCAATTAGCGTGGTTTGGCTGATCAGAGCTCGGAGACACGCTGCAGGGCTTGTCGCCTGAGTTTAAAGAGAGAGACGGATGCGCAGACAGCGGGCGCGTGGAGGAACAAGTCTTTGCAGGGGATCGCTTAGATTCATATGCATGCCCAGCTGCCATCCATTACCCCCAGGAATTTCATTTTTACCCCATTTGGGGTAATTTACCCCTGTTCCTTGACCACAACAGCTATCTTGTAATACCAGGACAAGACCAGAGGGAGTACTATGGTATTATGTAGATCAGAAGTAATACTGCAATAATATCATACTCTTACCAGATAAAGGGTCTTGGAAGGAGTACTATTGGAACTCATTGCTGCTTCTTTTTGCCCTTCAGGAGTACAGAGGGCAACAAAATGGGAAATGGACTTACTCTAGTGCAACTGTTTTCAACCTTTTTAATCTCATGGCACACTGAAAAGGTGCTAAAATTGTCATCAGCTGTTTTACCTTTGACAAGGCACACCATGCTGCTGGTGGGGGACTTGCATCCCCCAATGGCAGTATTAATAAACAGCCCTCCCCCAGCACATCTGCAAACCATTCATACTACACCCGTGTGTCATGGCACACTGGTTGAAAATTGCTGCTTTAGTAGGAAAATCCCCTTTTTTTAAGCGAATGATTCACGTTCTTGTTTACTTTCAGACCAGATGAAGGTTCAAAAAGAAAAACAGCAGACCCAACAGATCCTGCAGCTCTAATAGCTGAAGCTCTCAAAAAGAAATTTGCTTATCGATACCGAAGTGACAGTGGAAATGAAATTGAAAAACAGACCCCAGTGCCTGAAACAAGACTGGTAAGCGTTATGTCTAACTACCTAGAAATTTAAAGCCAAGCCTTGTAGTTTTGAATTGGCAGCTGAATTTGAGCAACGCTGCTTGTCTTTGGTTCGTTTAAACATGTGCTGTAGTCAGGTTAGGGATAGTGGGAAGTTGTCCTCTTGGCTGTACTACAGACGATGACTAAGTTGCATTTTTTTTCTTGCCTCCTCACATTTTCTGAAGGGGAATGGCCCCACTGATGTGCAAACTCTGTAAACTATCACTAGTTAAGCTAGCTTGTTGATCTTCTCCATCTTTTTAAAACTTGCCAATTTTCCCTGTAGGCTGTTTTTGAATCTCAATGTGGATGCTTTGGGGAAGGGAGAGAGATGTACCACTTTAGTTCCTTGTCCAACATGTGTGAAAATTTTTATAAAAATCCTTTCCAGTGCCTTCCAAATGTTTGGGACACTTCTCTTACTCCGTAGTTGGTGACATTCTTACTTCTGACTATTGTCTTTTGCCAAAAAAAGGAGATGGGAGTGGCTGCAAATTCTTTGAGCATAATTACACAAAATACACTCTGATGCCATTCTTGGTATGCACAACAGGGATTCTTCTCCCAAACCCTAGTACCACAGCATCATGGCAGCTAAGCAACTGTGCCTATCAATGCAGTTATCAACCAGAAAGCATATTTACCGACAATTTCAAGCTTCTACAATAGTAGAATCTAAGCTGCTTGGAGGAGGAACAGTTGACAGATTCTCTGGGATGAGGAAAGGGGGGGCATTCTGAACCAATGGGAATGCCCCTCACTCTGGAAGGCAGGGTCGGATTCTCAGATCTTGCTCCTCATTGGTGGGAGGGCATCCCACTCCCAGTCCGGCCCTGCCTTTTGGAGGACAAGGTCATAGTTTCTGGAGCTCAGGTAAGGAATTCCTAGTTTTCCTTGTCTTTGCTTGTGTTGGTAGCATTTCTTAAGAGCTAGACGATGTAACAGACACTGATGTGTGTCATATTCAGCTTCAGGAGGATGGGTGTCAAAGCTGCAGCCCTTCAAAAGGCCATGGGCAGTCTCCCACAACATTGGTCACTACTGTTTTCATGGCAAATGGGCTGGTGCCCTCTAGCAAGGGTAGTGAGTTTTGACAGTGCATACTAGATATCACTGCTGAGTACAGTGAAGTCTTGCTCTAGAGCAGAAGGGGCTGTTGTGGAAAATGTAGCTTGCCAGCCCAGTCTTGCACTTCCCTTTCCTTATATGGAGCAAGAGAGGGGGTTCTATGCTCAGCCAAGGTGCCCTAGATGTGGCCCTTCCCTCTCCTGCTTCCGTAAACCTAAACACTGCAATCCTGTGTGGCTGCTCAGAAATTCCAGCTAAGCATTTAAAAGTTTGCAAGAGGCTCTCTTACACATTTCTTCAATTTCCTGTCAAGTCTACTTAAAAAATAAAATTCACAATGGTGAGCATTACCAAAGTTTGAAACGTTCCGCAAATTAGCCTCAATCTTACACAGGATGCTAATCTAGGTAATGCTCACCATTGTAAATTTTTTAAAAATAAGTTTGACAGGTAGTTGAAGAAAAGTGTGGGGTTAACGGAAAGTGTTGAAGAAAGCCTTTTGGGTTCATATTGCTAGAGTACTGGTTTGGTGTCAGATTATTTCCAGTATGCATAAATACTTCCCTTTCTCCTTTTCACAGTTTGGGCCACACATGCTGAAGTCTACAGGCAAAATGAAGACTCTAGTGGAAAACAGTTAAGCAGAAAAGACATTCATTACAAAAAGACTTTTCAACTACTTTGTTGGCAAATTGAGTTTAACTTGGGGGCCTGTACCAAAATGCGCCTCTGACTGCCAGTGTGATAGTTTTAAGGAACAAAATGTGTACTCTGCTAAAATAACTTTAGTTCAGGAATGTCTATATGGTGGTAAGTCAACACTACTTTTGTGTAAATATTTTTATAACTGACCGGCACCATTGAAACTAATGTAAACAGAATTATAATAATTAGGTTTTAAGTTATTATATCTCCAGTCTGGTATAAAAGAGGAATTGTATGTGCCATTTCATTTTAACTTGGACATATTCTGAATTGTTTGTGTATTAGAATTCCATCTCAGTGCCTATAACTGAAGCACAAAGATGTCACAAACTAGAATGGTTCTTGTTGTGCACTATGACAAGACTTTATTTATTACAAAGAAGTACATACCTCAAAACCTAATTTGCCTTATCAAATGAGCTTTCATTGTAGCATTGGTTTTGCTTCAAAATAACATGTATGTTATATTATAGTTGGCAACGTTTTCCCTTACCTTTTTATGCAAGATGAACCACTGAAAGTGTGACTTCGGGAGAAATTAAAATGCTGTGTTGCCTCTGTTAGAAAGTTACGGTAAATAGATTGTGTAAGTTATGCGCCCGTTAAACTGCAGGGTTAGTGGCTGCTAGAAGTTGGTTCATAGATCTTGCCTTAACTCACACTAAGTTAAATGGTTTAGGAAAGCTCAGTGGCAAGGCACAGGCTTTATAGGCATAGTCTCAGATTCAGGCCCTGGGAAACACCTGTCTGAATCTTGGGCAGGACTAATGGCCTGAGTGCATATTCATCTAAGCCTAAAGAATGTAGTGATATCCTGGTTTTACCAACAGCAATTTCCAAATTTCACAGGCAGGGTTACATAAGTCACTGTGGTGAGAAATAAGTGACATGCTATAATGTAAAATTACACTTGGAGTAATAGGAGAGCTTATGCTCCCTGTGTGAATGAGCCTAACAGCACAATCCTATGCATGTCTACTCAAAAGACCCATAGTATTCAATGAGATTTACTCCTAGGAAAGTGATTTGGATTGCAGCCCCATCATGGTTAGCACTGTGTCTGAAGTAGGCTTTCCTTGATTGTTATGTCTTTCTGCTAGATAGCTGATTGTCTGAAATGTTCATGCCAGCAGTTTGGCTAGTACTTAGACACAGGCCTGCTTGCTGGTATTGTCATAATCTATTCAGTAGGAATTTCTTTGTTAAAGGAAACAAGCAGCAAACAGGCCAGGAGTCATGTATTCTGCAGGATTAAAATCTTATTTCTAGAACTCAAACACTGTTTTCCTAAAGACAGGCCATCTTTAGGTCTCCTAGCTAAAGTGGTGGGCCTGAAATGTTTAAACATTTCCATTTACAATGTTTATGGATTATTAATCTGCTTTTAATGCTGCAAGATGTTTTAAACTATTGCCCTCCACAGTCAATCCTGTACTGCCATTATACAAAATTAAAGCAAGAGGTGCTCTTATTTGCTTTTCATTTTGCATACATTTGCTTTCAAGATAAAAATTGTGCAAATGAGTTTATTTTCATAAGGTTGAGTTCCTCATGGTTCAGTGACGTGGATGTTGCAGTTTCCTGGGTGTGAGATATGATGCAGTTAGAGTCCTTACCCTAGCTGTTGAGTAGTTTGATGGATAATGAAAAATTTTCCACCCTGACCTGAATGTTCTTCCCTCTTCTTCCTCCCACCCCATGACATGTAACCGACATATAACATGAAAGTCAGAGGGCTGCTGTGAAAAGTCAAAACGTAGCTTAAGGAGCCTTCAGGCAAGCTATTATCCCCACTCATTCCTGTGAACTGAAAAGCGACTCTTGGGGAGGGGGACCCTCAAATGGTACAGGATATATATGGGACACTGCTGTGGGATAGGAATACAATTAGTGAGGGCACCTGCTATTCAAACTGTTTCCATAAGAATAATTCTTTTTTCTCCATCGCTTTGCTCTTCAGAAATGAGTACCGTATATACTCAAGTATAAGTCGAGGGCAAGTTCTAAGCCCAAAATAAAAGATTTGCTGTGACTCATGCATAAGTCGACAGTGAAGCTTGGGGGGGCGGGTATGAAATTCTTTGAAAATGACTTACCAGTAATTGTTCTGAGGCAGCAACAGAAAGCCAACCAAAAAAGGAGCTATTTCACATTTTTCTGAGGCAGCACAAAAATCGAGCTATTCTCCAAACAAGGGAGGTGAAGGTGCTTATTGGAGTTGTAGATTTTGTGAGCACAGCACCTCCATAATGACAATTCCCAAAAGCACCTTCACCTCTCTGCTTGTTTGGAGAAGAAGGAAAATGGCAGCTGGTTTTTTGCTTGCTGCCTGTTGGTGCCTGATAACAATTACTGGTAAGTAAAATTGCTGTTTTTTTTTCTAAACCCGCCCCCAGCTTTCTGCTTCTTAGCCAGCCCCTACCCAAGCTGCTGTTAAAAGCTTTTATTAACTGTATTGTCATATGTGTAAGTTGTTCCATGTTTTCAGGGTCAATTTTCAGGCATAAATTTTTAGACATACATGAGTATATACAGTAGGTACATGTATGCCCTGGTATCTGCTGGAGTTCCATTCTGGACCCCACTGTGGATACTGGGAAACCTTTTTAAAAATAGGGGAACACCAGTGGTTTCACTGCAACAAGGTTAAAACAGACTGGATACCAAATCTGTGGATACTGATGCATGCCTGTAATATGAATTGGGGGAAGGATACCAAAGTTTAAGAAATAACAGTTCACTATGCAAAGTTCACTGCCAACAAAGGTTTGCATAGTCAAAGCGATGGTTTTCCCAGTAGCAATGTATGGATGTGAGAGCTGGACCATAAGAAAGGCAGAGCGCCGAAGAATAGATGCTTTTGAATTATAGTGTTGGAGAAGACTCTTGAGAGTTCCCTGGACTGCAAGATCAAATCGGTCAATCCTACAGGAAGTCAAGCCTGATTGCTCCCTGGCAGGACAAATACTGAAGCTAAAGCTCAAATACTTTGGCTACCACATGAGAAGAGAGGACTCTTTAGAAAAAACCCTCCTGGGAAAGATTGAAGGCAAAAGGAGAAGGGGGCGGCAGAGGATGAGATGGATAGACAGTGTCACCGAAGCGATGAACATGAAATTGGGCGAACTCCAGAAGCTAGTAGAGGATAGGGAGGCCTGGCGTGCTGTGGTCCATGGGGTTGCGAAGAGTCAGACACGACTTAGCAACTGAACAACAACATGCCAAGGTATAGCATTTGACTACATAATAACTTACCCAAGGTAACTGTGCTTAGTTATCACCATACCTATTTTAGCTACAAGGATCTCAAGAGCAGCTTAAAGTACAAGGCTTGCCTCTTCCATGTCTTAGACCATGTGTGTCAAATTTGAGGCCTGTGGGCAGTATGCAGCCCCTGGAAGCCATTATTCTGGCCTCAGGTATAATTGGGTTCTCCCAATGTGATAATTGGGCTCTTTCATATCTTGAAATTATGAACAAGGTTTGCACATTTTGTCATTTACAGCCATTGTTTCTATGTGAGAACAAAGTGCTTATTTCTGGCCATCACCTGCTTATCCTGCCCTCAGCTGGCACCACAAATGCTATTCAGTCCACTATATAAAATGAGTTTAATACCCCATCTTACGCATTTAACATGCAGAGTTAAGCCTAAATACACTACCTTGAGACTAGTGAAACATATCTTGCATTCTTGTGTAAAGTATTCGTATTTTGATATAGTTTTTAGAAAAGCTGTCCCACCGGTACATAGTGAATATTTACAGTACTGCTATTAACATACTATCCACATCTAAAACACACTGCTATAGGTAAGTCACACTGAAGAACTCAAGTATAATGGCGCTCTCTCTCCCTCACTTGCCTCCTTTTTTCTTTAAACTTGAGTTTAAGTTTGTTACCCAATTTACTGTACATACCCATGTATAAATAAAGCCAGGTTTTTAGGATAAGTTTTAAGACCTAAATTTCTCAAGTTATACACGAGTATTTGCAGTAGAATGTGTTATACCTCAAAGATCTAATTCTATATTGGCAATGTAGTCATGATCTTAAAGCTTTCCAAATCAGTTCCAATAGTTCTTGGACTAGGGCCTCCATTTCAAGGGATCTCATAGAAATATTAAATAACTTGTATTCAGTCTCTTTGAGTGATGCCAAGTATTTTAGATTAGCAACCCTCTGCAACTCTGTATAGACAAAGTCAAGCACTTACCCCTTTTTAAAAGTGCATACTTTAAAAAAGGTCAATGAGCAGAGGGTTATTGGAGATGCTGTACAAGAAGAAATCAGGAGATAAATCCAAGTACAGCAAGAAATGCATACACAACAGATTATTTGCAAGAAGTAATGGTAAAAACTATAGCAGACTATGAAAAGATGTATGCTAGGTAGCTTAGTCACAGATAATGCTGCAAATGTTACCAAGATGAGACAAAAGTGAAAAGAATCCCTAAGCCAACAGCATATGATTGCAGTGCTCATTTGATGCACTTCTTAGCTAAAGCAACAAAGTGCTTTGGAAATAAAGTCTAATGTTGATATTGCAAAATACTTCCATAACTACTCTGCAACAATTGTGACAAAAGTGGGCTGAACCAAGCTAACTCTTCCATTGGACAAGCACTATAATTAGGTGATAATGAAAAAATAAATAAATGAAACATGTGGAACATTTGCTGACTATCCTGAAGCTTATTTCAATGAACAAAGTACAGGGATGTACCACTTTTACTGCTGATGCTGTTGGCCTATGAAAAGAATGGAATGAGAAAAAAAATCACACAGTAGCCTTACATTGCAGGCATTAGAAAAGGAATGGAAACTAGCATTATCCCCAACTCAATATTCTTGCAAAAATTCTCAATACCAGAGTCAGTCCTTAATTGCTAAAGCAGAAGAGTTGGCTATATCACTATGACATGGACATCTATAAATCATCCTTCCATGTTACTATAATAAATTTCAAAGGGTGAATCATTCAAGGTTTGCTGATAAAAGTGTAAAAGTCACAAGTATTTAGATTCAAAAACATGAATTGACCTCCTTCACAGCTGCCGCACACTGGGTTGACACTTTCATTGAGCTGTCCACCAATACCCCCAAGATCTCCTGATCCATCACAGACAGCTCAGAATCCACCAACATATATGTGAATTCCTCCGAATATTCTTGGTTAACCTGATGATTTGGAGATTGTTTACCTTCCAATATCTGTCTCAATCAGCTTTGGCAATGGGGAAATTTGGGCTTATTTGTGACTCCCCCCTCTCAGTAGTTCCACAGTGGCTCAATCTTGAGCATGTGGGAAGCTCCTCCCACTTATGTAGGCCAGTCAAAAAAGGGGAGCTCTCCCAGGTGGCCTGACCTGCTAGGCACAGTGTTCTCACTCAACTCTACCAAGTGACCAGATCTGCAACAGCAGGCTGCACATTTTCCAGCCAAGTCATATATCCTCTCTCCCAGGCACAGAAGGGAAGGCCCAGCTAGAGTTAGGGTAGGGCCACATTTGTTTCAATCAGATTTGGTAACTAAAAATTTTCATTTTTTAACTGCAAAACTCATTCTTCTCTAATAGAGATTGAAAAAAGTTAAGTTCAGGTAAGTGAAAGTTAGAATGCATTACCAAGGTCAAGACATGTTTTTCAACTAAGTCTTGAAGGCGCTGCAAGGAGGGCTTCAATGAAGAATTGGTTTCAGCTACTTTACTAGCTCTAAGCTTGGACTCCGGAGATAATGTGAAAAGATTGTTTTATTAATCAAAAGTTAACAGCAACAGGCACATTAAAATGAGTATGGCAAAGCCTTTAACAAATGGCTTTACACTGAAGCTCTCTCCCAAAAATGGCTGTTGCAAACTGTAAACAGAATGGAATAAACAGTCTTTACAGTAAGAACAAGGGAAATACAAATGAACAAAAATAAAAGCACCAGTTTCTCAAAATAGATTACAGTTGTGCTTACAGTACTTAAAACAATGTAAAAAACAAATTACAAAAAAAGGAATGCTTGAAGTTTAAAAATTAGTCCTTAAAATTTGTCCTTAAAAACATTTCTCCTTTTCACATCAAAAAACCCATAAAGGGTTAACGTTTCAGTAGAGGGAGGAATAAGTAAACAATGCACTTTTTCAAACAACAAAATTTGGTCACTTAGCTTTGTGCATAGTTTAAGGCAGCTGTAGCAACCTGTTACGTTTCCCCCCATGCGGCTGCTCATGAAAATGTCACATTCTAAAAAATAAATAAAAAACATTGCCTTTCAAATCCATCCCACCTCCCCCCCCCATATTCTCACTCATTCACACTCTCACACACGCGCACACACACACACAGCAGCGAAAGGGGCATTTATACCCTTGTTCTGAAGGACACGCTTCCCATCCCACTTTATTTCAGATTGGCAAATACCCTGAGCTGTTTCTGGTGTTCATAGTCATTCCACCTTTTTTCCTTGCATGTGCAGTTCAAGTGTACAATAGTGAAAACAACATGCAATGTTTTCACTGCAGAATCTTAACACAATGAGGACTGTTCTCCATCCCATCCAAGTTCCCCTCGCAAAATTCAGAAGTATTTTCTGCCTGCTATAGTTGCATTCCCATTCTGCATGGGAGTAAACCTTGGCTGTGCATCGGGAATTGAGCATTTAATATAAAGCACAGCCAAGGTTATGACATGTGGGACATCCTTCTCTCAATCAAGAGGAAAATGAGCTGCAGTTTCAGGGTGATTATTTTTTCCTAAAGAAAAAAACGTTAGTGGTTCCTTCACAGCCATGCACAAAGGTTAGTTGAGAACCTATAGTTTCCAAGTACATTTGTAAACATCAGTTCTTGCCAGAGGCAGCCAAGTATGGGAACTTCATATTTCCACTTTTTGGACAAGGACTGAATTGACTCTTGCTAAATTCCAAAGAACGGAATCATCCATGTCGTGTGGCTACTCCGAAGGCCTTGTTTCAAATTTCCTCTAAAAACAAATAAAAAGCAAAACAATGTGGCACGTAACAACACATCTTGTCCTTTTCCCTGGCAAGGGTCAGTCATTCCTCTGGTTTGCATATTCAAGGTTCCATGCAGAAGTCAACTGAGGCAGATGCATATTGCTCTATGTTCAGGTCTTGTAACTGAAAACTGGGTTCAAACAGTTTATCAAAAGAAAAATTTGGAAATAAATAATGCTGGCATTGTTTATACTGAAACCTTGGCAGTCAGACAAAAAATTGTCCTCCACTCCTGTTCTGCAGATACCAAGCAACAGGCAGGATGTCAAGCAGATCCTGGGGTCAGGATAGTCGGTGTTCCTGAGGTATTACATCAGAGTCCATTTCCTCAAAAGCAGGATCAGTGTCATCACCACTGCTGGACTGTTCTCTCTGCATGCCGTTCCAGCTCGCTTTATTCAGTCCCAAATGGCCAAGCATTGTTTGAGATAGCCTGGTGTTGGAAAATCGGACCCACTCAGCAAATAATGGTTCTACCAAATAGGTAATAAAACCTATGGAGGAAAATACACACCTTGGAATTAAACACAAGAAAAAACATTTGAATTTTAAGTTTCATATTTCAATGCTATAGTTATTTTAATGGGTTTCTCTGTTTTATCCTTTGCACCCAAGCACTTAGGTAAGTGGAAAGTTATAGTATAAAAGTTTAGTACAAATACAAGTTAAGCGCCCCCCCCACACACACACACAGTATTTTTACTAAAAAGCAGCTAGTCATTCTTCCAGCCCCCCTCCCCCCCCCAAAAAAAGTCTTATTCTGGGAAATACTTCAAGTTGCTACTGACTCATACAAAAACTAGTCAGTGACAAAAATGTACAAATCTCTTCCAGACACAAGATTTCAGACAGTTTGGGTCTGTAATCAGTAACATTTGAAATATAAATTTCCTTACAATATTAAACTATTGTTTGAAAATGATCATCAGCTAAAAAACCCTATGATATTACTGCAGAAGGTGTAATCTATATATATAAAATCGAACGTCTGTCTGTACGTGTGTACATTTGTACATATGTTCTGCATAGGCTCTGCAACACCTGCACTGATTGACACCAAACTTGGCACGCATACACCTTGCGGCCTGGCAACAAATACTGCAGGGTTCAGACCCCCCTAGGACCCCCGGGGGTGTGCGGAGTGTGTAAAACGTAAACATGATCGCAAACGGCCGACTTTGGTGTCGAATCAGTCGTTTCTGGGGTCGCCGCAGCGACGCCCCCGATGCCGTTTGACTCTGGGTTCGGCCGTTTGCGATCATATTTACGTTTTACACACACTCTCGGCGTCGGGGGGGGGGAGAGAAGGGGTGCAAAACAAACCATCCACCATGCCCTCCGGGAATGCCTGACGTCAAACCTGGCATGCGTGTGCCTTGCAGTCTGGCAACAAATACTGTGGGGGTCAGACCCCCCTAATGCCCCCGGGGTGGGGGTATGTGGGGGGGCCGCCTGAAAATGGTTGGAAATGGCCAAAATCGGTGTCAAATCTATAGTTTCCGGGGTCGCCGGGATGAGCGGCGACGCTCTCAACGCCGTTGGAGTCCGGATTTGCCCCCCCTCGGCGTGGGGGGGCGAGAAGGTACGAAACAAAACGTCCGCCATGCCCCACTGGAACGCCTGGACTGATTGGCACCAAACTCGGCATGCGGATGCCTGGTGGCCTGGGGACAAACACTGCGGAGGTGAGGGACCCCTACCACCCCCAGGGGTGAGGGTACGCCGTGAGCCCCATGTGAAAATGGTCAAACACGTCCACCATGACCCGTTGGAATGCCTGGAGCGATTGACACCAGTATGCTTTACGGTCGGGGGTCACACCCTCCTAGCACCCCCAGGAGTGGGGGTGCACAGCGGGGCCCATGTAAAAATAGTCAAAAACGGCCGAAATCAGTGTCAAATCCATAGTTTCCGGGGTCGCTGAGATGAATGGCGATGCTCCCGAGGCCGTTTGAGTCCATGTTCACACTTGGGATAATTTCTTGCCCGGGCAGCACCAGGTCAAAAAGCTAGTACTTTATATTACTGAAAGAGCTAACTAACGCAGCAAGGTTAAAATTCACCTCATTTGGAAAGATTGAGACTTTGTTCTGAAATGTTATGCCTGAATATTGGATCAGGAAACTAAGATACCACTCTTGACTCTGTATGCCCAATACCCACTTCAAAACGTTACAGCTGAACCATGGCTGGGCCCTGGGGACATGTTGCAGGTTCATGTGCTTCCCCAACTGCACTTCCATATGCCTAGTGAACAATTAAGCATGACAATCCAGAGAGCACTCTATGGGCTGGCACAAGTCCCTTGTGCTAGCCCAATGTTGTTGCAAACATGCCATAAAACGCATCTGCGACAACTTAAGAGGAGAAAGGCCAGGACACAAAACATGCACTGACCTCTGCGCACCAACACATGGACCCAGCAGCACTCAGGTAAAGCTGGCTGAGCTCGGATGGTGCAGGGTTTGGGGAGGGTCGGGGATGAAGCAGAATGGATCCTAACTCACATCCCCAATCTGGGCTGTTCAGAGTTACGCCAGCAATTTCATTAGCACAGGTTTGAGTAGCCCCATTTGGACCTAGGAGAAAGGGAATCTTTGCCCCAGGTTGCACCGCAGCTAGTCCCAATCCTGGGCTGGATAGGGTGCAGGCCAGTCAGCCTGCCTATTCCAGCTCCAGGTTAGGATTGCGCTCTAAATGCCAGTTTTTTGCTTGGAGGCAAACTACAGTTAGCAGGAACCATAATCCGTCCTATGTGGACATCACAATCAACTGTTATTACGGAGAGTTAGAAAGTGTAAGTGGGAATTGATATGCATACGGGGAAAAGATGGAGCCCACAGCATATTCCTGGAGAACAAACCAGTTTTATTATAATGTTTAAATTGATCAATTTTCATCTTTGCCTAGTGGTTGATAATGTCCCTGTTTCCATCCAGAAACAATTTACTGCAAAAATGTATTTGCTTTATTAAGTTAAATCACAACTCAATACACATGCTGAACCATCTTCTCTGGCAATTAATAAAGTTAAATCAAAGGAAAAGTGCCAGATAGAAAAAAACCAATCTGATATTGTCAGTAACTATGCAATTCCTATTTCATTGATATAGAAAGGTTTTCAATTTACTCAAGCCCTCTAAAGAGCAAGTAATGTCAAAGTAAGTTTGCTTAAATACTATCAAAGATAGTCAAACGCTGATCACACAATTTACCTTTACCCTCTTCAACATATATTAATAGGAACTGTAAGAACATTTCATTTAAATTTGTAGTTACCAATCTGGATGTTGGCAATAGTTTCTGTCTGTCGATCACATAATGGACTCACACCCAACTGGTACTTTTTTTCAACATCCCCTGCAAACAGAATATTAATTTAATAAGCTACTTCCTACAATTCAACGTGTATGAAAGTGTTCACATTTAAGACTGATATCTATCTTGAGACAGGTCAAGGAAGTACAGTGTCAGCCTTAATAAAGCTGGAATACTTAAGAGAACAATATCAGCAGTTTTACTGTAATTGTTTCCAAGATAAATAATTTATTAGGGGGGGGGGACACCTTTCAAGCTAAGAGTATTTTCTCTTCAGCAGCAACATTAGCAATGCATAATGAGCAATTACAACAGAGCAATTTATGGCAGATTCATAATATTTTTCCTAAAGTATAACATTCAAAACGGAAAGAAAGTATAACATTCAAAAAAGAAAGAGTGGAAAGAAACCACTGTTTCAAGGGAGTAGGAGAATGAAAGAACTTCACACAGACTGTGCATACACGAAACCACTACATTTTAATTAAATCAGGAGATTTGATTCTATCAGTTCAGGCTTAATGAAATGTAGCAATTTGGATATACAAAATTATTGTGTGTGCATACACTACATCACACATACACACACGGTAACGCTTTAAGAATCTGATGAAATGGACTATCATCAATAGCTGTCAATACATCTGTTCATGTGCTGAAGTGCCACAAGACTTATTGTTGCTTTTTCTATAACAGACCAGGACTGCTGCTCCTCTGCTATAACTCTTGATCATCTCATCACATATTACATACCACAATGAAACTACTTAATTTTCCAATACTTGCCTTGATGAAAGAATTCTTCAGTTACTTTTTCACTCCATTGCTTGCTCAGTTCCCAAGTCCGGCAGGGGTTGCAAATATCAGCACATTTCAAGGCCATCTAGCCAATGCAAATAAAATACACATTATTACCTTCACAGGATACCATGAACTGCTTAGTACAACACACTTAAGTTCTGCAATTCACAAACTGCAAAATAAAATTGCAAATAAGCACAAGGCTTTTATAATTCCTAAAACCAACCAGCAGATCATAGAACGATAAGGAAGGCCAGAATCCTGTGCATGAGTACCACTGAATGCAATAGAATTTGAGCATAAATAACTGAGCAGCATCTCAGCTATCAGGTTATGAGAAAGTAATACCCTCAACCTTAAGTCAGTCAGGTGCAAGCCTGACTTTCAGAAACACCAATACAGCCTAAAATACTGAGAAAATGTGAATATTTCCTTACCAATATAGGCCAATTGCTAGCAATGTCATTTTATACCAAGATTACAACTGGGATCACTGGGTGAGCTGCCTGCCCTCCATCACATACCATAGTACACTTGCATCTCTACAGTTCAGTTTACCATCATTACATGTGAACACTTACCTGGAAGATAGGGTCTGATGTTTTGCTTTTTTAAAAAAACACAAAAGGACTCCTGTCATGGTATTACTTTTGATCAACTCAGTTTAGTATAGGACTGGAGTGCTCCTTCCAGGATCCTACCTGCTACCTTGTCAAACTATCTTCTCTTAAAGGTCAACTGTTAAATCATTGCCTTCTATACCAGGGCTTGCCAAACCCTGGCCAGGGGCCAGATCCAGCATTTGCCCAAATCCAACCCCCTCCACCAGTGAGCACCACATACTGTGCTGCAGTCTTCACCTGATTTGGGCATAGGGACACTCTGGGCAGTCGCATCTATGATGATGTCCTGGTGCAAAGCCTGCTGGGACGTCATGCCATAGATGCAACTGCCTGCAATGTCCCAATACTCAGATCGGGCAAAGACTGCAGTGACAGAGAAGAAGAATGGTACATGCTGTTTGGGACAGGGACAGTTTTTTGCTGCAAGATGGTCTCCAGTTTAGAGACCACAGTTCTATACTCTAAGAAGCTTCTGATTTCTGCAAGGAAAGAAGAATGGCATGGGTACAGAATGCTCCATAACCAATTATGTGGCATTGTTTTGTTTATTTGGGCTCATAAGATAGACTACCAAGTTCAAAATCACATCTGCTCCTGTAAGCAACATGGACTTAATCAAGAATCAGGCCTCTGACACCATCATTTGACTGTTCCCCCATTCAGTCAAAGCTACATGACTCTTTAGCAACTAAAGAGATCAAATGACTCCGATATTCTCAATTCACTGTGTTGCACCAGCATATTCCAAAAGTTAAATGGTAGGGAAATTAAGCAAAAGAAGAGAAATTACATTATTTTTGCTGTGTACATCAGTTGTGCACATCAATCAGCAGATGTACAAAGACTGCTGCCAATTACATTCTATTCAGAAAACAAAAAACAAAGCTTTTTGGATTGAAAGAAGTAAATGCTGGTCGTGGTGCCTATAATTCAGAAGAGCAAAGAATGGAAGAGACATCAAGACAAAACGGCTTCTCAAGATGGTTCTGCCAGAAGGTGATCAATATTGGTGGATTGGAATAAAAGAACCATTTACCATTGCATTGCACCAGTTCTGTGGACAAGGAAGACCTCATAGTATGGGCAAGCCATGTTTGCACAAACCACTACACCACAAACAGTCCTTCAAAGTGATGTATGGCAGCCAAAAACAGTAAATGGGAAAGAGATCCAAGATCTTTGAGATTTAAGAAACAAAGTTACCTGAAGAATAAGATGACGATGGCTCTCTTCTTCTAAACATAAATCGCCCTTGTCCAAATGAGTGCGAAATAAGGACAGATATTCATTTTGTCGACTAATATCTGTGGCAAGAATCAATGCCCCTATCTGGCTTTCCATCAGCTGCCTGAAATTGGGAATACACAAGCAGCAGCATGACACACACTATCATTGCCTACTTCTAAAGCTAAGGGCACAATCCTAACCTGGAGTTAGACCAGCACAAGTCACTTGTGCCAGCCCAGGAGTGTATATGGATGTGCGCTGGCCTCCCTGACTCAGAGTGGTGCAAATGCACTTTACGGCATATTTTCAACATTCCTGGGCCAGCACAAGTGACTTATGCCAGCTTAACTCCAGGTTTGGACTATGCCCTAAGTATAACATCTGTTGATTAACACAAAGTTCAGACCAACTGGTTCTCCACTTGTAATTTCTGTGAAGTGCATACAGTTAACAACTTGAACATCAGAAGCCCCATTTCAATATTTCAATGACTTAAACTTAAAAATCCTTCACACAATTTAAGGCTTTTGTAGGTGCAAGTGAAAGGTATTTTACAAGTGTGGCAAGCCAACTATTAAGCACTGTACTGAGAGCCAGGATGGTGCAGTGCAATGGTTCCCAAGGCACTCTCAAAGGAACCAGGAACCAGTTCATTCCCCTTTAAGGGACGTGGCTTCAGCAATGGTAGCAGTACCACAATGACTACACTGCCACTGGGGCAAAGCGCCAACCATCTGGAGAGTGCAAGCAAGGGCCAGCGATTCCCTCCCTGCTGCTCAAAACAGCTCCTTGCTACAACCATGACTCACTTCTGGTTTGCGATCGTGGACTCTGAAGTGGGTCACAATCACAGTAAGGAGCTGTTTTGAGCAGCGGGAAGGCCTGCAGAGGGAATCATGCCCCCTGCAACCATTGCTTCCCCCCTCCTGCCACAGCAAAGACTTATCTAGTTCCCAACTTTCATGTAAAGGTTGGAAACAACTGACACAGTATTTTGGGACTTGGACTGGGAAGATCCAGGTTGAAATCCCCACTCAGCCATGAACCTTCCTGCGTCACCCTGGACCAAGCACTCTCAGCCTCACTTGTCTCACAGGATTGTTGTGAAGACAAAAGGAGGGGAGGAACTATGTACACCACCCTGAGCTCTTGGGAGGAAAGGTGGCTTAAAAATATGAAATACTTTGTCAATTTTACATTATTTGTTTGCATACTATTGCCTTCATCACTCACAGAGTGCTACTTTGCCGTCGCTTTCCCCCTACTGAAGCTTCCTTATCCCCTGGAAAAGTTACTGCTGAGAGTCAGGAAACCTGCAGCCATGATGTGAAGATGTGACACAGGGAGAGGAAAGTAATACCCAGAAACCATCAGCATAAGTGCTGCTCCACTCATGGTTTCCTGGTATTCTCCACTCCCCCAGTGCTGCATTTCCAAGCAGCTCCAAGGACCTTCCAACTAGGAATGACTTTTCGGAGGTGGTCAACAGATTGCAGCAGAGAGGAGAGGAGAATAGCTTGAACTAGCACATTTGTTTGAAAGCAACTCTGAATGCTACTCATCACTTTGAAAGCATAACACCCTTTATTTTCTGAATTTATACACCTTCAACAAGTGTTTTTATCAGCCATTTCACACTAATCACACCAATTTCAAATACTTATTCTGCAATGTACTCTATACTGTACAGAAAAAGCATGTTGCACAGTAATTCTGACATTTACCTGCTTTCTAGTGACATGTGTGCAAATAATCCAGATTCTCTCAACAATCCCACTGCTGATCTCCAGTGGTGATTTTCTAATACTGAGGTATTCTGGAAGAAAAAAAAATCAGTCTCAAATATTCCTTGAATCTGGAATTTGCTCCATACTATTTTCTGGAAAAATCCTGTGTAGGCTAAATCATTCCATTTAGACTTTCTTCCATTTCCAGTTTCTTCCATTAAGAAACAGGAACACTTTCTTCTTGGGGATTCATAACTATTAAATATACTTTAACACTAACAATTGCTTGTGTTCTCCCAAATAGAGAGGCGAATGTTCGCCCTACTTACCTTGTATAATGTTGCTAAATAATGGTTTGTTTTAATCAGAAAAGGCTGATTGACACCTGGGTGATCCAAATCATGAGTGGCAGCTGCAATTAAACTGACCAGAATATCCCATGGAGTTAGAGATTGGGAAAGCTGTAATAAATAAAATAAATCCACATGAATAACCATTACTGACACAAGCCAAATTTCTTGAAAGCATCTCCTGTACCTAAAAATAAAAATTAGACTTGGAGACTAAATTCTTCTTTCATTTATTTTGAATCTTTACTAATCAAAGAGCTCTCTCTATAGGAAGACAACTACTAAAGGTGACAAAAAAGTATACATCTTTGATTATTAAATGGAACTAGTAATTTAAAAAATAGGCCTCCATGCCATATGCAATCTGCTTTTGAAACTCAAAAACAAAACTTTCAAAAGCATCTTAATTGTGGCAAAGAGGCCTATCAAAGGAAAACCGAAGTCCCAAAAGGCCTGAATACATAGGAATCTAAGGTAATTTTCCAACCAGTAAGAAACATCTAGGTTTTGAGATGTTTAAAAAAATCAGAATGAAATGGAAGTTCAGTATGACCAGCATGTCATCACTGTACATTTTCAATTTATTCTTAGAAAATAATTTGCAATAATTGAAAGCAGTTAATGACTCAGTTTTACCTTGGGTTCTTTTAGGTAACAGTGCATGGCCTGAGTCACATCAGCAGCATGAACTGAATTGTGATACGGGTTTTGACTGTGGTAATCTTCTTGAACCATTACTACAAAACAGAAAGAAACCCTATGTTAATCTAGCACTGATATGGTCTTTTACACATTCCTATAGAAAAATGCATTATCAGCCATACAGTCAACCAGGGACAGTGCTGCAACAGGACAATGGAGTTAATGCAAGCCCAACCTCTCCACCTCACTGTACTGAAGACTTGGTTCATAGCCAGAGTTATGAATTAGCATCTGACTGAATAAAGACTCAGTTCCTGGAATTCCTTTCCCTCAATGAATGTACAATGCAAACCAGGTCTTTGCATGATTGTGTGCTCATCCAACCTGAAATCTAGGTACAAGGAGTATATTCTTGTGCTACTCAACTATTACCCTACTGCAATACAGTTTAATGTATACAATGGAACATATAATCTGTATATTAGACACAAAACATTTAGCAGATGCACACTGAATTACTGCATTAAAAATGAGGCTTCTGGACAAGAAACTATTCTAAAATCTGCTGTTGTCAAGCTTTTGTTGTTTGCTCTAAAGTATAAAATCTGCTTGTTCTTTGGACTATATATTGGTCCATGTTTTATCAAGCAATTTAGCAGAATAATGTTATTCTATTACAGAAAAAAATAAACAAAATGCATTTTTATTCAGTTTAAAATGCAGAATGAGCCCAAGGATCTTTCCAGACTAGTACTGTAAAATGGTACGGGTTTTAGACAGCTGTTGCCAAGGAGCGAGACATATTTCTTCAAGGTAGAACTTTAGTTGCCAGGTACTCTTCCTTTTCAGTATGATTTTTTTCCTGTCTATGTTTTAAATCTGTTTTTATCTGATATAAGCCAACCTGAATAATTTACAAAAGACATGATTATAAACTTTTTAAAAATAAGTAAACCCAGAAATCAATCTCCATTTCCAGGCATCTGAATTATTTCATTCCTGGAAAATGCAAGCTTTCCCAATATCTATTGCAGGCCGCCCATGTCAGCATGTGGAATTTCTGAAAGGTGAGTGGTGGCAACAAGATTTTTTGAAACATTTTTACAACATGTCTCACATTTTTCAACATGTGGCAGTTTCAGCAACACTACAGTCACTAGTAGCATTCTCAGCAATCAGTTCCTGTCAGTCTCTATTTTTTTCCCACCTCTAAAATGCATCAGCAAACGGTCCCTCTTGGGTCAAATCCAAGCACGTTCTAGAAGAAAAAGCCAACCGCTGAGAATCCCATTAGTGCCTGAAGTATGGCTGAAGCTCCACCACCTACAGAGGGGTAGCAAAATGAGTTTTTAAAAAGAAAAAAAATTCTATCGCTGCCCCTGTCTTCAAAGCAAAAACTAGTATATGAACCCCTAGAATTTGCTTAAGGGTGTTGTGTGAGGACACTGGCCCTGCGGGTCATGGAATCAACTGGCTAGTGTCTGTTATAGTCACTGATGTTGAAGGACTTGCTCTCCCCCCCCCCTTATCGCTGGTATCAGGACTACTTACCTGGCCTTCAAAAGCAGGAAGATAAACTGGCAATCATTAGGAAGGCTGCTTGTTCTTGCACAGCAACATGCATCACTCTATGACAGTCATTCTTTCCTTCCCCAACCCTGCTCTTTTGGGATGCTGTGCTCTAACTTTTCTCCATGCTGAATTACACTTTTGAGATTATAAAATTATCAATTTAGACTGGCAAATATAACACTTCCCCTATAATACAACTATTCTCATTCTTTGTGTGAGGACTCCTGATCAGGGTTACAAATGTATATCACCTAGGTACCTCCTCAGTGAAGGTTTGCGTTTACAGAACTGATTTACCCCAGATGTTTAAACTATTTTAAGAATAATAAACTGATGTTTTTATCACCACCACCACCACCACCACCAAGGAAGTCTTACCTAAAAATCTGCGAAGCTTCATTGTATCCAATTGGAAGTACTCTACAAGTCCATGAAGATTAAACAGGTGGAAGGTTAAAGAGACTAAACTGTTTCCTAAAGGAAAAAATAAAGAAGCCGGGCTGTATTTAAAAGGCACAATGAGTTTGAGGCATTCTATTATTAAGGCTTGAACTTCATAAAATACACTTTAACCATCCAGCTGTAAGAAAAGGAATCCAACTTTGGCAGGTGAATATTAACTCCATTTCTAGCAAATGTATCCTTACAGGCTATCACTTCTCCTGAGCCATAGGACACACTTGCATTTACTAAATATAATTAAAAGTTTTAAAAACATCTTTTCTTCTGGTTGTTTTCTTTTACCTAGATCACAACTGAACACTTATATCATCAATGGCATTTCTAAGCTGAAACAGGATGACAGCATGTCCACCACTCTCTTCACTGACGTTTTTAAAAAGCCCAACAAATTTGAAAACTGTGAACAAGCTAGAGGCAGCAGCACACTGTTAGCTGATTGCGATTAGCAGTTATTTTTATAACCACAATATTTATCATCAACACATTTATTTCTTATCCATAAGCAACAGGAAACTCCATCATCATATTAAGATTCTAAAGACCTTTCTATAAGTAGCTTCCCTCAGAACATCTAATCATAATATCAGTTTTCTGGGTTAGCAGGACCTGGCCTCATACCCATCATAGCTGAAAACCACTGAAATGTACATTATAACCATCCCTACCATTATTTGTGTTTCACACTTAAACAATGGCATTTACAAGTATCATCAGCCAACTGTTTTAATTCCTCAACTAGTCTGCCTTTCATTCATTTATAATTTAATGTGTATATTGCAAAACTTCAAATGAGGGTTTTGTCCACGCGTCCAAGGGCAACAAGAACTTTCTCAAAAGTGTGAAATAATCACCCTTCCTTCTAATAGTTTATTACACTGTAAATTCTCTCACCACATTTTGCAACACAGAATACTTCCTACTAAACACCACAGCCAAAGAAAGACATGCTCGGAATGGTCAGTGGCAAAAGACAACAAAGAACGCATTGGTTAGATGTAATCAAAGCAGACACTGGCCAAAATATAAAGCAACTGAAAGAAGCCATACAAGAAGACATGGGAGTGAGCTGGCTAATGGAATTGCCAAGGGTCAATGTTAAGCATAGACAGATTTTACAGATGTAGAGAAATATTATAATATATAGAGATAAATAAGTTAGAGACAGTCTGGGACATACGATTAATTTGCAGATATTTTGTTAAGAAATTTCAGTTGCACTGCAACGGATTTCCTAATGTGTTTTCCTAAGTGTCTAACCTGTCCCCTTTTTATTCTGTATTCCTTACCCATTCCTTTTAAATAAAACAAAATACTTTGGGGGGAAAGGGGGGGAATTGCCAAGGGTCAGATATAACTGAACAGATGATTTGATTTGAAGGCCCAACAGTATAATGGAAAACTAAAAGATGCAGAACTGCCAGTGTTTGCTTCAGTTGGCTGTGATTCTAGGGAAAGCATAATAAACTTAATGAGAAATATATACAGCTTAAAGCAGAAATTTTCAACCAGTTTTCCATGGCACATTGGTGTACCACAAATGGTCCACAGTGTACTGTGGGAGTTTGGAGAAGGTCATTTATTAGTAGGGCCATTGGGAGATGTAAGTCCCCACCAGCAGCATGTTGTGCCCTGAAAATTGTCAAAAAAAATGACGGGATGCCCTGAAAATTTTAACACCTTGTCAATATAGTGTGAGATGAAAAGTGTTGAAGACTGCTGTGTGTGCGCATGTGCGTTCTGAGAGAGGGTATCAAATTGGGAAAGGAGTCAGACCATATATTAGAGGAGCCTTGGAAACTGTGGAAAAGTGGCTTAGACAGCGGTTGTACAAGGTGGAAAAATAGATGAAAATTACACGAACAGTAAGTTCAAATGAACTTTCTGAACCTAGTCAGTATGTCCTATACAAGTATGCAAAAGAAGAACATTCATAACTTGAGAAAAGCTTCTTATTTCTTCAAAACAAAGCAGGGAATAAAGAATTGACTTACTATACAATAACTAATATATTAAAAACTATAAACTTACCATTTGTTAATCTATCAAAAAGGAAGACATCAAAATTCCAGTTTCCAACTTTCTCCAGCATACACTGAAAGCAAGACAACATTTTACTATGAGTTAAAAGCACATCACAGACCTGATACTTTGTTTCTCTGGATTGTTTCTACTAGTCTAGGCAAGATACTGAAAAAGCTACTAGGAGGGACAAAGGTCACCAGTAGCATGTCTGCAACCACATCAATTCTCTTTCACAGCTTTCCCCCTCACCATGTTTTAAACTAGCTAATGGGTCATACAGGTGGCAACAGACTATTACTACCCACAGAGTTCTCTTAATTAGAAGCACAGTACAGCAAGTCCTCGCTTAAAAGTCGCTTTGCTTTAAGTTGTTCCATTAGAAAGTTGTCACTGTCATTGTTTATTTAGCTTATAACCCGCCCTTCTCCTCGAAAGGCGCTCAAGAAGACTAGCATTTAAAATACATAAAACTATTAAAATAGAAATAAAACTATGAAACTATAAAATATATAAGAAAAACAAAGCAGCAACAATAAAACCATCAAAACATTAAATTCTTTAAAAAGCAGCCATCACATCATTTACAGGGCATTAAAAACTTTTCAAGATAAGAATGTCTTGAGGCCTCATCGAAAGGTGAACAATAAAGGAGCTGTTCTCAACTCAAACAGGAGGGAATTCCAAAATACTGGCGCCACCACCAAGGCAGCCTTATTTCTGGCCACCCTCTAACCTCTCTTATAGCCCAATCCTATGCTGCCTGACCTCTCGGGAGCGCAGCAATAGCCAGGCGTTTACCAAGCATCCCATGGCAGCCAGACAGCCTCAGGAGCCTCTGACGGGAAAGGGGACATTTTTTCTCCTTTCCCTGCAGTAAGGGCACATGAGGGGCAACAGGTCTACAGTATTCGCTTCTGCGCCGGCTATTTAGTTGGCGCAGAAGCAAGGGCCTCTGGCATAAGGTTGCATAGCCTTTCTCAAAAGTCGGGGACTGAGAATTGCCGGCGGTCCCACCCTCTGCTCCACCCCTTCCCCCACCCCAGAAGGCCCTCCCCAAAAGGCTACATCACTGGTGAGCGGCAAACTTACTGCTTGCCAGTGAATGGTGCTCCTTCCACAGAATCCATGGCTAGCGTTGCCATGGCACTGCCCATGGTGGTAATGGCTTGCTGCTGGCATTGGAAGAGCTTTACGGCACTGTGTGCAACACTTGTGGCTGCCGTTAAGGGGTATAGGATTAGGCTCTTAATGAAGGCACAACCAACAGGGCAAGTTGATAAGAACAAGGAAGTTAATAAGAAAAAAATTACACTGAACCCTCAATTTAACAGACTACTGGGGGGAGAGGTGTCAATTAATGCCAAAAGCTTATTAAATCTGAATGCACTGACATCAATGAAAATGCGCATGGCTGAACAGTAGGACAACTAGGTTTCCATGGAGCAGAAAAATCCAGTGTTCACAGAAACAGAGTTAGAAGGTTTCTACAAGGTCATAAAATCCAACCTCCTGCATATAGCAGGAAATTCTCCTAGAGCATCTCCAGCAGGTGCCTGTCAAACTTCTGCTTGAACATCTCCAGTGAGAGCAATCTATTCTACTGTCGAACCATCCTTATCATCAAGAAATTCTTCCTGATGTCCAACTGGAATCTCCTCCCTTAGACCTAGTTCTACTGTCAAAGGCAGATGAAAACTAATTTGGCCCTTCTTACTTACAACTGCCCTTCAGATATTTGAAGAGTGCTATCATATCCCCTCTCCAAGCTAAACATACCAAGTTCCCTCAACCTTTCCTCATAGGACTTGTTTTTCAGCCCCCTGATCATCTTCGTTGCTCTTCTCTGAACCTGCTCCAGTTTGGCTGCATCTTTCTTGAGCTGAGATGCCCAGAATTGGTACTGTATTCTACTCCAGGTGAGGTCGCACCAATGCAGAGTAAAGTGGTTTTTGAAGACTGTTAAATTGAAATCCATTAAATCAAGGGTTCAGTTTCAATATGTAAGGGAGGGGAAGCATTGGGGGAGGATCCACACTTGTTCCTGAAAATGTTTAAACTGTTAGTGAAATAGAAGAAAAAAGGAAAAGTAGTGCACATCTGTGACACCAGCAGTACACTTGTACAGCAGGTGTTGCAACACTCAGGATTGGGCCTTCAGTCATTTTTTTTTACTTTACATCCTGTAATGGCCAAGCTGCATGCTCAATAAAATCATGCTTTTGTTTGAAATTTTCAGCTTTTTTGGATAGGGATTGATAGTCAGTGCCCAGACCACACTGCAACAACACTGAATACTTTTATTTGTACTGGAACTGCAAAAAACACAACGTTCTGTCTCAGGTATATGGAAACACCTGAAGTTTTTCTGAGGCAGTTCTCTCTTTTTCGGGTTCCCCTGATAATGCTGCAAATATGCACCATATGGAAGTGGTGTGCAAATGCAACTATAGCACTGCATTGTTACTTTGCAATTGTCACATGTCTCTTTTGTTCTGAATCACATCACGCTGATTACAAAAAAGATCCAAGTAAAACTTACTTATTCATTTAAATTTCATTCATTCACTTATAAAACTGATTTTTTTTTTCACTCACAAAACCTGTAAAAATATACAATGTGGCCTGGATACTGAGATGTTTGGAGACCCCTGTGCTAGACAATATGCAAGTCTGCTACACAGAGAAACAAAGATCTAGTACGGATGTATGCAGTCCTGAGTAAACAAGAGCACAAACGTCTGCATAACCCATTATATACCTATATGCACAAAACAACCACACCTATGCTATGCCTGCTATCTTCTAGATCAGTGGTTCTCATACTGGTGGATTTTAATCCACCAGGAAACGGGAAGAAGGCCATTCCCCCTGAAGGGGAGTGGCCAATTAATCAGCAGCAATGTGATCACCATGATCACAATGCTGTCAGGAAGGAAAAAGGCTTTTAAAAACTTACCTGAGGTTCTCTAGAGGGCCCAAGGAGCCTGTGCCCCCAATCTGCAGCCCTCCCTGCACCTTCAAAGTACTGTAAAGAAAGGAAAAAAACCACTTCTGGTTTCATGATGGCAACAGCCAGAAGTGGGGTTCATTTGTTGCTTATAGCAGTTTGGAGGCACAGGGAGGGCTGTAGGTCACAGGCTCCCCAGACCCTCTGGAGAGCCAGAGCAACCCCCACGTAAGTTTTTTTCAAATTAAAAAACCCTTTCCTTCCCTGCAGCAGCACAATCATGGTGATTGCATTGCTGTCCCCTCCCCTGCAAACACTTATCTGTTCTCAAACTCTCAAGGAGAGTTTGAGAACCACTGTTCTAGATCAAAATCTACACCTGGAGAGGGAAACATGATAAAGATAGGAGTTCAGAACCATGTTTTATGGCATTTTTGGAAGTATAGATAGCCATTTGTGACCTCTACCTTCCATATCAGAACTAAGCATTTGTGTATCATATGCATCCCTATTCAAAAATATTCATTATCTCAAGAGCTGTCCAATAGCTATATGGGAAAATCTGAAACAGTGTGAATTCTAGAGACTGAAGACAAGACAGACGAAGATACAATACTTCTACACATTTAGTCTTATGAAAATTAACAATGGAAACATGTAACCAAGTTTCAAAGAGCATCTGTTTGAATCACCCAGAGTTATGCTTGGCCACCTTCCAAATCATTTAGGCAACTAATATCTACTGCTGAGTCCAAAAACAAAACACTTTTGCCACTGAAAAAAGATTGAGCAGATTCAATTTTATATACTGCCAGTGGTAGTCATCTTGCTATTCATAATGATTTTCGTAACTTTTTTCCCTTTTTGGAATGTGGGGATACACTTAAGTCCAGAAAACATTAGTAAATGCAATGCCAATATTTAGCATGTGTCAGTTACTTGCAGATTTTAATATACTACAATACAAAAATATTTATATTTCTTTCATGGCAGACCTATAATACAATTTAAAAACAAACACAAACCTTAGCTTGTCCATTATAATCATCATCTAAAATGTTTGAAGAATTTGGAAGAGTGATACCACGGAAGAAACGGGAAGATCTCAAGTACCGCTGGAAACTCAGCAACCTTCGAATATTTCTTGCAGACACAGACACTTCAATTTCAGAATTTGCTGGAGGAATAAATAAGACACTTAACTATAACAATAAAAGCTAGAACGATAATTGATAATCTATTCTGTATATCATTGAAAGTTCTCTTGTCTGTACAGTGAGTCTATAAATTAACTTGGCTATTTACAAAAGCCAAAAATAAAAATAAAAACGTCTTACATATTTAACTGTCAAACAATGCAATCATGAAGTTTTAGGATTTTAATTTCTTAACCTTTACCACTCAATTGTTATACAAACTTACAAATGATAATCCACGTTTATAAATTATAAATTCAAAACCCTAAAGCAGCGAGTCATTACTGTGGTGTAACCAATGTGTTTAGATTCCTGGGTATAAAGAATCCATGAATAAACCTAAAGGCCCTGGAAAAACAAAACACTACCTGGGATCAAAAGGATTAGAAGTGGGGATGCTCCTAAACACCATTTCAGAAGTCTAGGATTAAGTCTAGGTTCTAAAATCAAATCTAGGGAATATCCTCAGGATAATCTTTTAAAAAGTTGCCACCAAAAATAGCAGCAAACCAAGGCAGAAGGCAGTGGGGAATTAATATATAAGAGGAGATGTAGTGAGGGAGTTAAGTATACAATCCCACAAACCATCTGCTTCTAACTCCTTAAATCTGGTACCACTATGTCTACACCAAAACAAAAAGAATTTCATTCCAAATGAACTTTTCATATTTCTATTTACGCCAGCAGTGTTCTATAGTAAGCATTCACTGATATTCCCCCCCCCCAAATCCTAGTATCTATACAACTACAACACAATCATTCAAGGAAAGTGTTCAATTTCAGCTTTTATTCAACTATTTTCTTACGCTGGTAAGATTGACGTCACTGTAGTTCCACTCCTTTTGTTCAGTTAATGTGAGAAACTACCCATCAGAGGAGCTCACACTATGGCTCCTCCCAGTGCCTCCTCTAGAAACTTACTTCCCATGTGACTTGGGGTTTCTCACAATACCTGAGCAGCATGAAAAGGAGCCACAGTGCAAAACATAATACAAGAAGGAGCAGAAGATTTAATACTTCCTCTATTTCGCTCTATAACTTCCCTAAACAAAACAAGTGTATTAATCCAGAAACAAACATGTTTTCTCATTCAATGCCCTAGACTTTCCCATATTTCTTCACTAGACTAACAACCTTCTGCTTGCAGAGTCAGTCTCCTTCATTAGTTAGCTTGTGTTTGCTTTTCACACTTTTGAGGTGCAGGTGTCTGAAAACTTTACAGGAGATGTCTTCATCCTTTCCAGAAAGAATTCAGTAATAAAAAGTTCTCAATCTAATACTACCGTGTATATTTCTGGGAATAGTTAATTTTAACCAAGTCAAAATTATGGTGGTTTAAAAAAAACTTAAGCATGCATCTAGAAATATATTAACAGTTAATTCCAATGAAGTTATTCATTGCCAGCAAGACATGAATCTTCACAAGATCATAACCTCACATCCTATTCCCCAAGCTCTCCTTTTAAAAGACAGGGCCTTGGCACTTCCAGAGGATTAAATCTTTCACCTCTGTTTAAAGATGCCATGATGCTGACTAGAGAGAAAAGGCAGGCCGACAGTTTGTTTTTCAGAATGTGAAGTCTGAGAAATTCTCTTGCTTTCATTCTAGAACCAGTTTTAAAAGAACAGCAAATCAGAACAATCATGTGCTCAGGTTAAGAAGAAAAAAAGGGCTCTCCTGACTCATGATTTCCCAGCCCAAGTCAAAGACTATTTTTCACAATGGGTTTTCAAACCAATGGTCTAATGCTTGGGAAAGGATTTTCTGTATTTTTTAAAAGATCAGATATAAAATGCATTCTTTTTGAAACATTGCAAAGGGAAAAGAAACCCCTGGGGCCAAATCCTATCCAACTTTCCAACATCAATGCAGCCATGCCAATGGGATGCGTGCTGCATTCTGCGGTAGGACAGTTACAGAAGCCTCCTCAAGGTAAGGAAACGTTTATTTGCCTCAGGACTGCATTGCAGCTGCATTGACACTGGAAAGTTGCATAGGATTGGGCCCTCAGTCAGAATGAAATAGCCATCAAGTGTGAGTAAGGAGAAATTGGAAAGGAACGGGCATATAGATACGCAATACCTCAAAAAGTAAATTTTGATCCCATTAATTTAAAAATAGGTAGTGCTTTATACAAAGTTCACATTCTTATTTCTGTGTTCCAATTTAAGTAGTATTCCCATAACCAAAACCAGATATTGAACAACTTTTATTCAATGTAGTTCTGCTTCCTAAATGAAGCTAATGTTTACACTTATAAATTATTATTACTTCTCCCCAAGTCACATGCTTCTTCCCAAATCAGGGACAGCCATCCAATGCCAGAGAAAGCAGTTATTACCTTTTATTTATAGTATAAAGCCAAATGTTCTAACTCCAATCATGTGATACAAAAAGTGTTTATAAGTCCCCCCAAGATTAACACTGATCCTGTACATCAGCGGCTCTCACTGTGTGCTGAGGTACATGAGGGTCCCATGGCAATCTCACAGAGGCAGGCAGAATGTTCCCAATGGCCTGTTATTCCAGCTCTCCTTGGTGCTATCCAGCCCAGCTTCCTCACTCCTGGGCCCCACCATGTTGGATTGCATGAGGATAATGCAAAATCTAATACAATCCAAGATGGCAGTGCCTAGAAGAGCTGGAAGAAGAGGCCAATGCAAAAGAAGGGTGCCATGATCATGGTAAGTTTGGGAACCACCGCTATACATATTTACTTTTTACAGAAGTTTGTTCCAGCAGATTAAAAACAATCCAATATTTCCACTTATGATCTGGTGGATGGTACAAAAGATGATTAACTTTTGTACCAAAATAAACCAAAATAGAACCAAATAGAATTCTCACTTTATCTGAAGATAATGAATTCCAGCTATACCTGAATTCCCAATTCACCTATGGTAGCTTTTCTTCTAGCACTTTTTTGAAAACCATTTTGACTTATATGGTCAGTCAAACCTCAGTATGAAGAGCACCACATTTAGACAATTGTAATAGTACCAATTTAATCAAAGTACTCGTTCTCTTTGCACTGGTAACTGAGTCAATTTTTAACCCATTTGTACCATCAAAAATATTTCTGAACACTAGAATAGTGCCTGAAGAATTAGATAAGTAATTTTATTTTGTTAATCCTTGTCAAATAGCTTTTACATGAATCTACATATCCCTGATCAAGCCAACAACTATGAAAAAAGAACAAGATATATGAAGGTAAAATTGTCTCACTTCTACCTTAAGTTGATCTTAAAATACACTAAGGGCCCAATCCTATTCAACGTTTACATTGTGGATGTAGTGCATGGGCCATGCATAAGTAATGGAAATTTGGCTAGGATTTGGCCCTAAATTGAACGTTTCAAGCTCTAGTTTCTTGTTCCCATTTTTTTTAGATGTAGTATGAATAAGTAGCTGCACATTCTGAGTTCCATTACTTCGTCAACAGTTTCTCAGGCAATCCAAGTTTGAAACATCAAATTCTGCTTTGCTAAAGAGATTCCAATATTCCAAGCTGCCATGTTTTAGGAAAACATTCACACGTTTTTGGGTGTTGTAATGGAAGTTGTAATGAACTGATTTCCAGAAGAGGTACTAGTATAAGGGAAGAACAAGAATGTGTTTTGATCAGTTATTCAGCAAATTGGCTACCATTTTGTGACAAAATTCATCTTTGAATGATTTCAAAAAAGCTTAATGGGTGAGCTGCAAGAATGACACCATGTTGTGATTTATGAAGCGCTCAATGCCCAACACTAATTGCACAGGTCACCACACTTCTGGCCCTTTATTTCTGCCATCAGACTGATCCACCAAAATACATGATTAGTTAAGTTACTCTCTGGGCTGAAAACTTATATCCCTAATGTTAATATCTGTCCTATCTTTCTGTCACTGACTAACTAGCAGTTTCAAGATGGTGCATGTTTCAATTACCAGGAGCTACTGTTGCTCTCATCATGGTTATAGCACAAGATTTGTATCAGTGATCACTCATAACAGAATGCAGTGTTATACAAAAATTCTTGTCTGCCACACAATTAGTCAGATATAAAAATACTCATTACATTGCAAATTGTGCAGTGGTAATGTCATGCAGGAGTATTAGAGAGAACAAAAACAACATTTAATATAAGAAGCAGTTTAAGGTAATAAAGACAGCTTCATGCTTTTCCTTTGGACTATAAATCAAAAACAAAAGCTTTAAAAATCATACATTGAAATTGTGACTTAAGTTGTGCTTGATTTTTTAAATGTTTAGTTATCTGGCAAATCAGCATCTTGGTAGAGTAGGAATAAGCAAGTACGACCAAGAGATACAATCTGTACTGGTCCTCAGGTCTTCTCACTTCTCAGATCACACACCCATTAGGAACTTCCATTGGGGTCTTAAGTTTGCTTAAGCAAACTTCTCTAGCTTATTGTTCAGAGTTATCCCCATTTGTATTGAGCATATTGCACATGCTCAAAGGGCCTTTTAGCTCCTAACCCCAGACCCCATAAGGCCTGAACAGCAACACTGACTCTGCTAGAGTTCTTCCTTTATGCACCTCAGTTGTTCAATTCAGTTCTATACCTTCCCTCCATATGGAGATAAACAGGGGAGAACACTGAGAAAGACCCCTTCTGCTATTCACATTGAGGAAGAAGTTGAGATATCTCTGCCTGTGTCTCAATCCAGAGTTAATTTTGCTGGTTCCTTGCACCATTCAAAATATGGCTTCCCTTAAAAATCAATTACCAATTGGAATATTAGAGCGATACCATTGTTACAAACATTTGAGCAAACAAACTGTAACTTGCTTTAACTGAATACTGATTACATGACAAACTTCCAACTTTGTTTTGCCCGTTTCTGCAATTGTCTTAACATTCTATATAATTTATTTACCAAGGGGAGTTTGGAGAAAACATTTCAACGAAGTATGAAATGGATCAGATTACTTTATCCTTGGGGAGAAAAGAAGATCCTTTACTGGAATTCTGAAAGACAAAGGGTAATCTTTTCCTCAACTTATTTGCCCCTGCAGGGAGATCCTTGTTGGAGGCCCATCTAGAACATTCTCCCAGAAAGGCTAATCTGAAGTCTTTTTTCCTGGCATCAGCTAAACAAACACATTTTCCCTGGCCCTTATTAATGTGATTTCAGTCTGCCCCTTTGATCATCATGTGTGTTACAACTCTACTGGCTTAATTCTTGTTACTGATTTGTTGTTGCTCTAAACGATTACAAATCAGTATATTTTCTAACTAAAGGACTGTTTAATGAAACAAATGAATAAAATGCTACATGCAACAAACTGCCAATTTCTGGAAAACAGTATCCGGTTCGGTTCACCTCTGTATCCACTTTACAAAGCTCCAAATGAAATTTAGTGGAGTAACCAATTAAGCTTCTTTCCTTTTTAATAACTATCTTTATATCTAGTATTCCAGAGAGACATTTTAATAGCAGTAGGAGGCTTCATGTTACTGGAAGGCAAAAATATCCCCACTGTGGGCTCTCCAAAAGCATACGGTTATTACTGCTGAAAACAGGTTACTGAACCCTTGGGTCTGATCCAACAAGACTCTTGTTCTTATGAATGCATCAAGATTCAAAAAACTACTCCTTACAAACACCCTCCTACAAACAGGTTTTGTGCATTGTCACAAATATTTGTTCCTTTGGATAGTGAAAGTGAGAAAATTCAACTCACTCATCACATTCCCAAACCATGGTTTGGAATTCAAGAAGCATACAAATCTGTGGTTCACTATCTTCCCCCTTCCCTTCCTGTTCATTAACTCTCCCCCTTTCATCCATGGATTTAAGCAATCATAGGACAGTTTAATCCCGCCTCAATGCTAACTTTGTACTATCTAAGCAAGATTGGTCAAAACCAAAGTTTGTCTTGAAATCATGGCTTGAAGTAGGTTCTCCATCTGTATTTTTAGCCACAACTAAACTAAACATAATGCTAAAACTATGTTCTCAACAAATCACAGAAGAGGTAATTTCATGTATGTGTAATTATGTATAACTCCTGCAGCCTACTCTTGATCTCCCAACAATGGTTTACAGAAAGGGAATGTGACATCATAACTGATTTAATTGAAAAAATATTCAATATTGTTCTTCCAACTAACTACTCCAGTTAGTCACAAGCATCAGCAGAAAATATGCATGAAAGCTCATGTGGCTGTTTTTACAGTTTTGTTTACACACACACACTTTTTAAAAAGCAAGAATACCCCTTGACTTAGAAAGTCCCATGCATAATGCAACTTCTTTAGACAAATGTCTAAGTGAACCTACTGTAAGCCTTAACAAAAACCTTGTCATTCTGTGTTAGAAAGCAGCTTTCAAGTCTGTCTGATCATTTTTAAATTGTTTTGGCACATAAATTGTCCTCTAAAACTAAGAAAACAAATACAGTCAGATTAATCAGATTATCTGCTAGGGTTAGGTTCCAGAAAATCCTCACAGAAAGCAAATAATGAATCATTTATCCGATGGGATCAATGGGGTTAGGTGCAACGGGTACCTTATCTGCCATCAGAAGCCAGCAGAGACCCCCCCCCCCAAGAAGCCAGACGAGTGCAGCAGGAAGTGCCAAAAGGTCTCCGAATGCTGCAGAGACCATCCAGAGGCTTCAGGGACCTTCAGAATGGCACCTGCAACCAGCATGGACCCCTTAAACATGGGTGGCGTATGCTTCTGCCGCTATTTTAAAGGAGTCAGCACTGATTGCAGATTCTGCCATTCTGAAGGTCCCTGCAGCTTTTGGATGGTCTCTGCATAGTGGAAAAAGAGGACAGAGGTTCAGATAATGAGAAAAGTAGCAATTCTACCCCTCAAAGATGAATTAATCAACACAAGATAAGCAAGGCTGCAGATAGCAAGGTCGCATATAAAGGGGATTGACTGTATATCAAACTCTTTCCAGGTTTGCTCAAGCCCCCATTCTGCCATCTTGCTAATACTAATGGATATCAGTAGTCTTACTTTCTGAAGAACCTTGTTAATAATTCTGTACTGCCTTCATGCGATGCCCAGAAGAGAAATTTCTTCCCCTAGACATAGTGGTTACTTAAACAAGACATCATTCACTCCTTGCCATCATTAACTGTGGGAAGAGATCAGAACTCAGAAACATCTTCTTAGCATAGGAACAGGTAACTGATATGACAATGAGGTTTTCCAATATTCCCATCTGTGGTAAATACTTCAGTGTCTCAAGTTCAACTCTGGTTTTTGAAGCTTGGTAACACAAGTTTTCATTTGGAACACACAGTTCAGTTAAATTCAGGAAGGTTTCTCAATAGTAGCTGCTATTGGGAGCAAATCTACTTAATTAAAAAAAAACAGTTCTTCAGCAAATATACTAAGGACTGTAAAATCACTGGGGTTTTACATTAGTGCAATATTCAGTTATATAATAGAACTAAACTACAATAGCATGGAGACCTATTAATATTCAGCATATTGTAGAGAAATCAACACTATGTAACAGGGTTTGTTAATTACTTTTTCTTTCATCAACACATTGCAATTATTGGTGCATGAGCAGTGTTGCAGCAGTGCTAAATGCCTGTGAATTATTAAGCAGACTAGCCTCCTATCAAATTGACTATACTGGGTATACTGGAGTATTTGGATATTTTAGTTGCATCTTAAAAGAAACATTTCTTTTTCAACAAATCATCACGTGGATTTAGCAAAGTAATGTAGTATGTTATGTATGTTTCATAATTTCTCCAAGCAGAAGTTACATATTTTGCTGAAAAATTTCCATTTAAATCAGCCATCAATTACTTGAAGTCCAGCAGCCAAACACAAATGGAATCCTTCATTATTGTTCTGCTATTAAATACTTACAGTGAAAAATACGGAAATCAATGTATGGATGAGAACCTCTTCTCTCTGTTTCAAATCCTGCCCGACTTCTTACTCGTACATCTCCTAGAAATAGGGTCAAGAGTGAAATACACTGTGTCGAAGAGCTACAGAGAAAATTGCAACTGAGTACAGTTGCAAAGTGTAGACGTTTTATGTATGTAGTGTAACAGTTATACAATGAACCTATGCAATGCCTTTTGTTTTAGTGGTGATTATTGCAAAACAAAGTTTGAAGATTTTTCAAACATGCAATTGCATAAATGTCATTAAATTATTTTCTCTCTTGGCATAACCAAATGTATGTATATGTACTTGGATGAAGTTGCATACACTAAGCTACACCACTATGCTGAAAAGGACAAAAAAGACTTGAAAGAAATTTTATCCTCCCTTTGATCATACTATTTGTTGTCCAAGAAGACCTGTTTAAGAACAAAGTTACAAAGATCTTGTATTTACAAAAACTTGTACAGTTGCAATAGTTCCCATATAAATTTACTTACTTGCACCCAGTTGTCTGAACATTAAACACCTTTCTAAAATTCTGTATTATGCAGCAGTTCCCAAATCTGGGGGTCAATCCCTCTAGGTACTGCATTTTAAAAATACTTTCCCCTTAAGGAAGTGGGCAACAAGTAGGCAACGGCGCCCATCACTTCCTGGTTCTTCCCACCAACACTGACAACAGAGAAGAAAAGGGGTTTTACCAGGTCTCTTACCTCCTTGGTCATTAGGTGGCAACGGCAGGGAGAACCCAGAAGTAATGAGCACCACTGCCTAGGGGTCCTTGGAAGGTTTCCAACCCTGTCTTAAAGTGGCAGGAAGTTGGGGATCATTGCTCTAGAGACTAAAACTGAACTTCTACAGCAACGTAACACAATTGCATTCTATATTAAAAAAATAAAAGGTAACCAATTAACAGCCTTTTATTTAAAGAGGGAGGAACATGTTCATTAAAACTTATTCATTAAATGTTCTTAGTTAGAGTCATCTAACTTTTTTAAAGGAATCCCATGAAGATCACAGCTACATTAAGAGCTGGTAGTATAATCCAGTTCAGATATTATGCCAAGCCATTTCACATGACCAATCTTGTAACGTGCATACTCACCCTCCCACATTCTAATTTCCTCCCCTACTACTTCTTCCATTATAAGAATTAGAAGTCAATATATTACAGCAACATTTGTATTCCCTCTGCCCAAGGGAATTTTTTTATGAACTTATACAGCTGCAAAGGTTTTTTGTTTTGTTTTTTAAATCTGGTGTTATTAAAGATACCAGATATCAAGCATAAGCATTCTTATGTATTTTACTGTGCTACAGTATGATTTTGCAGAACATGTACAATATGCCTTGAATGTTTGAGAGATTTATTACCATTACTTTAAAACATACTAAGCATATCATAAAGCTGAACTGGCATAAAATTAGCAGAGAACAGTTTTTTTATAAACTTCTCCTGGTAGAAAGAGAACTGAGACAAACAAAGTATGCGTTGACAGTAGTTCAAGTAGGTAGATAGGGGTCTCCAACCTTTTTCAGCATTACATTCAGCACCTCTAGTGGCTGAATACAGTATATACCCATGCTGTGAAACCTAGAAGTGCATCTTTTGAGCTATTTTAGCTCTGAGAGGCTGAAGAAACACACAGACTTGATAAAATCCTTGGGGGGGCCGGATGTGGCCCACAAGCCGGAGAGACCCCTGAGCTAGATCATTAGCAATAAATCATTAGTACAAATGGCGAAGCCTGAACAGATTCTATTTTATTATTTTTGTGTGCAATGGACCAAAGTCCAAAGGGCTATACAAGCACTTCCAGCTTTTCAGTTTCTTATTCCTACTGCAGTCATCTGTCCTATCCATATCAAAACCAATGCTGAAGGCTAAAATTTGCTGAAACATTACAGATGCTACAACTGGAAGTTATGATGGACTGCATCTCAGCCAACACTACCTTATAACACTAATGAAAAAATACTACAGATAGTTCCAACATTTTTTTTCTTAAGGGTTTTGCTCTCCTTTACACATAGGACGAAGTCACAGACAAAAGGCAACCTCACATGTATCATTTTACACAACATCACTGATTTATGTCCTAATCTTTGTAAGTGACAATTATAAACACATTCCTGGATGAATGTCCTCATAACTGACCTATCAGAATTACTCACAGGTAACAGATACACAGGACTTCAAAAGTGGCATCCAAACTTAGTGCCATGTTTCTGGAAATTCAAACAAGAGAGGAATCCGGGCAATGATTTGATTAAGCAGTCTAATACTGGACATAATCATTCCATTGACCTTTCATGCTATTACTATCTGAAAGTGTAAACAGTAGTGTTTCATCTCAACTGACCCCAAATAGAATAAGAATGATTTGGGGGACAGATAAGCATTTATTTAGCTATGGAAACCACTTTATGAGCTTTTTTTTAATGAAAAGCTGTATATAAATATTCATAATAATGTTTGGGGGGAAGAGGAGAGGTTGGGAAGCATGAAAGAGAAAAATTATGGGGTTTTTTTCCCTTTTATTCCTCCTGAAGCATCCTTGTACAGCGTGGGGAGATTTCAACAACTTGATGGTACCCACCCTGCCTCTCAAATCCTAATCCCCAACTCCAAGCTACTTAAAATGGGACATCCCCTCTACCTTCTCTTTTTGTGTGCTATGATCCCATGTCTCAACTGCTTTCAAACTCAGATTTTATTAATAGACTTGCCCAACTTCTAGTTCCTTTATATCCAATCCAAAACCTTTATTAGCATTCTTTCCCCTGCCCTCCAGGGTAGCTGCTGATAGAAAACAATGGAACAATGCAGGGTTTTAGTGTAGCCATGATAATATAAGCAGCAGCATACTCTCCACGCACAACAGGTAGACAAAAAAAAGACAGTTCACCCCATCTAGAAAATGAGGTGAGCTACTGTCGTATTTTACCATCTCTTTGTCCCCAACATTTCTTAAGGTCCTTAAGTAATAGTATTGGTAACTCACCAGGCCTTCAGGAGTGGCAGAAGCTACATTTTCTTATTTTGGGGTGACCCCGTTTGCTTCCAAACTTGCAGCCATCTTCACTACTGAAGTAAAGGCCAAATCTGTCAATAGCTACCAGTCCTATATGCTACAGGCTATATGCCATTACCTCTAAGCTCAGTACCGGTAAGTCTCCCCATTGCAGGGCAGCTATGTTAGGAGAATGGCTCTCTTTCCTGCTTGTGGTGTTGCCAGAGGCAACTGGTGGGCCACCTTGGAAAGCAGCACAATGCCAGAATAAATGACATTTTGTGTGATCCAGCAGGGCTTTTCTTGGTGTATGAGATCATCTCTGGCAGTAGTATGACTGCCAAACTCTATGTTCAGCTGCATTTGTGATCTTATGTATCGCAGTGTATGGTTGGTGATAATTTTGTTTGTACGTGGCACGAAGCAAGCAGCACAGTAATTGGCATGTGTGTTGATTTGAAAATATGCATAAACCCTTGGAAAGACATGCAACACTTTATAGCAGTAGTGTCAAACATAAGGCCCATAAGCTGAATGTGGCCCCTGGAAGCAGTTTATCCAGCCCCCATTAGAATTGAGCTCTCCCAGCATGATAATTGGGTTCTCTCTCATATCTTGGAAATATGACCAAGATTTGCACACTGTCATTTGCAGCTAATGAGTTTTTATGTGATAACTATGTGCTTATTTCTGGCCATCACCGATGTCACTTTTTGCTTAATGATGTCACTTCTGGCCCTCAAAACAAGAACCATGAATGCTAATTTTGGCCCTCTTTATGAAACAAGTTTTAACACCCCTGCTTTATAATGCCATGGATGTAATGTGCGAGTCTGTGTGTTGAGGTATTGATTTCTACTGGAAAATGCTGTAAAGAGTGTGGAACAGCTGGGAGACAAGACGACACAAAGCAATAGTGAAAATCAGCATGTAGCACATTTATTGTTCAACATCAGAAAATCATTTTGTAGGACATAAAAGGTCTTCTCTAACTTTATTATGTAAAATGTAATTTATGTTGTTCACTGGTAGCATAATGTTTTGTCACATTAACATGGAAAACTTTGAAAATAAAACATTTATCTGCCTCTTAAATTTTTGGAATGACTCCTAAATCAAAAGCAAAGTTGCCAAGCCTTGTAGTAGAATTTTCCACCTGTTCCCAACACTAAATAGTATAGTTTAAATTCAGATTGCTCCTAACTTTACAACATTTTATGAAATATGTATATTTATTTATGTGATATATATTAGACAAGTACTGAAGGGGAGTGGGGAAGAGAACCACAAAATAATCAAAATGATAGAGAAAAAGCAAAAACAAAACACTTGCCAATAAAATATTTACTACCATTACATTTTTGAAGGGAAGGAAAGGAGTCCTCCTCCCATAGGAGGAGGATTTTAGAATGAGATAATAAAAGTCAAATGGCTTTTTAGATACCAAGTCTTGAGATACATTAGCCCTTAAAGGGCTTAGTGAAAATGAGTAAGAAAAATTAATACAGAGAGACAGAAATAGGTCATGCACAAAGCATTTATTGTAGACCTAAGAACACTGAAGTCAGAACACTGAAGTCAGAGGAGACACTTCCCCTAGGAACAAAAGCACAGCAGTCATCGTATGGCAAGGGCTTCCAAAGTGTGCATCATGCCGTCTCAGGGTGTCACCGCACATTTACAGGGGCATCACAGGATGTTCCCAGGAGCCCTTTCTACCTGTTCCTCTAGGTGCCGCCATCTTCATTCTCATGAAATCTCTTAAGATCCAAAATGGTGGCTCACATGCAATCCAAGATGGTTGCACCCAAATCTCACAAGAGTTGGGATCACCATCTTGGATCTCAGTTTGTGCCCAGTAGAGCTGGCAAGAAGAAGTGGCAGGAACATTGGGGACACTGCCTTTTGGATTAAAAAAAGATATCTTACACTATCCACTGCATTAAGCATTTTCTCCTTTTGGAGAATAAACTGAAAAAAGTAGTCTGTCAACCAAACTAAACAACTTTTTAACAAGTGCTTTTTCTAAACATTTCAGACTTTAAAATGTATATGTTCATTTGTTTACATATAAAAATAAAAATTTCCACTAACAAAATTCAGAACATAGCAAATATTGGAATTGTTTTACCCAAGAACAGTCTAGAAATCAGGGTTTGTACAATCATTATTCAGACAATACATACATTCCACTTGCACTCATGACAAAAATCAGAAAGTGTCAGGCTTATCAACATTGATATATTAGGGATCCAAAAACAGAAATGCACAGAAAGGCAGAATCAATGAAGAAAAGAAAAACATGAAATTCAAACAGGCCTGAAGAAGTGTTTCTACTGTAGGCTCAAAAGACCTCATCCAACACATTTTGATAAATTCTATTTATAGTATCCTTTAAGCTTGTAAATATAAAAATGGAGAATAAAATAATACAGCAACAGACATTCTATGAAAGAGCAGATAATCCCCCCCCCCAAACCGTAACAGTTCAAGATGAATAGAATAAGACAATGGTTCTCAAATGTTTCTGCACCAGGACCCACTTTTTAGAATGACCACCTACCAGGGGCCCACTGGAAGTTATGTCATGGCCAGAAGTGCAGTCATAGTGACACAAGAGCCTGCTGCTTTCATGAGAATGCAGCAATAAGTTGGGTTATTTCTCAACCACTTTCCAAAAACAGAGTGAATTGGAAAGAAAAAAAGCCTATTTACAACCTTGATACAAGCAAAATAACCACACAGCCTTCTCCCTTTTCATTGTTCCATCCTCCCATATTTTCATTTTTTTTCCCCTTGCATCACAGTTCTTACAAAGGAGTTTATTTCTGGCATCTATCTCTCATTTAGATAATACCTAGAATGTGAATTTCCCCCCAACACTATACTATTTAAGGAAATAGTCTGGTTAACTTAGGGGGGGAAACCCGTAACCCGGGACTAAGTCTAATAAAAGGTCTGTCAACTGTTCTTGTCAGTACTAGGTGTACTGATTGACAGAAAAAATGTTCTCCAAAATTCGACCATCGGAAGTGGGTTATTTTCAAGATGGCAGCCGCAAACCATGAAAATCAGCCAAAATCATGCAACCGTGTTATTTTTAAGCTTAGAAAAAGTCTAACCAAAGGTCTGTCAACTGTTCTTGTCAGTACTAGGTGTACTGACTGACAGGAAAAAAACTTACCAAAACCTGACAGCAACTAATCAAATTAATCACTGAAGAACTGGTGACAAGAGGCTGTGTGGTTTTTCAAGCACAAGGTGACGCTGATGTGGACATTTCAAAGACCGCAGTGAATAGTGCCAAGGAACATTCCACCACGCTCATTGGGGAGGATACAGACCTGTTAATTCTTCTGCTACATTACGCAGAAGTGAATGGCAATCCACTGTATTTTAGATCAGACACTCAGTCACGAAGCATTCCAAAAGTGTACAACATCAATTACTTGAAGTCTACTCTGGACAGTGCGTTATGTGCACAGTTGTTATTCCTTCATGCATTCACAGGATGTGATTCCACCTCGCATATTTATGGTGTTGGAAAAACAGCAGTTTTCCACAAACTTTTAAAAGGGAATTCTATCCTTCAATCCTGTGCAACTGCATTCACTTCACCAGGCAAGAACCCCACTGAAATATTAAGTCTTGGCAGACAAGCGATGGCTGTTATTTTTGGTGGCGACAGCAACAGTTCTTTGGAAGCCTTGCGCTTAGTTGGGTCGTCACAGCCAAATCGTTTGTGAATCCAGAACGCCTGCCTCCAACTGAGTCTTCCACAAAATTCCATAGTCTAAGAGTGTACTATCAGACCATGATTTGGATGGATTTGGATAGATATGGCTGGGGAAATGAATCCTGTGGACTGGGGTTGGAAACTCGATGGCGGTGAGCTGGTGCCAGTAATGTGTGATATTAAAGCTGCACCAGACACTCTACTGCAAATTATACACTGCAATTGTAAAACTGGTTGCAGTAGTACCCGCTGCGGTTGCAGAACATACGGACTTCCATGCAGTTCTGTATGTGGATCATGTCAAGAAACGTATTGTGATAACCAGGTGTTTGATGACCTAGAGGGCAGTGATGAGGATGAATAGAAAATTAAGGAGTTACTGTTTTATCCGCATATTGCTGCAGTTTTCTTAACCAAGTTTAAAGGGTTCTTTGTTGAATATGTAGTTTAAAAAAAAGGAAACAGTTCAGTTCAAATGTATTATGATATAATAATAAAAACATACAACTTGATATTTGTTATGACTGGTGTTGTACCTGCAATGCTCATTACATTGGAATCCAATCTTTAACCCATGAACCAAGTAATTGGTTAAAATGAATTACTTGACCATACAAAAAACCTTGAGTTTGAAAAACGAAAAAAGGACTAAGCTTAAAAATGACACGGTTGCATGATTTTGGCCGATTTTAATGGTTTGCGGCTGCCATCCTGAAGATAACCCACTTCCAGTGGTTGAATTTTGGAGAACATTTTTTCTGTCAATCAGTACACCTAGTACTGACAAGAACAGTTGACAGACCTTTTATTAGACTTAGTCCCGGGTCTAATGACATATTGACTGGACTAAAAGGGGGGGGGGTAGATTACAAATTTGTCTGATTTCTTGAACCAGATCACAGGTCCTCTTCTCTCACTCAAACTGGCCCAGATCCTCAAAGCCTTCACAAACAGGAGCAACTGAAGTGTTTTATCTCATACTCCCTTTCCATCTAGGGGCAGATTGATTAAGTCCATCAGACGTGCTCTGATGATACAGAGCTGTCAGCAAAGCAGCCAGCCAGCCATTCCTCTCCAACCAGAAGGCTGCCCTAGTGGGTCCTAATCCACAGTTTAAGAAACTGTTCCTGGAATAAGAAATATTATGCAACGCATAATTGTCTGTAACATAATTGACATAACAGAATGAAAAACTGAACCTGAAAACATCAGATTTAGAAAATGCTTGTCAATCAGCTTTGCATGCACTTGCACAAATACAAATCTGATGTTTTTCATGTTTATTATTTTTAAAGGGTTCTATATGCCATACTGATAATAAAATTGTTTCATAACTTCAGATCCCCATTCTATGCATCTTAAAATCTTACTTTCCTTCTCCCAACCCCAAGAGTGGTAAAGTGTTTCATAGAATAGAGTTCTATTGGTTTTTGCCTGCATTTACTGATATTTACGGTCACTTCCCAAGGAAGACATTGAATCAGGCTAGGCAACGTATTTGAAATACATTCTCCTTCAGGCATCAGTTTGCAGTTCACTTCCCTTTGATTACCTAAAATTAAAAGATCCACATTCAAATAAATATAACACCTTCTAATTAATCTGGTAGGGATGCAGAGGAAAAACTAGCTAACTCCAAGGCCCATTTCAGGTTTCACTGCAAGTACTGTACACGTTCCAAGGAGAAATACTGATTGAACAAACCCTTAGTTAAGCTATGCAAGCCATCATAAACCTGTGCCTTTCAGTGCATCTCACAACCCATAAAAGCGAAGTAGCACAATTGTATCACTGCATCACCAAGAGTGGGACAAGAAAAGTAGTTACAGAATTAATACTCTTCATTACTCTCACAGTTTTCCTAATTGCTTTTCATTAGTTTACATGGGAGTATGCAGGTTGAATGGAAGAGAGATTTAATGATCTGACTATTCCAAACCCACAAATAAAATACCAGTCTCATCACAACACAGCTTGCCTATTTGAACCATAGTACACATTAATGTAGGGTGAGCAATTGCCGACCCTGAGGTTCACTCCCAAGGAATTCTCTGATCAAGATAGCCTCAAATCCCAATGATTCCTTTTTTTATGCCTGCCACCATTTTCTCCTCTGTGAGGTAACACTTCAGCCAAGGGCTACAATACACTCTTTTGTCAGTGTGAACAAGAGAGGCTTTGGTAGCACTTTATTAAGTGCTTTAACTAACCTTTTACTAACCTTTGACTGCTTCTCAATTAGCATACAAGAATCTGCAACTACAATGCCTTTGAAGAAAACCAATAAGAATTATTCCTATTCACAATGGAGGAGAGGTTAAAGAGCCATTTGCCCAGATCTCAATCCACATGAGGAAAATCAGCAGAACCATCCTTTGCTTTCAAACTATTGCTCGTCAAAATATGGCCCTATAAAAGTTCACTTGCCGACCTGGCATTTAACAGGTCAATAAAATGTCAGGTTATATGATACCCTCTGCTTAAATAAATCCAGACAGTACTTTCCACTCCCCAAATATCAAAATGGTAGGGCACAGTTTCATTCCTCCCCTCTAGCCATCACACTCTCTCTTGTTGATACCATGTAATATGATTTGTTTCCTTTTTATTCCAGCACCAAACTATGTATGGTAAGTATGCCGTTCAGAGATTTAGCAGCATACATTGCTACTGAGTTTTTTCATGGTATCTCGAAAGATAGTCTCTATAGTGAACACTAACCTGGGATTTCCTCCCTCCCACCCCCATTTTCATTTTGCTAATCAGAGGGGTTAAGGATTTGTCAAAGGCAATATTAAACAATTCATAAAATTGCTACTTTTCCCAATTCAATAAATGCATACAGAAGAGAAAAAGCCAACATCAGGATTAGCAGGAAGGTGAATGGCTATGACCTGCCTATTTGGAGTCCAAGGGACAGTAGCTTAACTTTCCAAGACTAAGGGTGCAAAATGGAATGTAAACCTGTGTCAGTGAGTAATCAGAACAAACACATGAATATAGACAGACATAAATGAGTACAAGGACAATTATACATAAAATGAAGAAAGAGCAGAGCAACAGATGCATGACAAGGAGCAGCACCCCCATTCTTTACAAGTTTTAAAGCATCAACTAGTTCCAATTTGCCACCTGAATAGGTCTGTTCATTTCCCTTGAGGAAACCATTCTAAAGCTGCAATTCTCCTTTGAACTGGAGATGCTCAATGGGTGGAGAAGGATTTACAGACAGCAAGTGTGAGTTAAATAGATTGATCAACATCTACTACACTGAGAAACAGGGTTGTCAACAACAATTCAGAACTAGTAACTGAAGATTTAACTTCAGGGTTAAAGAATCCCAGAGGAAAAAGCCCCCTTTCAAATATGCAGGAGCTAAGGTTGCACTGGTTTTTGTTTGCTTTTTCAAAGACATAGAGCATAGATTACATACAATAATATTTGTCTTCTAAGTGTTTGATGTTTATCAAAACTTATTTTGAATTTTAGCACTGAAACTCCTCCCACTCATCTTTCCCTCTGTTGTAATCAAACAACTGCTAGCACCAACGACACAGTATTTAGTTTACAGCTTAAGTCAAAACTTTCCTATACAAATATTTGCTCATATGAGTCACTCACATTCAGCTCTAACAAAACAAACTCTTAATCCCACACGTACAACTTTCTGCAACCATTGTGCATATGAAAGAAGAAACACACCACTGTAACCTTTAAAGCAAGTAAAGCTTGGTAAAACTCAAGCCTTTTCCCATAGTTTGCAATTTATGTGAAATTGTATCAGTAAAACGTATACTGTTTTCTCTGCACACATCCACATTTCCACTCATTACCTGTGCCAGAGCAAGTGTTCCATCACCCTGTGTCAAAGCTGACAAGAAGACACACATCCCTCCTCTTCAGGTTTTGGTGGAGGCAAGGATTGTCCTTGCATTTGCGCTGCACTTCAGAAAACAATGTGACACTGCAAAAAAGACCCCTGCCTCCAGCTCCAACCTAAGAAGGAAGGTGGTAATTGGCAGTATTGGCAAGGTTCCCCTGACACTTTGTCCACTGTTGCCAACACCGCTCGTTGACATGTACACGTGTTCCTACATGTGTCACGCGCACGCACATGAAGTAACACAAATTGAACCAAAGTGGGAAATTGGCAGCACTTCTAGAACTGGAGATCAAATTCAGCAAATTTCTGACAGTTTGGGGACCACTGATGTGGGCAAGCAGTACAAACATCCTCAAAGGAGCTCCGCTGAGGAGATCTGTTACAGAGCTTTAAATGGTTACAAGAATAAAAAAATATTTGTACAGTGTTTGGATAAATACTGCACTTGGACAAGCAGGAGTTAATTTGAATGAGGCAGGAGACAGTGACTTGAATGAGGCTGGACTGATCTGGGTTTCCTTCCCAGTCAATTAGTGGAAGAAGGCAATTTTGCAGAAAGTTTTGAAATATGTAGACATGAAAATGGAGGCTTTAGAAGGGGGAGAAAGATGGGGGGGTTATGAAAATCAGAGGGAGGGGGAAAGGAGAAATTACCAATCCTATTCTGCTGGGAAGGTTTTGAGTACAAAGTTCATCTAAGCAGCAAGAGCTAATTTACAGGTTCCAAGGGGTGGGAAAATGCAAGCAAAAAGGTGCTCCTTTGATCTAGAAAGGTAAATAGCCCCCCCCCCTTTGAGGGTAAGGGCAGCTACAAGAGCAAGAGGGCTCAGCATCAGCCTTCCTGGACCTCAGGTCAGCATTGCCAAACAAAAATGTGGAGGCTTTCAGCAGTGAAGAAAGAACCACCAAAATGGAGGTGGGGTCTCGATGGGGAAGAAACCTACTAAACGCGCAGCAGGATGGGCACCTTGGCAAATGACAAGATGAAGAAAACACTCAGCAGCATGGACACTTCCCCAAGGAAGGACCTAAAATGGAGAAGATTTCTACAGGGAAAGACACCTCAATGTGCAGCATGTACGTGTCTACTAGGAAAAGACAAAATTCTGCTTCCCAAGCAGGAATAGTTATAGGAATTTGCAGAAAGAAAACACACGCGTTTCTGGTGGACAAAGGAGTTTGGAACATCTCTTTGGGTAAGCAGCAGTTTCTTGAACTTGACTGGGCTTGAGTGTGCCCATCCAATAGCACACAAAAAGCTTGTTTGCTCTTCAATTGAAGAAGTTCCTGAGAGACAAGAGGCATGGCAGGATGTTTGCTGGCCCAGGAGAAACTTTCATTGGGAGAGAAACGTCTTAGCATAGGAATCTGGCCTGGCAACTGGGCAATTTGAAACTTTAATATGCATCAGGATTTGTGTTTGCACAAAGCAGGATGTATCAAGACCAAGCAGGTTAGATTGACTGGAGTCGGCATGACGTCATTTTCTTGAAGCTTCCGGGGCACACAAATACGGCTGACTCAGAACTTTCCCGCCAAGGATGGCGGTAGAATGACGACTCCAGTCATTCTACCTCCATGATCAAGACAGAGCACCGAAATTTGCAAGACCATGGAAGAAAGAGAACACACAGATGCCCTGCAGCACTAGAGCCTCCCTTCCCCTTTTGACCCTTAATTGGCATGATCTTATCTCAGAGATCAGCATTACATGGCCCCCTTGCAGAGCTGTGCCTAGCTTTCAGAAGTGCCAGTCACAAACCAAAAGGAGTTGTTAGACTGCATACTTGTTGGGCAAAGAAAGACATTTATAACACCATTCAGTGCCAGTAGTAAGCCCAATCTTCACCTCCAGCTCTGAAAACTAAGGTTGAAGCTGACAGTTTTCGAGCTGAGTTGCAGCAGTGCTCCAAGTATATCTACAAACTGCTAAATAATATCAGTCTCTCCAACTACTAATCTGAAGCTAGTTTTGGGGGAGGAGGGGTGTAATTCCCACAGTCGCACTTGGATTCCACAGTCCTCTGCAGCCCAGTGCAACATGTGCAGCTTCAGAGATGATCCCACCTAAGGGGAGCAAGGGATTTCCCCCAGTCAGGAATTGTGAAGAAATAAGATTCAGGGGTTAACTTCTAAGCAGAACTTCAGGTTAAAATTGAGCTTGTGAAGTTTTTGACAGAATAAATACCTCAAAGCCAATACTGAGAGAGTATGCCGAGGAAACAGTTTTATCAATCACAATACTATATACTAACTATTCAAAGATGACAAAACCATGGATGTTTGAATGTGGTAGGACTATATATGTTCTAAGAACAGGGGTCTCCTGACTTTTCAGCATAAGGGCCACACTGTATATTTTACAGATTCTCACGGGCTGAAAAAAAATATGTTTGATTTATTCATTTATTTATTTATGAATAAATGAATGAAATTTAAATGAATGAAATTTAAATGAATGAATGAATAAGTTTTACTTGTCACATTTACAAAGAAACAATGCTGTGCTTAAACTGAGAAATGATATGAATAAAAAGTCAAATATATTAAGTTGCTAAGGGGCCAGATAAAAACTTGTGGTGGCTCAAATGTTTGAAGACTCCTGGTCTAGAAGGCATTGCAAACCAGCAGTTCCAAATGGTTAAGTGTCAAATTCTAACCAGTTATTCAAAATTCCGTCCAAGAGTTCTCATGGACCAATGGTTAGTTGCTTAAGAGAGTGCACCCAAATTTGCAAGACCATGGAAGAAAGGACACACAGTTGCCCTGCAGAACTAGAGCCTTCTTTCCTGAAGGGTAGAGCCAGCCAGCTTCCTAGGGAAGCCCTCCCAGATGAGAATGTGATTAGGACTGCTAATAGGAAGGGTAATGTACTAAATAAACTCTAAATATATGTACTAAATATAGCTCTAAATAAGGAATTGAATTAGTCACAGGGTCTGGTCTTGAGAGCGGCTTTATAAGGAATAAAACATCTGAGCAAACATCTGTTTTTATTGGTTAAATTTAACATTGGATTGTGCAATTATTCCCATAGCTATGCCTTACTGGATTAAGGAAGTAAAGGTATATGGTGGTTAGTAAAGTCTCCACTATGGACTCCGTTATTAACCAGATGTTTTTTTGTAAGAGTCCCTCTTCTGTTACAACTAAAAAATAATTTCCTTACATGTGAGTGAAGTGTGTAGCATTTTAAAATGCTACTCTCACTGTGAGATTGTGAACCATGTGAGAGTGTGGATTATATAGGAGATAGTAGGTTCTGTCTAATCTCATTCCCCTCACAATCAGTGAATAATCCACATCATATTTTTATGATGTTGTAAATAGTTTTAATGGTAGATTGCTGTAAACTGCTTTGAACAGTAGAAAACTGGAAAAACATTTTAAATTGGATTGCAACCTTAGCTGACAATAAACTATGGAACAAAATGGGCCTTAATTCCAGGTCACCATGTATAAAATTACTTGGAAGAAGGGTGGGCAGGGTGTAGCAATCAAGACCACCCAAAACATGTGGAGCCTTAAACATCTGTATCATCTTCACCAAATACTTCCTGGTTAAATTTGCAACAACTGTCATCTTTAAAATGTCTAGGATAATATGTAAAAGAAGTTAAGTGTTAGGGTTCAAGGTTTTTTTAAAAAAAATATGTTAAATATATATTCATCAGTAATTTATTCTGTACAGAACCTGTGCTAACAACTGAAATAATTAGAGTCAAGCCAATAACAATCAGCAAAACAAGTTACTGTAAGCAGTGGAAGAAAGAAGAATAAACAGTGGAAGGATGCTAAAATGCTTTAAGTGGACACCATCTACTTGACAGCAGACATACAACAAGTGACCACACTTACCTAGCATGCGAATGTACAATGCAGTCTGATCCGAACTGTCATAGGAAATTGCCCCACGTCTCTGGAAAAAGATACAAAAACCATTTTATTCTTTGGTTTTGAAATTACAGTAGTCTCTTATTTTAGCTAAAGGCTAATTCCTACATTGTAAGTCCTTTGTTCTAGCCAGATATAATTTTCCTAAACTATTTCAGTCATTTAAACTTTCTCTTCATAATACGAATGAGTTTACAAAGAAAAAATTAAGGCAGTAATTTTGCTCAACATAGCAAATTAGCGGTTCCAAACCATGGGTCTGTGGTCCACCAGTGGGATAGTCTAATCTGCCTTATCAGTTTTATGATGTGCTTCAAAGGTAAAATAACCTGCTACTTGGGGGCGAAGAAGAACACTGCTGCCCAATCACCATTATAGTCACAGAGGCTAGAGCCTCTCTGGTGGTGAAGGGAATTTTTTTTAAGGTGGGTTCTGTTGCTAAAAAGTTTGGGAACAACTGGTGTAGAAACTATCAATGTGTCAACAGCAACAAGGCTTAAAGATATACTGAATTACTAATACATTTTGAAAACATTTTCTCAACTAATAAAATGCATGTTTGTGATAATTTGAAATGTACTTTCACAGAAATTGCTCTCATGCTATTATATTATGTGTATTTTATCACATATATTTTATATTATGTGTATTTCATTCCTTTTTCTGTAGTCCAGTTATCCAGGAACAGTAGCTAATTACCTACAGTACTGATGTTTTATTTCCTATTTTATTAAATCAAAACGGTTCTTTATCATTATGGTATGTTACTAGTGATGGTCTCCACTTGAGGGATGGGTCAATAACTCTTTGCTAAATAAAAGCCTCTTTAGAAAATACCTTGTGGTGTTTGACCTGTGCAGTCATAAGGCCATCCTGAGTATATGGGATAGACTTTGCCATTCTAGATTTAAGATGAGAGAATATTATTTCTCTCTGCCTTCTCATAAAAGGGCACTTGTAGCCCTTAATCATGGTTAAGGGCTGAATCAACAGTGATATTAACCATAATTAAAACTGACTATTCAGTTGGTAGTAAATTTGTCAGTACTGATGTAGCCCTTAACAATGATAAAGGCTGGGGTTGGGAATCTAGTGGCCCATTCCCTTATCCAGTTAAGGAGTGGGCTGCATTATGGCTATGCCTGCCATAAGTTACTTATTTTTTCTTGAATGCTTTGAGAAAACATATTCTATATCAATTAAATCCGGATAAGACAGAGGTGCTTTTGGTTCGGAAATCCACAGCTCGGGTATTGGACTATCGCCCTGCTCTGAACGGGGTCGCACTTCCTCTGAAGGAGCAGGTTTGCAGCTTGGGGGTTCTCCTGGATCCACAGCTACACCTGGAGTCCCAGGTGGTGGCGGTGGCCAGGGGAGCCTTTGCTCAGCTTCGGCTGATTCGCCAGCTGCGGCCGTACCTGAGCTGTGCGGACCTGGCCACAGTGACCCACGCCCTAGTGACATCTAGATTAGATTATTGCAATGCGCTCTACGTGGGGCTGCCTTTGAAGACGGTCCGGAAATTACAACTACTACAGAACGCGGCGGCTCGGGTGGTTGCTGGGGCACGTCGGTTTGACTCTGTCGAGCCGTTGCTTCGGCGACTACACTGGCTGCCGGTTCTCTTCCGGGCCCAATTCAAAGTGCTAGTTTTGACTTTTAAAGCCCTTTATGGCTCGGGCCCGGGGTATTTGAGAGACTGCCTTCTTCCATATAATCCAACCCGTACTCTTAGATCATCTGGGGGGGCCCTTCTGACTGTGCCGCCACCAGGAGAGGTGAGAGGGGCGGCGGCCAGGAAGAGGGCCTTCTCGGTGGTGGCCCCCCAACTCTGGAACACCCTCCCCTTAGAATTGAGAACTGCTCCCTCTTTATTAACATTTCGGCGGGGGCTGAAGACCTTTTTATTCCAAAAAGCTTTTAACTGTTGACAGGCTGGCTGGCTGGTGTGTTATATTTTATATTTATGATCCACAGGGTTTTTGGCTTTTTAAACTTTATTGTTGTGTTTTAATTTTGCTTACTATATTGTTTTAATATTCTTTATATTGTTTTTTAATGTTAAATTTTATATTTTTATGTAATGCCGCCTTGAGTGCCTTCGCGCATAAAGGCGGGGTAAAAATCTAATAAATAAATAAATAAATAAATAAATAAAATAGCAAAGACTTTGAAGGACACATGCTGTGCTTTGAGTTCATATTGACATACTGTACAAGTGAAATACCCACCAAGTGGCAGAAAAGTCTGGCTGCATATGTGTATGTGATCATAATTATGGGCTGCAATTGAATAGAAGAAAGCCCCACCTACCCTTCCCAGCTAGCTTTGCACCTCTCTTTCCCTTGGCTCCTGCTTAATCCCTTAAGGCCGGGCCTCTATCATCTCTGCTTGTTAGCCACAGCTACACTTTTCCTCAGCTTCCTCTGTCCTTTTTCCCCTATTCAGATGCAACCAATCTCTTGAGCTATGTTTGTAAGATGCCCATCAAAGTCACGCATTTCATGACAGTTCAACACATTTTCTACAACAGAAACCAAAATCATTCAATTGCTAGAGTAAAATGAGTAAACATACACATTACCATAAAGACAGCCTTGAGAGTTTTTACACTAATTATACCAAATTACAGAATGTCAACTAACTAAAAATGAAAGCGTATTTAAAAAACAAAAACAAAACGAAAACATTCTTTCAAGCTAATAAAATCAATTCCAGTCAAGATTACTTTTTTCAAAGTCCTACCTTGGAATCAAACCACTCAAGAAGGAACAACAGTTCAAAGTAATGCTCATAAGATCACATGTATTTCTTACATACAGCCAATGACAAGACAGTTTTGGCATTTAAGAGCCTGATAAACAACAGTCAAGTATGGCAAAGAGGGTAGCATGGAAGCAACATGAAACTCAAACATGCACAACTGCCACTCATATGACTGTAATACAAATATATTCTGCATGAGAATATTCTGCCTAGTATATCTGGCTGCTTCAAACTACACCACCAAACTAAAATTCCAAGAAGGCAGAATATTCCTACAATCTAGTATTCATCATACTGGTTTTATGCAAGATTAATTACATGTGTGTTTCTATCCAAGGATAACTCTGCTTATGAAATATGTACCAGTGATGGAAATAAGGTAAAGGTAAAGGTTTCCCCACGACCGGATGGTCTAGTCGTGACCGACTGTAGGGGGCGGTGCTCATCTCCGTTTCAAAGCCTGTAGAGCCGGCGTTTTGTCCAAGTACAAGCTTCCGTGGTCATGTGGCTGGCATGACTCTACGCCGTAGCACACGGAGCACCGTTCCCTTCCCACCGAAGTGGTCCCTATTTATCTACTTGCATTTAGGTGCTTTCGAACTTCTAGCTTGGCAGGAGCTGGGACAAGCAACGGGAGCTCACTCCGTCGCGCAGTCTTGAACTCCCAACCTTCTGGTCGGAAAGCCCAGCAACAGCGAATTAACCCGCTGCACCACCATGTCCCTTAGGGAGATGGAAATACTTAAAGTAAAATGTAATAGACTTACTACTTCCTGGCAGTAATAATCTTTTATAGATTCATGATTTTATTTTCTATTTCTCATGTATATGCCTTGGCTGCTACTGTTGTGGTAGAGCAAGAGGATAACTATTGTATAGCTCTTCAATAAAAGTTTTCTACACGTGGTTAGCTTTTGTCTGATATATTGGCTGTTGAGGATAATGCAGCAAGAAGTAATAAACCAGAAGAGGCTATTGTTGCTTTGTAGATGAAGCTTCGGAAGACAAGCAAAACACTATCTGAAGGGTCCTGGTTGTAAAAATTGTACTGAGATCCATAGATGGAATTAATGCCCATTCCCCTTCTTATTCCAGCACAGCAAAGTACGACCACATAATACAGGGTATTGTAAATGCTTGTTAAAATATATTTTTATGATATGCTTACTACCAATAATAATTATTTTGAGACATCAGTGAGACATACTTCACTGTACAAAACCTGAAATACTCTAACATGTAATGGAAGCAATTTAAGAGATATGTGGAACCGTCCCAGCAAACATGTTGGTGGGTGTCTGCAGATCCCTTAGCTAACATGGCAGCAGTGTACAGACACCAACGAGGAACATTTCAAGCATTTGGCCTAATTCATTAGCTAATTAATTAAATGAAACTGGGTCAAGCAACTGCTTCCATGCACACCATATGCAGTCTGCGTGTGAATTATAGCACAATAAATCTGACACTATAAAGTGTGTGCACATTTTCTTGGGACACCCTATATACATGTAACTGTCCTGCATCTCCTCTTTCTCATCACAATCCAAAGTGCTCAACTTGTATCTCAAATATTTTACCTGCTTTTATCTTAGGGACTGTCCCTGTTTGCAGGGTCACAATAATCCAACCACCACCACACTTTCAGGGGATCAGTTAGACTTCAAAAGACTGTCTTAGTTCTTGCAAACGAGGAATGTCCAATTACTTCCATAGTAAGTACATTGGAATGCATAAACAGATAATATTCAAAAATGCTGCAAGTCTCATGTTGAAGAATAAGGTTGACAGCATTAACACTTAGAGAACACTTGCAACACTTAATGCTTGCAATACTAGACAAGTTTTTAAGACTATAAGATGATTACAAGTCTTTAATCAGTTTACCCTGGACTACTTCAAATGGAATGTTGTTTGAGGTACCGAAGAGCAAAAATACAAATATTCCACCTCCTACTGTTTTACTACATTTCAGTACAATCTCACACTGCTTTGGAAAGAGAACCATAAATTGATTTACAGAAACTGTTAGCTGCTACTCATTTCTATAACATGTTTCAAACAAAAATAAGTTCCTATCCTAGAGAATCAATGTATCTACTACAGGTTCTACAATTTTAAGAATTTTCTTAAACCACAGAGGTTTGGATCCAAAAATCCCACCATGAAGAGATTGGCTGACATAAAAAGGGAGGTCACCGATTTTCCTATTCTACAGCTCTCTGAAAACTAATTCCACTGGGTTAATGAACCCTATAGAAAACTCCCCCCCCCCCAGACCACAGGATGTAGATGATGGAAAAATTGGCAGCACACACATCACCATGTGAACTGAAGTATCTTTCACTTGCACAGCAGGGCCCTTGGATTCAAACCATTATTCATTGGGCAATATAAAAATATTAGTATTAAAGGAATTTTAGAGAAGGGTATTGTATTTTAATGCTATTCTAATACCATGTAACTTTATAAGCTACGTACTGTTTTATGCATTAATAGAAATTATCTGCCAAGTTGCTTTTTGTACAAATGCAAGGGAAGTCTAAGAGCTGACTGCAAATTCTGCTTTAAAAATTAATGGCTTAAATCATTTGGGAAGGAAGAAGCAAATTCTTGCCAAACACAATCTCTGGTCCCACTAGGAAGTCAGTTCATTAAGAAACAAATCTCTAATGAGACAAATAATGCACTTAAAGTGTTCTATTTTCCAGAAATCTAGTGTTCCAATAAGGTTAAGACTTACAACCATATCACTTAACAATGAAAATGCAACATCTACAAGCAGGGGCGAATCTATTTGAAAGGGCGCCCATGGCGCCCAATGAAAATGCGCCCCTAGGGGCACGCAACGTCATGACGTCACATCGTGATGTCATGACATAGCGCCCCGCCCCTTCTAAGAGGCACATTCTGTTCGCTGCCACCGGCGTTCTGTTTGCTCGTGCCGGCCTTAAAGAGCCGGCACCAGCGAACAGAAAGCGGCCGAGGCGCCGCGTTCTGTTCGCTGCGGAGCGAACAGAATGCGGCGCCCTGGCCACGTTCTGTTCGCTCGTGCCTGCCTTAGAGCCGGCATGAGCGAACAGAACATGGCGGCGCCCGGCGCCCCGCCCCAGCACCCCGCCCCCCCTTGAGAAGCGGGAGGGGGCGCTGGGTGGCAGCGCGTTCTCCTCGCTCTGGCTGGCTCTTTAAGCCCAGCCGGAGGGAGGAGAATGCTGCGCAGGGCCTGGGCGGGAGCGGGCGGGCCGTGGGCGCCATTTTTGGGGGGCAGGCGCCATGCGAATGGCGCCCCCTGCAAGATGGCGCCCATGGCTCGTGCCACCCCCTGCCACACCCTAGAAACGCCCCTGTCTAAAGTGCAATTGTATTCTGGGGTCTACATAATCTCTTGCCCATGTTTTATGAATAACCAATCCAGCCACAAGTGTTCAAATGAGTTAAGACAACCAACAGACTGGGACACCAACTGAGGTAAGCAAAACAAGGGAAAAGGAGAAGAAGTGAGCATCGTGGAAAAGCGCCTGTTTCATGGGAAAAGTCTGCGTCTTCTACCAAGCTCTTGCCCACTTTATTTTCTCCATTTGCTGTTCTGCATAACATCCAGTCTGAAGAAAATTTATGAAGAATTAGAAAGCTTGCACACAACTTTGCTACATTTAGCTGGAACCAACATGGCTACCAAGAACTTGTATGTATCTTTGTAGTACCGTATATAATCATGTATAAGTTGAGAAATGTATGCCTAAAAATTGACTAGAAAAACCTGGCCCTGACTTATATTCAGGGGAATACAGTAAATACCTTAAAGTCATATGGTGGGTGGATGGTTGAGCTGTTCCGAGTACTATGCTTGTAAGCCAGAGAAGCTTGCAGAGGCTTTGAGCACACTCAGCCTTGAGCATGCTCAGAAGCAACTGAGGAAAATGAATGGAGTCCTAGGGAAAGTGAAACTGAGCCACACTGCGTGTTTACACATGAGTAAGCAGCCGTGCCATGATGCTTGGGAAAGGGTAGGCCAAGAGGAATGCAATGCTGCCAGAATGGTCCAGATCCAATGAACGCAGGCCCCAAAAACACTCGAGAAGGAAGTCCCTTTCTCTAAGTTGAGAAATATTGCACTGTCGCGTATGGAAAGCGAAACTGAGCTATAGGGTTGCATTTACTCATGAGTAAGCAAGTATTTACTGCAAAATGTGAGCTGAAATCAGCAGGGCTCTTCAACCTCTACATGTGAGCAGTGGTGGCATCTAAATGATTTAAGAACAGGAACTCACTTTTGATTGGCACGTGTCAGGATCCGCCCACCGGAAGTGACGTCATAAGCCAGAGGCTGGCAGAGCCCAGATCTACCCGTGGCTGGTTCCTAGCCAGCGATGACGTCAGCGACGAGTAGGCGGAGCCAGCCGGTTCTGTACAGCGCCTGGCGCCTACAGAACAGAAAGCAAAGAATTCCCCCCATCCCAACTGCAGCTCCAATAGCGATGGGGACAGTCTCCCAAAGAAGCCTCACACCCAGAGCGCCAGTGAAATGCTCTGGATTGGAGAGACAGCGGCGAAAGCCTTTCCTTGGTCTTCGCAGCTAGGCAAGGTGGAGTTATTCAAAATTGCCAGGGAAGTTGAAAATTGGCACAGGGGCAGCAGCCTCGAAGCCGAGGCTGGCTGAGCAGAATGAGGCAGGAACCTATGGAAGGGGCTGAGGGGCGGCACCACTCCGGACGGCACCCTTGGGCGCTTCCCCACACCAAAGCCCGCTTACACCTGGCACGTCAGGAGGGCAGCTTCAAAAAGTCCCAACTCCCCTCTGTCCCCTCCGGGGGCCCCCCTCAATTCGCCACTGCACCCCCAGGACGCCCCTTCTCCCCAGTGGGCTGCAGACTCACCAGAGCGGCTGCTGACTCCACGTGTGTGGTTGGAGGGAGCGAGGAAGGGGGCTGTGCAGGATGGGACTTCCCCACTGCTGCCCTTTCCCCTTCACCCCTCTAGGAATCCGGAGTCGCTCCCTTTAACCCTCTGAGTGCCAGCCAACTAAGAAGAAAAGCTCTTTGCAGAAGAATCAGGAGGGGGGAGGAGGGGGAAGCACCGCTGAGTGAAGTGGGCGGAGTCAGCCCTAATTTTAACAAGTGGAACTGAGTTCCTCCGCATTCCCCCTACATGACATCACTGCATGTGAGGATTGTGCATTCACATGTAAAAGGTAAATGGGCTGCTTGGAAAACAGGCAGAAAGCTATTAGGCAGGCTCTTTTCAGGCTGAGCTTTCAGACCATATGCTCTCTCTGGTTCCAGACGGTTATGCTGCTGAGATACTCTACAAACTAGTGGGGGAGGGGGGGAGAAAGTGGCTCTTTTATTATTCCCAGGCAGGTATGATGCTCTTCTCTCAAGGCATATAGGAGAATCTGAGGGAAAAAGAGGCAAAACACACACTGTTCCCTACTTCTTCTTTGCAAGAACATAACAAATCAACTTAGGGGGAGGGAGTAATCATTATGGAAATTGCAGAAGATTACCCCGAGGAGATAGGCAATGGTATCAGCAGTGGCCCCTTGTCTGTCAGCTAGGTATTACAAGGTTAACCCCAAAGGCTTTGCGCCTGCAGCTGGTTCACAGCTGCAGGCAATTGGGGATGAAAGGGGCTCCTGGGAGGAGCAGTGATGTGGGTGCAAAGAGGTGGAAAGGGGTTGTGGATGGACAGAGAGATGGATGGGGTAGAGAATATTTGAGGCTGTTGGGACTGGGTTGGACCTAAGGTTCCTCTTGGAGACTGCGGGTAATTATTGTGTGGCTGCCATGCCCCTGGAGTCACCAACTGGAGGTGGAAGAAAGACCTTTGTGGTTGAGCAGGCACAAAGCTGACTGCTTTTTGCCTTCTCATGGATGATGGGATTTAGTGGTGCCTTGTGTAAAACTAAGGTGGGTTTGGATTAGCTTACTGTGAACATAAGATTGCAAAGAGCGAAATTTGGCACAACAGTTATCCCTGCAGAAGCCAGCTCAAGCCTGTAAAGGGCTCTGCAAGCAGGTAAACTGAGCTCAACAGGGTGATATGCATTCCTTTATTCCTCAGTTGATCCAGGCAGATATAATATGCTTAATCAGTTCTAGCCTTGAACAGTTCTTTTGTGTGCCTTGTTTAATTATTCCAACATGCCTTGCCCTTTGTCTCTAATGACATCCCTTTTGGTCCCCATAGGCTGTCATTTTCAAAAGCGGGTCCCAGTGCTACAAGGTTTGGGAACAACTGGTTTAATAGTTGTTTGTTATTTTGCTGTTTTATTTTGGTTTTTCCCTGCACTTTAATAAATAAGTAGACTATACAGTTCTTAGATACAATTACTGGTAGCTCATTTGTCAGAATCTGGTGTTCGGTAAAATCAGACAAAATGATCTAATTTAAAGAATTGCCGATACCCCTTTTCTCCTTGACTTATCCATGGGGCATTGCAAATTCCATGATTTTTGGCTTAAAACTTACCTTCAACTTATCCATGAGATCAACTTATACTTAAGTATGTATGGTACTTCCTAGATGATGTGGACCACATGATGTCATTGCCAGTTACTTCCAGACTGGGAGGCCAGATGTGACACAAACAAGAGGCTCGGGGTAGACAGGAGGGCTTCTTCAAGCAAGCAAAAACTACATAAAAAGGTAAAGGTTTCCCCACGACCGAATGGTCTAGTCGTGACTGACTGTAGGGGGCAGTGCTCATCTCCGTTTCAAAGCCTGTAGAGCCGGCGTTTTTGTCCGATCATGTGGCCAGCATGACTACGCCGTAGCGCACAGAACGCTGTTGGGTCAATCCATTAAAAATCACCCAGACCATGTTGCTCGTCATTTTTGTTTTTCTTATTTTTTTTACCAGTTACTCCCCAATACCAAGTGAGCTCAAAACCGTGTTTAAAATTTTTTTTAGGCTTTTACTTTTTTTTTGGCGGCCATTTTAAGTTCGCTTCCGAACCGATTTTTAGCTGAAAACAAGTTTTGCGTAAATGTTTATAACTCTGTTAATTTTGAAGATATCAAGACAAAATAAAAACCAAAATGTTCAGAAGAAAATGCTCTAGAGATTCTGTAATAACATTGTTGTACCTAAATAGTAAGGGGAGTGGAGAAAAAATACATAACTTCTAAGTTTAAATTAACTGAAAACAAGAACTTCAGAGCTGTAAATTCACTAAAAGGAAGAAAGACTCACCTTCAATTTTCATTTCCTTTGTAGATTTATTATAGGTAAACTTGCTGTAAAAATATGAAGCTTGTCGTTTTTTTTATATAAATTTTTAAAAATACCGAAACGGCGAACTTTTTCAATATTTGAAGAAGAGTATCTCAAAAAGGACTGAGTCAAAAATTACGAAATTAATTCACAAAGCACATCTTCATGGTATAAACATTTGTTAAAAATTTGGTGACTGAGACTCAACTGGTTCCAGAGCTATATGGAATCAAAGTTTTCAGGAAAACTATGCAATACGCGCACAATGAGTGGTAATGAAGGATGAACATGCTTTTCCTTTAAAAGAAACTAATTAAAAATCAGTCCACATTGCATAAAAATGCATAAAAATGAAAAAGAAGATAGCATATGTTTAAATGGTAAAATAAATAAATATAAATTTATATTTATTTATATTTATACTAAAATAAATAAATGGTCTAAATAAAAAAATTTAATGTTTCATTTAGACACCTGTACAAGCAATATTCAATTTATTACTTGTTGGTTGAAGTTTTCATACAAAAGCTTTCATGTCTGTTTTTTACTTTAAAAAAGAAGAAGAAATTTGTTGCAAAAGTATTTGTATCATAAGTGACCATCTCATTCATGACACTTCTACAGTTTATGAATTTCAAAAGCATCTTATCAAAGAAGTAAAGAAAGCTTTACCCAAAGTGAAGAAGATGATTTACTTCAGCGATGGTGCCAGCAGCCAGTACAAAAATAAGAAAAACTTTATTAATATGTGCCAACATGAGAATGATTTTGGCTTGATAGCTGAGTGGAATTTCTTCGCTACATCTCACGGAAAAAACTCTTGTGATGGTATTATAGGTGGTACCACCAAAAGGGAAGTCACCAGAGCTAGCATGCAAAGACCTTACAATGACCAAATTCTTACTCCAGAGGACATGTACAAATACTGCACTGAAAAAATAACTGGGATAACATACATCTTTGTCCCTGCAGAAGAAATCAGACAAACGGAACACAAACTAACAAAAAGATTTGAGCTTTGCTTGCCTGTGAATGGTACAAGAGGGTATCATCGATTCACTCCTGTGAGTGACAATGAAATCAAATGTTACACCACATCAACAAGTAAAGAATTTGATGAGCACAAAACTTCAATCATTTTCACTAACACAACATCGTTTACAAAGAATGACTTTGTTGCGTGCATTTACGAAGATCAGTGGTGGCTGGGTATCGTCAAAGACAAGAGGCAAAGCAGGCAAAGACAAGAGCGATCAAGACAATGATCTACTAGTGCATTTTTTTCATCCAGCTGGCCCCAAAACTGCCTTCCAGATATCTAATCTAAAAAGGACATGGTATGGGTTCCAGTGAGTAAAGTTGTAAGGAAGATCACTCCTACAGAACTAACAACAATGTCTGGGAGAACCCACAACATTAGTGAAAAGCTGTGTAATGAAATTTCTACACTCTTTAATATTTTAATCAAATTATGAACTTTCATGCTAAGTCCTAATTGGGTAAATGAACTGCCAAGCTTTTTTTAACGTTGGTAAAATTAAAATATTAATAAAACATTGCATTTTTAGTGCATCAGTCATGTATGTGTTTTATTTTCATCTAAATGCAACTAATTATTTATGCTTAGTAAGACTGGCTACATCAAAGTTAATGATAACGTTCAGTGTGTTCTTGTAAATCCCTAATGTTTTTAGCTGTTAACTGAAAAAGTATGTTTCTTAGTGAATAAGTAAGTTTCAAACCTTATTTACCATTATACGTACTGTGCGTACGACACAATTTTCCTGAAAACTTTGATTCCATATAGCTCTGGAACCAGTTGAGTCTCAGTCACCAAATTTTTAACAAATGTTTATACCATGAAGATGTGCTTTGTGAATTAATTTCGTAATTTTTGACTCAGTCCTTTTTGAGATACTCTTCTTCAAATATTGAAAAAGTTCGCCGTTTCGGTATTTTTAAAAATTTATATAAAAAAAACGACAAGCTTCTCAAGCTTCATATTTTTACAGCAAGTTTACCTATAATAAATCTACAAAGGAAATGAAAATTGAAGGTGAGTCTTTCTTCCTTTTAGTGAATTTACAGCTCTGAAGTTCTTGTTTTCAGTTAATTTAAACTTAGAAGTTATGTATTTTTTCTCCACTCCCCTTACTATTTAGGTACAACAATGTTATTACAGAATCTCTAGAGCATTTTCTTCTGAACATTTTGGTTTTTATTTTGTCTTGATATCTTCAAAATTAACAGAGTTATAAACATTTACGCAAAACTTGTTTTCAGCTAAAAATCGGTTCGGAAGCGAACTTAAAATGGCCGCCAAAAAAAAAGTAAAAGCCTAAAAAAAATTTTAAACACGGTTTTGAGCTCACTTGGTATTGGGGAGTAACTGGTAAAAAAAATAAGAAAAACAAAAATGACGAGCAACAAATTTTTTTTTATCTGGGTGTTTTTTAATGGATTGACCCTGTTACCTTCCCACCGAAGTGGTCCTTATTTATCTACTTGCATTTTAGGTGCTTTCGAACTGCGAGGTTGGCAGGAGCTGGGACAAGCAACGGGAGCTCACTCCATCGCGCAGTCTCAAACTCCCAACCTTGCGGTCGAAAGCCCAGCAACAGCGGATTAATTCGCTCTAAATACTAAGTCGAGTCTCGCTCTAAATACTAAGTCGAGTCTCTTATCACTGCTTCTTGTATTGCATTGCTGGTCTCACTGCCAGGTGGTGGGGGTCCCTCCATACCACCGGACACAAAGTATCACTGGTAGTTGGTTCTGGTTGAGAAATTACCACTGGGTGAGAAATACTGGAATACATAACCAGTTCCTCTCCTTACTGAAAGACAGACAACTGCCACTGTAGAAATAACTTTCCTCAGTGCTATACTTCTAACCATGAAAATCTGAAGAATAGATTCTTAGGAGTCCTGCTAACCCAATAGTCTTTCACTAAAAATATGAAGGACCAAAATATTTATTTTAAAACTGTCAGAGACACCTGTATAATATACAATTCAGTTTAAGCAACAAGTCATCTCACATCTGAAAAACTTTCAGGTTCCTAGTCACTCAGGCAACTTTATGCTAGCTGGGGAATGAAATATTTTCCTGGAGCAAAACAAACAATATAAGATGTGTAAAAATGTAAATTAACCATTCTGTAGTTATCAAAGAATGAGTTCAAATTTTTTTATAGTCATGGTTTATAAAAATTATTGTGTGTCCAGTTTTAAAACACAGCCAACTACCTACTATGTTGTTTCTTTTTAAAAAAACACTTTGGCAATAATTTAAAAGCATATTTTAATGCTGCAAAAATACTACTATGAAGTTCACTTCTACAGTGTCCATATAGCCCAAAGAACACCTGTCTGTACTAGCAGTAGCTATGTACAGAAAACAAGCATAGCATGTTCCTGCCCTGTCCAACTTAGGCCAAGTTCATCTGCATTGACATCAGTGTTCATAATTTTGGAAACTGATCAACAGAAATAACCCTATCACAAGACTGCATGTATAAGTATAGGATTCAGGATAGCACAAAGTTCGTGCAAAACAGAAAGAACACTGGGCAATCTAATTATATTTTAATTCATAAATAACTCAGTATCATAGTTCATTTTTATCAAAATTTTAAAAACAGAAATGATCTCTCATGGCAACTTCTGAAACACCTCATTACATGCAAGAAGCAAGGTACTTTGGCAGTGGTTCAAGGGCGTTCAGGGATAAGGTTTTTGCACACTCACATAGACATGTGGAGGAGCTACAGCCAAGACCATCAGCCAGCAAATTCAGACATTTCTCAAGGTAGTCAAGTAACACAGTTCAATTCAGATGTCAAAGCTGCTCGTATTCTAACCACATTTATGAAATCAGAACACCCTAACTGATCCTTCATCCAATTTAGTTCTCCTCTTAAGCATTGTGAAAGATCAGAAAACAAGTCTTCTGTTATTGGATATAGTTAGGGGTGGGTGTGCTTTTTTGTTGTTAAACACTGCATAAAAATACAAAACACCACCTTTGGGGGGGGGGGTTAAAGTATGAATAAAAACAAAATATTGCATTTTGATGTTTATTTTCCAGGGATTAAAATAGATTATTTTTCTAACAGATTATTAGAAATAATAATGTGGCAGCATCTGTTGACACTATATCACCAATATCATCTACCTAGAATACTTTTAAAGCATTTAAAATTAATAAAAATAAGAACTTGGAATGAGAATGTAGAATAAAAACATGTACCACTGCAATGTACTGTTTTAATCAAGAAGTTTTGAAAAAAATATCACAAAAAATACATATTCCTTTTCTTGCTATATCTCGTTATAGGCCAAGAGCAGCAGACCCAACCAAGTAACTACCAGTTTTCACATCAAGAATGTTTTTCTTTAAATGCCCACATCTGATTAAGAACATTAAATTTACAGTTTTTTAAACTTTTTTTTAACTACTTAGACTAGGGGTTCCCAAAGTGTGCACTGCAGCATACACAGGGTACCACAGGATGTTCCCAGTAGCCCCATCTGCCTGTTTTCCCAGGTGCTACCATCTTAGAGCTCACAAAAGCCAGGAAGAGGAGCCTGTGGGGGTACTGTAACCCAGATAAGTTTGGGAATCACTTTGCGACTTTGACTTTGCAAGTGAAACTTTAAACTTTGGGTGAAAGTGACCACATCATCTTGTTATCAGTAGCAAGTAAAGGAAAGCTAAGAGTTGCTATATGTATACACTGAATTTTCAGGAAAGCTGATTTGAATGAAAAATAAGTAGCATTCCATGGCTAAAACTTCTGAAAGAGAAGAGAGTCCAAGCGGAATGGGACATTTTGAAAAGTGAGATACTGAAAAAACAATAGCATACAGTTCCCTTGAAAGAAAAGTTGAGAGACTTCTAAGGGAACTTCATAGTGTGGCGGCACAAAGAGCTTTCTGGAAAGTTGAGAAGAAAATGTACAAAAGGATGGAAGGGACAGTTAACAAAGGAACAGTACAAAAGTGCAGCCTGCAACTGCAATGGTGCTGTCAGAAATGCTAAAGCACAGAATGAGCTTGCAAAGATGCCAAAACAGCAAGAAAGGATTTTTGGCTATGTCCAAAACAAAAGACAGATCAAGGAATCAGTACATATGTTGCGAGCAACAAAAAGTGAAATGAAGCAAATAGAGAGAAGGCAAAGTTGCTCATTTCTGATGTTGCATTCATTTTCCACAAGGGAAAGGGGATGACAGTTGAACTAATAAGGAAGAGAGGGGAGCATCACAGCTCTGGATGGTACAGGAACCCCTAGTTATTTTAAAAGAAGTGAACAGAACCAGATGAACTAAATCCCAGGGGAACTGGAGGAGCTTGAGGATGTTATCTCAGAATTAGTCTAGCCTTTGAGAAGTCCTAAAGAAAGAGAGAGATGATGGACCACAGATGAGAATATGTTGTTCTTTAAAAAGAGGAGAAAGGAGGCTTGATGTAAATACCAGAAAAGGTCTTGAAACAGCTTATTAACTGGAAAAATCATTGAGCTCTTGGAAAATAATGGTGCAAATTTTAGGACCCAACATGGATTTGTCAAAAACAAGTCGTGGCAGACTAATCTTTTCCATTTTTGGATAGAGTGATAGACAAGGGGTATCCAAACTATGGCCTGGGGGACAAATCCGGCCCGCCATAATATTTTATCCAGCCCTTAGCAACTTAAAATATGTGACATTTTTACTCATTATATATCATTTTTCAAGTTTAAGCATAGCATTGGTTCTTTGTAAATGTCATATTTCTCTTTTGTTCTGAATCATATCATGCTGGTTCCAAAAAAGATCCAAGTAAAACTAAACCATTCATTTAAATTTAATTTATAAAACGAATCTTTTCTGGTCTGCAATAATGTGCAAAATATACATTGTGGCCCTAAGTACGGAAAAATTTGGAGACATAGTTATCTAGATTTCAGCAAAGCATGCAAAGCCACTAATGATATCATTGTCAATAAAACAGTAGAATATAGATTAGCTAGTACTACTCTTAAGTGAGTTCATAGCTGATTGAACAACCATTTCCAGTGAATGCTAGTTAATGGCTCCATCTCAATCTGGAGGGAAGTACCAAGTAGGCATGTTCTGCTATTCAACATTTTTACAAAAGACCTGGATGAGGGAGTAGAGATGCTTATCAAATATGTAGATGACATGAAGCTGCAAGGGAATAGTGAACATTAAAAGCAGAATTCAAAATTAGCTTGATAGGCTTAATCATTGGACCCATATCAACAAGATGTTCAACTGAGAGAAAGGCAAAGTCCTGTAAGTATGGACAAAGTTATCAAAGGCACAAGTACAGGATAGAGGAGATATGGTTTGACAGTAGCATATGTGGAAAAAATCTCAGCATCCTAATGGACCATGAGCCAGTCATTTGATGCAGCTAGAAAGAAAAAAAAGCAAATCCAACTAATGCACTACAGGACTACAAGAGTTAAGTTCTTGAAAAGCAATAGTTCCTTTCTATTCTGCACTACTCAGACCTTACTTGGGATACTACATCCAGTTCTGGGCACCACATTTTAAGAACACCAGCAGAAAGCTGGAGAGGATTGAGATGAGGGCAAGAAAGGCCTATCAACTTGGTATGTTTACACTGGAGAGAAGACAACAATGGGAAGATATGATAATCATCTTTAAATTACAGAAGGACTGTCACATAGGACCCAATCCTGTAGGCCTTAGAGCAAGTGAACCACCCAGGCTAGTGTAAAAGATGCCATAAGGCACCTCCAGCGCCAGCAGTAAGCCATTACCGCTGGCGCTGGGTGACAGATGGGCCAATGCTGCCCTGTGCCACCCAGAGGCAGCACTGCAAGCCAGAGAGCAGCGAATCTACCACCAGCACTGAGGCCTTTTCAGGCACGGTGGGAGGGCGCTCCTAGGCAGGGAGAGGAGCGGAGCAAGGGGACCAGCAGTGAGCTTATCCACTGATAAGTGGACTCTCCTTCAAGTGTTAAAAAACACAGAGTGGACAGCCAGTTGTCAAGAATTCTGTAGCAATTGCATTCACCAAGCAGGGGTTTGACCAGATGACTTCTGAAATTCCTTCTACTTCAAAGTCAGAATATTATGTGATCAGGAAAAAAAATGTCTAAAGGTTATAGTTCTAATGTCTACTACTTGTCTCTGAAGTTATTTTTGCATATGTATAGCCAAACATACTGTACAGTATACTGTATTCCTATTCTTAATTATGGATGACTATCTAATATTTCAATACCATACCAACTTGGATTAACTTTTGGACTCCTTTTTTTGTTTATAACAAATGCCAACAAAAGGTCTTCAACTTAGCTTTCAAGAAAAACAAAGCCTGCCAAGTTACTGGTTTGACTTGAGTATAGATTTTCATTCTTGGATTCAGATACAGCTGCTCAGTGCTGCAAAACTATAGTGCTGTACAACCTAATTCTTACTGAGGATTTGGAAGAAAGTTTATCTACAAATTATTTTGGTAATACTACAGAGAAACTATCAAAACAGCATGATGCTGATCTGTCAAACAAGAATGCCTGATGCTGAGACCTTCAAAATTACTCACAGGAAGAACAACAGCATTATAAGCTTGAAATACAAACTTAACTTTTACCTTTTTAAAAGGGTAGTTTGCTACCCAAGAAGCACAATTTTTGCCAAAATTCAAACACCTTGGTCTTTCAAGCCATTGTCAATGGCCATCTGAGACATGATCTCCACAAAAGGAAATGAATTACCACTAAATATTTCGTTCTTATGAACAAAAAAATTGCCAAATTCAATCCCAGAAATGAATTGAATTTCCCGTTGAAGTAATTTTTTAACCTAGCTAGGTTCCATCAGTTTACCCCTGTGAACTTTCATTTCTTCACTCTAATTATGATCTCCATCCCAGTCCTACCACGTTTTTATGACACAAAAGTATTCATAGGGGCTTCTGACAATTCTCTCAACTCAAATAATGTCAATAGGTGCCTCAAACTAAAAGTTAAAAAGCAGAGGAGCAGCTCTGATTTTTATATCTTATTGAATTCAAACCTAAATTCTACATTCCTATTAAAAAGATAAGGGAATATTAAACAAATCTCTATTTTTGCCTTGTTGGAGCAAAACCATAAATGTTCTCCTATCTTTAAAAAGGTGTCCCCAGTATCCATGGTTTCAGGTATACATGAGAATATGCAGTAAGTTTTTTAGACTTATACATGAGTCTAAATGTATAAGGGGGCAGAATATACATTTCCTGCCCCACCGGGGGGGGGGGGAATGGAACCCCAGCAGATAACAGGGCATTCCTGTATTTTGTGACATATACTGACTTCCATTGTAGTACCAAATTACATTTTTTATTGGGGTTCATTTGTAAATACCACAAAAAACTATCAGGGTTAATAAATTACACCCTCTAAACAAAAGAGAGTTGTGGTTTCCTGTTTCTGAATGAGGAGTCAACTTGAATTGATGTACTGTAATGCTCAGTCACACCCAAAGTACAGATTTTCCAATGACCAGAAAACAGTCAAGTGAAACGATGGAGGGAACCAAAAACCTACATTGCAAGCTTGGCAAATAAAGAAGAAACTTTAAGCTTTTAACATTTGGCAATATGCCAAAGTCTTTATCTAAAACCAAGAAGCACGTGAAGAAACAGATAAGCTCTAAAACATAGAAGGAAAGCAACCTGAAAACACCATAATTCTACAAAAAATAGATATGTCATTCTACCTGGAGACAACAAGGGATAGTACAATGCTTTTTGACGGGACTATCAAAACAATTTTTATCCATCTGATCTTATCACCTCACTGGGTCTTTAAAAAAATCAATTTCTCTTTATACACTTGGCAATGCCTAATCTTGGAAACAGAGTGGCTGGGAAAACTGTGCTCTTTTGTGCCGATATCATCTCTCTTCTGCTTTGGCACAGCTGTCAAGGGTTGACATTCTTAAAAAGACTTACTGTATATACTCATGCATAAATCTAAAAATTTATGCCTAAAATTGACCCCGAAAACATGGATCGACTTATACTTGGGTCAATACAGTTTGTAAAACTTTTAACAGCAGCTTGGGTAGAGACTGGGCTAAGAAGCAGAAAGCTTGGGGGGTTAGGAAAAAAAAACAGAGCTATTTTACTGGAGAACAATTACTGGTACGTAAAATTGCTCCGTTTTTTTTTCTAACCCCCTCCCCAGCTTTCTGCTTCTTAGCCCAGTCCCTACCCAAGCTGCTGTTAAATGTTTTATTAACTGTACTGACCCATGAATAAGTCGATCCATATTTTCAGGGTCAATTTTCAGGTATAATTCTAAAAATTTATGCATGAGTATATACAGCAATTTAAATATAAATAATTCATAATTATTGAAGATAATACAGGTAACATTGATACAAAGTTCTTTACTGTGTCAGAGTTTCAGAATTATTGTGGAAGGAAACAATTGTAAGGCAAATAATCTTTTGAAGAGACTTGCTTGATTCTATTTACAAAAGAAACAGTACAACCTGGGAACCAACCGGCATTTCTCGGTACCATCATCAAAAAATGTTATCACAATGTTATAGAAAACATGTCCCATACTTTCCTTCCAAACGAAGTAGTAGCAATTATGATTCTGCTTAGCATATCATATCAAGGTGACTGCTGGCAAGAACTAGGCACATGGGCCACATACAAAGCATAAGCACTATAAGAACTACAACTGCCATTAAACAATGGTTGTCTAAATGACTGCACTAACATGTATAACAAATCCTTAGAAACACAACCATAACAAAACTACTGACAAAACATTAATGTGAAGTTTGTTGATGTTAGATAATTTTGTTGGCCTAAAAGATCTATTGGAAGCTGACAGTACATTCCATAAAAATCAGCAGTTACACCCAAGCAACATTATGGTCCCAAGCCTCTTTCTATAACTCAAGTTCCACCAAGAAAGATCTGAAAATCTGTTTAGGATTAGATAATAAAAACATTTAGGACCAAAGTACCAGGGCCAACACATACAGCCCACCTAGCTAAAGAATTGCACACATGTATCGCTTATAGGCCAGAAACCAATGCGGTATCAGAAAGCACACCCAAAAATGGATGCTATTTACCTACACTGCATTACTTTTAGCAGAATAGACACCTCATTGATCACTTGATGCAAATAAGCGCACGCAACTATTTTTTCCAAGAATAATTATGGTTAGATCAGGTGTTTCTGGTGAAAGTGTTTACCAGACGAACTGTATGAATTGAGCAAATTTCTGAAGCTGACTCCATAGCCACTTTATACAAACAATTTTGAAGGAGGAGGAAAATCTCCCAGAGAGAAACTGGAAGGGTGCTGCTGCTTCTTCTCCATCTCCACAGCTTTTCAAAATACAGGGTGGAAGTGCATGCTTTTATGCATGTTACATGAGAAGTTAAATCACATGACATTTTTATTAAAAATATTGGGTCAACAATTCCCAAGTTCTGTTCTCCATTATTTCTCCAGTGAATATTCTGTTAATTCTCATGTTCTGTAGCAAGTTTTGACATGCCATTATTAAATACTTGAGGAAGAAGCACAATCCTGGTTTGTCTCCCTCTTTGCTTACAAAAGGGGACCACCCACATATCCATGATACCATAGAAAACTCTCACCACAGAAAACCTAAAGTTGTAGTTTACCCAATCTGGAAGAGCCTCAAGAATGAGAAAATGAAGCAAATACATCCTCTGCTATACTTTCATTCTAAGCAGATGCCTTAAAATTCAGAGATGTGTTACCATTTGCAGGAAAATCTCAGCAGACTGCATCAGGGCAATAACAGATGGGCAACCCAATCCTCAAAACATACAAGATAAGAGAGCCAAAAACGGCAACACAATCTATTTTCTCCACATTCCACTGCCTACCCACATTTATTGTGGTTAAATTTTTGTTGCTGTTATTTCACACTGCAATCATTCATAACAAGAATGTTATTTAAAAGACAACCTTTACTGCAGCTCTATCACACTGTTACAGTACCAATAGTTGAGAGCATGCAATAATACGCATTAACTATTTTGTCCTAGGAAAAATAAGCAACCTCTCGCAAAACATTTGTGCAGTGGGTGCAATCCTAACCAACTTTCCAGAACCAGGGTAAGGTGCAATGCAGCTCTAAGGGAAGGGAACAAACATTCCCTTACGTTGAGGCCTCCATGACTACTACTCCACGGTAGGGTGCAGCACATGCCCCATTGGCACAACTATGTCAGTGCTGGAAAGTTGGTTAGGATTGTGCCCCTAGTCAGTTACACACCTGTTTTAACTCTCCCACTGAAAGCAATGGGACTTGAAAGGACTTCATTTATACCTTTCATTATACCCTGCAGTTACTAACAGCATTAAAAAAAACGATCCCTCAAAGACTTAGAAGGTGATACTACAGCTCCCCAGAAAAATAAAAATGCAAGTACTGTATATTTTCAATAAACAGCAAAACATGATCCTCTACATCCCTTCCAAATAGCAGAGATCGATAACAAAGGAGCATTTTGAAAGCTGTCAAATCACAAACTGTTCTACCTTTTCCTCAGCGCAATATAAATGTAAACACACACACACACACACACAGAGAGAGAGAGAGAGAGAGAGAG
>JAJKFI010000021.1:11748724-11811176 GCA_029204185.1 Lerista edwardsae | reverse complement strand
TTTTTTTTAAGTACAGGGGCATGCCCTGGTATCCACTGATTTGGTAGCCACAGTTTCAGTTATCCACAGATACAATGGATACTAGGACACCTAATAAAAAGATAGGGGAACATTAAACAAATCTCTTTTTTTAACCTTGTTGCAGCAAACCACTGATGTTCCCCTATCTTTAAAAAGGCTCCCCCAGTATCCACAGTTTCAGGTATCCAGGGGGGAGGGGTGCAGAACGGAACCCCACTGGATACTGGGGTATGCCTATACTATGTGATGGACTTGGCATATAATATTGAAAGGTACTTCATATACATCAAATAGCTTTTGCTTCTCAATATAGAAGGGACCTGACAATCAGCTGTTTTTCACCACATCATTTTTCATGAGTGAAATGTTTGCTCAGGCTTTCAGAACAAAAGAGGGCTTCCTCCCAAGCACTTCTGCTTCTCTATGTTTTAGTACTAGCAGCATACTTTTATTTATTTATTTCCTTTCACTGGTCTTGGCTAGCTTTGGTGAGCTAACATTCTTTCCTTCCACATTGGCAATTCCTATAAACCTTGCAGGAACGTTTTGTCTCCTAAATACACCAGTTCAGATCATATGTGACATCTGCGTAATGACGTTTCATTGCCACAGTGCTTTAGAAATGCTAAGCGATAAGTAAAAAGGACTGCCCTACAAGGCAGCTTCCTGGCAGAAGTCTCTGAGGGGCTCCTCTCATTGTTTTTATGGCTAGACAAAATGGAGCAAATGTCTTCGCTGCATGTGCAAGAGTGTAGGCAGGGACGACAGCTTGCTACAGTAAGTGTGCTGCATATTTGGCTTAAACTTGCAGACAGGATACATACTGTTGCTTGTACAGTTGTGCGATAAAGTACTGGCGGATAACAGCACAGATGGCTTTGCCCTAAGATTAGGCCTCACATGCCAGACGTGATCTGGGAAACCGTCGTTTTAAAAATAACTTGAGAACAAGTGCCAAGTTCTGAGAGATCCGTGTGTCTATTAAACAGATAAAAACACCGCAATGCCCAGTATTGGAAGACAATCATCGGGATTATGAAACCTCGGCAGAACGATCATCTAGACTCAGTCAATAAAAATGATATGTTTTGACCACTTTCTTGTTAATCAGAGACAGGTTAGGTTGTGATTTTTTAAATGTATTAAAATGGACACTATTGAAATTACTGGCATAGAATAGATCTGTGTTTCTCAAACTATGGGTTGGGACCCACTTGATGGGTCGTGACCTGATGTCAGGTAGGTTGCGGAAAGCTGGGAGTAGCCATCTTGGAAGCTGCAGAGCTTCCTCTTGCAAAATTCCTTTTGTGAATTTGAATTTTCAAGAGAGGTTTTTTTAAAAAATTGTTTTTAGTTCAATGCTTTTATTTTGACCTAATCTTGCTTTCTAATCTTGCTATCTATTTTGACCTAATCTTGCAACAGGGATGTTTCATGGTTGTGCAATTGCTGCAGTCCAAGAATGCCAATTGCATTCCAGGAGCGTCACTTAATTATGCCACAATTACAGCACTTCCTGCTTGATGATGTTACTTCCAGCTATGACATCACTTCCGGTGGGTCTCGACACAAGTGCCATTCTAAAAAGTGGGTCCCAGTGCAAAACGTTTGGGAACCACTGGAATAGACTATATTCTGAAGCAATATTTTTGAAGCAGTACTCTGAAGCAATACTTGGCATCAGGTGAGAGGCTTCAGACCACCACGACCTTGCTAGCGGGCTTTGTGAGACAGGCGGCAGCTGGGGCAGCACTGAACACATTTTATTTATTTTTTCACCATCTTCCTCCAAGAAATTTGGGGTGGAAATTTGGTGTTCCTCCCCTCCTATTGTCCTCACACAACCCTGTGAGATAGATGAGGCTGAAAGATAGTGATTAGCCGAGGTCACCCAGGAAGATTCATGGTTGAACAGGGATTTGAAACCCGTTCTTCCAGGATGAAGTCCAACTCCCAGCCACTCCGCCAGTGGTTCCCAAATAGTGAGCTGTAGCTCCTCAGGGTGCCACGGAAACCAGCCAGGGGAGTCATGGAATCTTTATGAAAAACCAGCTCCCCTATGCAATGTATCGGATTGTAGTCCTAATGAAGAGCTGCAGCCAATGGCCCAGGAAGTCAAAGGAACCGCCATGCAAAAACGTTTGAGAACCGTTGCACTACACCATCCTAGCTCCGGTGCAGGATGACATAAACAGACACTGCAGGCCAGTCAGCATCCATCTGCCTGCACAATGCTTGACTTAGGCTGCAATCCTAGCCACACTTACCTGGGAGTAAGCCCCATTGACTATCATGGTACTTATGTACTTACTGAGTAGACATGCATAGGCTTGGGCCGACGCAAGGGAGGTAAGGCGCTGCACGGGCGCTACGGGCCGGTGCTGCCAGCAGCGCCAGCCCTGTGGCCTTAGCGCCAACACGGGGCAGTCGATTGGCGCCCCTGCATCAGCGCTAAGCGTGCAGCGCCGGCTCAACCCCATTGTGCCGGCACTGTACGCACTGTAGGATTGCGCTGCCCATTATCATGGATACCATGGATACTGGGACACCTTTTAAAATGATAGGGGAACATTAAACAAATCTCACTTCTCTACCTTGTTGCAGCAAAACCACTGAGGTTCCTCTATCTTTAAAAAGGTGTCCCCAGTATCCACAGTTTCAGGTATCCATGGTGGGATCCAACACTGACCCCCAGTGGATACCAGGGCATGCCTGTATTTTAATAAAATAAAAAGCGAATAAAAAGATCAATTACATATTTTAATAAAATTTATCAAATTGCACCAGTAAACCAACTGTTCCAGGCCGAAGATGATGAGCAGGGCTTGGCTCAGTTCAGTGGCCTTCAACCCTTTTTGTGCCATGATGCCAACAAACAAACAAACAAACAAACAAACAAATAAAGAGGCTGGGAATCCCACTGTTGATCCCACCTCCTCCAGGTCCCTATTCGCCCACCTCTCCCCTGTCACCATGCACTCCCTGCCCCCATAATGTCCTCCCAGTGAACACTGTTCACTGCAACCAAAAAATCTTATTAGAGAGGACAGAAAAAGTTACCATGAAGCCTGGCACTAATCAAAGCCATTTTAGCACAATTGCTAAGAACCTGAGCAGGACTGCAACACAATCTCCTGGTACCCGAAGCCCCCATTGGATGCCCCCTTTACCTGGTGGTGCTCTAGTCCAGTGGTTGCCATGACCCCACAACTGAGGCTTCGTGACACCATTAACATCCCAACCCCAAGGTTGAAGAACACTGGCCTAGTTGAAGCACAGGCCTACTGTTGCTCATGCAGCCTCACTCTGAATCCTCCATCTTTATTGTCAGCACAGCTCTCCCTGTCAGCACAGTCACAATAGATATTTTTGACAAGCTGGATTGAATGTGCTCATAGTATAGCTAGGAAAGGGTTAGGAACCTAGCTAAACATGATAGATCATCAAATGCATAAAATGCAGCAGAGTTTGCACTGCTAGTGTTCCAGTAGAACAAAGCATTTTATTTCAGTGCGAAAGCTGGGACATTGTTGCGTGCTACAACAGACAGTGAGATGTGTGGAGGTGCGCAGAGTAGCAACTCCAAGAGGCTCCTCAGGTGCCAGTAAGTTGGCAGTGGGAACAACAAAAGAGAGTTTCGGGGGGCATTGGGGGAAAGGTGAGGGCAGGGGGTGGAAAGGACTTTGGCAGTAAACTCGCCAGATTCTATCCCCCATTTTTTGGCCCACGCACCCCCTTTCTCTTCTCAGACTTACATTAGCAATACAGCTGTCATGGGGTACCAGAAGACCTGTAAGCCACCAAGAGGCCTACACAGAGGTAGGTTAAAAATGACCTACTTTAGCAGATCTCCTGATTGCCCCACCACCACCATTGCAGTGTGCACCTCATTTCTGTGGCAGCATCAGCACCCTTGGTGGTGGGGTAGGATTGGTGAGTCAAACACACACATTTTCAGGATATTGTGCTACTGTTGCTAGTTTAGTACTTGTGAGAACATGCCGTTAGGTATAAACCGTGACTCGCACCACTTTCACATTTGACTCAAGCATCCCATAGTTCTAATGTGGCATTCCGTCAGTCATTCTGCAGTGTCCTTTGCAGCAATGAAGCCTGACAAGATGACGAACCAGGACACGTTCTCCAGTCAGTTTCACACTTTAGTTTGTCCCAGAGAGTGACTGGTGGGTGTGTTGGTGGCAACTGTCAATCCTTTCCCTTTCCCTCCTTCCGTCTTGAACACAAAAATGTGGCGCTCTCACTCTAGAGAGAGTCATCACCTGTCTAAATCTGTCCATGTGTCAGATGCATATATGGAAAGAGTGAGTATGGCAACCAATGACGTTCTGTTTCCAAAATAGACCCAGGGCCAGCTCCCTTCACTCAGTTTAAACAATGTCCTCCAGGGAAAGAGCCTCAAAGGACATTTGATCACACAAGCTTTGGAATTTGTTCAAGGGACCTAACCCGGAAACTGGTCGGCAGCACCCTGATTCTGAATCTATGTTTCTTGGAAGCGCAAGGAGATGAGCACCTCTCTTAGTTACAAGTCTTTTTCCAAAGAGCAGCAAACCATGGATAACTTGGAGAAACAGCTTATTTGTCCGATATGTTTAGAGATGTTTACTAAGCCAGTGGTGATCCTTCCCTGCCAGCACAATCTGTGCAGGAAATGCGCCAGTGATATCTTCCAGGTAAGTTTATTCAGCCTTTTAAAATTCCAATGGACATCTATAATTATATCGTGCTCCCAATTGAGGAGGGTATCATTAAGCTGGTTTGATAAAGTCTTGAAAAAATAGGATAAGGAAAAATAGGAATAGGAAAAATTTAATTAGAAAGAGAAGGCCTTTGTTGTTTATTGTGTGTGTGATTTTGTAATCCTTACATTTGGAAATGTCCTTTTTATTTATATATACTGGTTATTTCAAGTTTTCAGAGATATTAGCACTTAAACCCTTTGTTCCCCAACACCTCTAAAAATGGCAAATTTCTCTCTAGCATAAGTTGTCATTATATTATTAGCTGGCAGGCATTGAGCAAAGTGATATGATAAGTTATTTCTCGTTCTGTGTACTTTGGGGACAGACTTTTCCCTAATAATTGAGATAAGTTTGGCTTTGAGGAACCGATCCAAAATTAATGGAAGTCGTAGAGGTGACTCACTCCATGGAGGCATTAGATCATGTTTTAAGCAGATAGTAGCATTTGAACCTTGTGATGTGGAAATGAGGGCAGTGGTTGGAAATCATTGTGAAATAATCTATGCTTCACTTTACCACTTTGTTTATTACTTGGCAAGAACAGGCCTCAAACCCATATCTGCCAACCAGAGGAGGCACCACTGTGGCATCAGGAGGTCGATTTCGCTGTCCTTCTTGTAGGCATGAAGTGGTTCTGGACAGGCATGGTGTGTATGGTCTTCAAAGGAACCTGTTGGTAGAAAATATCATTGATATATACAAACAGGAGTCTGCCAGGTAATACACTAATACCAGTCTCTGATGGATTGTCTACAAAAATGCAGGTTTTGGCTTGGTGGCGTGTACCATGAAAACGCATGGGCTTGGATTTTTCAAGGATCCAAACAGAATTTTGGGTGTGTGTGTGTACTTTTTAAAAGCTTTTTAATCTTGCTTAAAAAAAAACATTTGAAGGGAACTCAAAGCACAAGTATCTTTTCCCAGGCATAAGTCTTCTCTTCACAAGTATCTCCTCAAGGAGATATTGGACCAGGATATTGTATCAAGGCCTTGGACCAGTGTTTCTCAACCAGTGATACTCTTACAACCGGTGGCAGTCTGGTGGCAGTTCAGGTGGTGTCTGGTGGTGCTCACAGCACCCCCAGGCCTGCTCCACCTGGCAGCAAGGCCAGCAATGCAACATGGCAAGCAGCCGTAGGAGGCCCTGTTCAGCAGGAAGAGCTCCAAGTGCTTGAAAAGCTCTTCCGTCTGTTCCAAGCCTCATACTGGTGTTTGTCATGTTGCACCTGGCCTTCCAATCAGGAAGTAACTGGCAATGAGAAAAATGCCACTTCCTTCCGGTGATACTTCCAATACGTGGACCATTCAAGGGGGTATAGCAAGGGACAAATGTCTGAGAAACACTGCCCTGGGTTGTCCATCTGCCGGTACTAAGCATGACTTGGTTTATCAGAAGTAAAGTTTGCATGCTTTATCTTTTGATGGGGAATTTCAACCGGCCAGATGTCACACAGGCCTCTATTTTTTTTTAATTTACTATTGCCAGCTGTAGTCTGTTTTTTTTTTCTTTTTTGTGAAACTACTTGACATACAGCAATGTTCAAACGGGGTGAGTGTCTATGCTCCACATCTGAAAGCGCAACCCTAACCTGGAGTTAGGCTGGCACAGTTAGGCGAGCAAGGTTTGGCCAGCCCAAGGGCCACCACAAAGCGCGTTTGGACCACTCTCGGAGTCAGGGAGGATGGTGCACGTCTGTGTGCTGGCCTCTCTGATTCTGAGAGGGGCCCAAACATACTTTATGGTATCACTTGTGCTGGCCAAACTTTGCTCGCCTAACTGTGCCTGCCTAACTCCAGGTTAGGAGTGCGCCGTGAGCTATGTGCAAGTCCAGGTCCCCAGGTTGTAGGAAGGAAATGTTTGCTGCAACTCAGGCAACAGACATAGGGTGCAGTCTATCTGTATTGAATGCAACCAAATAGAGTCCCAAACATCAATACGTAGGTTGACAAAACATCAATACGTAGGTTGCTTCTCCTTTTGTCAACCTTTCTCAGTCTGGAGTTAGCCCTTGCCTAGTGGTTCTAGTTTGCTCAGGTGAAGACTCCATGTCTTCAGTTGGCTAGACAGATGGCTTGGGCCCCAGGGTTTCCTCCCTCTTCAGCAGTAGCCTTTGGGGAAGTTCCCTCAAAAAGCCCCCCCCCCGGCTTCCCACCTGGCGTGCGTGATGCAGCACGTGCCCCGTTGAAGCAGCTAAATCATTGGGAAGGAACTTAAGTTTGAGGGGGCTGATAAAAAGGTACATAGAAAGTAGAAGAACAACAGAGTTAAACCTAAGAAGTCTTTTCAGCTTACAAGTGCTGTGCTTGCTCCACTTTGCATCTCCTTGGTTCTTGCTTTCTGCTTGCGACTGGGGGCGCAATCCTAAACTGAATTAGGCCAGCATAATCTAAGCCAGCAAAGTTTGGCCAGCACAAGGGCCACCGTAAAGTATGTTTGGACCACTCTCGGAGTCAGAGAGGCCAGCACACAGACGTGAGCCATCCTCCCTGACTTGAGAGTGGTCCAAACATGCCTTATGGTGGCCCTTGTGCTGGCCAAACTTTGCTGGTTTAGCTTATGCCGGCCTAACTCCAGTTTAGGATTGCGCTCTGGGACATTCAGCCCAACCCTACCTAAACTTCCCTGCGTGGATGCAGCAGCACAACACAGGCTATGATGCGTTCTGCAGGAATGTCTAGCAGGCAAATGAGCATTTGTCCCTTTGCCCTGGGTAAGCCCCAGCTTGCGCAACGAAATGGCATTGATCCATATTGCCAGATCAGGTCCAGGAAGGAAGATAGGGTACTGTGCACATCAATCCCTCTCCCGCCTCTCTCCTCAGCCCACCCCCATTGCTACCCTCCCCTGCCCCATGACACCTTTCTCTGTCCTCTCCTGCCCTCCCCTTGCCCTGTTCCGCCCCTGCACTGCTCAGCACAGAGCTTACTGCTCCTGTATGCATTGCTCCTTGCACCAGTGTGCATGGGAAGGAGTTGTTCTTCCCACTGGCAGGCAAGGAGACTACATTGTTATAAAGTGCCGTATGGCATATGGGGGTTAGGATTGTGCCAACAGTCTCTTCTGGATGCTTGTAGTTTGTGAACACTTCTAACATAGGCTGATCAGCTAGGAAGCTTTGAGTGCAGGAGGCCCTACCTCAGACCTAGTTCTACAAACAGCAGGTAATGGGTGAAACCCGTGTCTGCACCTGAATCACTTCATATAAAACGTGACGGTTCACAGGATAGTGTGACATACCATTGTATGTGGAAAGTTATGTCTGAGGAAAGAACAGTTGTCTTAAACAGCTAATTTTCCTACAGCCCAATCATGCTAATATCTATCCAGAAGTAGCAGCTCAATCCTATTGCAGATGGAGCTGATACAAAGAGGCATTTACAGCCTTGGAACAGAGTTCCATGGACTTTGTCATCAAATGGCTACCGCAGGAGGCAGCAGTGCTCCGCTGCCACTGATGGACCCACCATGGTTCCCCATTTAGTATTAAAAAAAAAAAAAGAATTTCCCTTTTGGTGCATGATCAATGTTGTCTGAGAGTACTCTTGTGTTGATGGGCCAAAGATCAGCATAGGGTGAAAGTAGGCATATTGATGCCATTTAATCCCTGAAGCACAGCCTATGTAGGCATGTTTAATTTAACACGTACATGGCAGGCCTTCTATAGGTCCAGGGATCCCAACTTTCCAGAATCTGTCCAGTTTTGAACCCCTTACTTTTTATTTTGTTTGATATTTGCAAAACTTGCCTATATCTGTTTACTCAGAAGTATCGGTAAGCCCCATTTTGTTCAATGAAGCTTACTATCATGTGCATGGGATCGCAGCCTTAGGTTAAGTGATTCTGATTAGACCTTTTTTCAACAGACCGGAAAGAAAAACTGAGCAGCCAATGTGCGAAGAACATGAAGATGAGAAAATTAATATTTATTGCTTGAATTGTGAAGTGCCCACATGTTCAATGTGCAAAGTGTTTGGTGCTCACAAGGATTGCCAGGTTGCCCCTCTTACAAATGTTTACCAAAACCAAAAGGTAAAAAGAAAAAAAGCTCAACTCTTCCGTTTTCTGTTCTAATGAAAAAAAAAAGGATGAATTGGGAGTATTTTTACTACCCCATATATTTTTTTTCATAGCAATTGAGTTAAATTTTTGTACCAAGTAAAAAAAAAATTGTTAGTTTGGTTAAGTACTTGACCCTAAGAAGACTTTTGCATGGGAATCAGGTGTAGAGGTAAAATTTCATCTGTTCTTGCACAACTAGGGAGACCCACACTTTCAAATGAGATAGTGTGACTGTTTCCTTAAAACACTTTCATACATGTTTATTTAAACATTTATTGCCACTCAGTTTCTTTAAAAGGCTTCATAAGCAGGCCTGAAGAGAGGGGGGCAGGGAGGGCAAAATCCCTAGGGCTCAGACATCCAGGGTGCCCCCAAGCCATACAGCCCCGATTCAGGCCTGCAGGTGCAGATCTGAGGAACTCATTGGAGTGGCTGGCACATATCCCGGGGTAAGGGATAAGTAAGTGCTTGGAAAGCACACTTGTTCTGTCCAATCCCAGAGCCAAGGCTGGCCTTATGGCGATTTGATCAATTTGGCAGAATTGGACCCTGCACCTAGAGAAGCCACATGCTGCGGCAGTGAGTGGAATGCCTGCAGCCAGCACCTAGCTCTATAGCTGATGCTGTGGCATAGAATCTTCTATGCTGAGGTGCCACAAGGAGAGTGCAGCAAGTGGAGTGTTGCTGCTAGACCCGCCCCTTGGTCCGATTGGCTCAAAATCAACCCCCTTGAAGCAGTTGGCAGTGATGTTATCACATTATTATTTGTAATATTTGCCAGTAATTACTTGGGTATGGAACAGAAAGGCTGGGCCATTCTCCCAGAGTCCTTTGCAGCCATCTGTAAAAGGTCTATTTATTTTTAACCAGCATTCACTAAACAGCTGTTTATTTGGAGTATCCTCATGAGAAATACAACTTAATTTCTTGAAAGCCTTAGTGGGGCTGTCACCAGACAGAGCCAGCTTACAAGTACAGCCTTTGGATGAAGCCCATAATTATATTTATTTGTGAACACCAGAGCTGGGTAGATGCATTGGGAGGGGAGGGAAACACATCCAATTGAATATTTTTGAGAAATGTATTGGATGCTGTCCATGGCTTCCTAGGCCCTTTCTGGAATAATTTGTAGGAGAATATGTTTAACAAAGATATCTGTGGAAGGTTATCATGAATATTCATGATTAAATGTACCACAATTTCTGCCAGAGGTAATGTACAAACTCAGTATGCGTCCGTTCTCAAATTGAAACATTTAGGAGAAAATTCCAGTTCAAATACTGAGCATTCAGTGCCAAATTGGATCCCAATAACATGTGAAAGCAATTCAGAGGCTAGCACAACTTAGTATGAAGCCGTTATCCAATTGTTTCAGAAAGTTAATGAAATCCTGAAAATTAAATTTTCATCATACAAATTAGGCACACAATTCTTATACAGGAAAAGAAGAATAAAATAATAGGAAAAGAAGAATAATAACATAATAAAATAATAGCCCAATCCTATCCAGGGCTTAAGGTGACAGATTTCACAATCCATCAGCGTAAGTCCTAAAACTATGGCGTGAAAGTAGCTCTGTCATTCTGTGGGCTGTGGCTGCCAGGGCAAATGGCAGGGGCCACGAAGGGCAACAGTGGCCTGCTGAACTTCCTCCAACCCGTGTTGTCACTGGCAGGTCGGGGCAGAACAGGGAAGGAATGTGAGTGGTTTGAAGTGAGGCCTAGGCCAAGCTGGGGTGGGAGGGGGAGGATCTCAGCAGCAATAGCGCATGCCAAGATCCTATCCCCCTATTTCTAGTTTGACACACCTGACTCTCCTCAGAATTATATCAGCTAAATACTCAGCTTGGGTCCAAGGAGACCCATTAGAGGCCAGGCAGCCTATGGGAAAGCAAGTAAAAAAGGATTTTTACATACCTCTCCCAAGCTATCTGGTCACCCCTTCCACCGTAGCATGCAGTGTACGCTCCATGAGGGGATAGCATTTGGCAATAAGTTGTCTTCACAATAACTCTAGCTTCACCAGCTGCAAATGTATATTATTCAGAAAGATTATTTAGTATAGATTTTCAAAAATAGGTTTCCTTCTGTCTTCAAATAAGCATTTCCCAAATACCCTTTCAGGGTACTGTGGAAAGAAAGATAATTCTAACCGTAAACAGCAAAGGCACATTTCTTAAGGTTGTTCCATAGTCTCGCTTTATATTTCTATTTATTTTACATGTATTTCTTCACTACAGTCTGAACTTAGTGATGGCATTGCAGTACTAGTGGGAAGTAATGACAGAGTACAAGGAATTGTAACTCAGTTGGAAGAAACCTGCAAAACAGTTGAGGTAAGTGTGCATAGGTGGCATCTCTCAGAGCTAAATCATGTGTTGTGATTGTTATTCAGTACAGTGCTTACTTCTGGTGATGCTGGCAAATGACATATATCAGTGGTTTTCAAACCTTTAGCACTGGGACCCACTTTTTAGAATGACCACCTATCTGGGGCCCACTGGAAGTGATGTCAGGGCCAGAAGTGCTGTCATTGTGATGCCAGAGCCTGCTGCTTTTCTGAGAATGCAGCAATAAATTGGGTTATTTCTCAGCCATTTTCCAACAGTAAAGTGAATCAGAAAGAAAAAAAGCCTATTTACAACCGTGACACAAGCAAAAGAACCACACAGCCCTCCTCCTTTCCAGCATCCCATCTTCCCATATTTTCAATATGGGAAGCTTCTAGAGCAATATGGGAAGCTCTCGGTGCTTCGCGACCCACCTGAAATTGGCATGTGACCCTCTGGTGGGTCCCGACCCTCAGTTTGGGAACCACTGACATATATGCTTGGACAATCTGAAATGTCTCAATTGATCTTCTTGAGTTAATAGTACTGAAAGGATATGTATGAAATGACAAATACTTGGGTTGCACAAGAGCCTTTCTTCCTGTCTGAAGAAGGATTCTGTGCAGATTAAAACTTGCTACCCTTTTCAACTAGTACAATCCAGTCAATAAAAGGTACCATTTTTAACATTATCTGTATGCCGCAGAGGCTGGCACAGTCAAAGCAATGCACCATCACAGTTCTAGGATGGTGCAAGCAGAAGCCAGGAATAACAAAGGTGTCCCATGTCAGGAGAGCCTGGGTTTGTTTAGTAAACAAACAGATGACTCAGGCTAACTCACTGTGCCACCCACTCAGAGGAGGGAGATGAGAAGGGGAGCGGAAGGAGACACCAGCTAATATGAACTGATGAATAATATGAACCACAATTCACATACCCCAGAGCAATAAAATTGAACAGGACCAGTGGGGAAATGGGGATTGCCAGAAAAATTCTGTTTCAGCCTAGACAATGAATGAGTTGGAAATAATGATGTAGATGGGTACAAATATCTAATGCCATCTGGGGAGTAGTCCATTCTGAAAAATAATTTCACCACTCTGTTTCAGCATACGCTTGTATGGACTGCTGTTCACTTCATCAGGTGTGTTTCACCTTTACCTAATGCTGCCGACGAAAGCTTATATTGAAAAAAATCGATTAGTCTTTAAGCAGCTACAGGAATCTGTTGCTTTTGCTGCAACTGACCCTTTGGAAGTCATTTCAGACAGTTGCTTTTGATATCAGAGATCATACGTTTTTCTAAAAGCCAGGAAACTAAAAATCAAAATGCATAGCTTTGTGCATGGGAATATCCACAAGTATTTAAAACTCCCTTCACACGTGTGCAGAAGATATCATTCTCCATAATGAGATCCCTCTCTACAGAGGAGCATGTGTGAATCATGTGTCTAGGTGAATGGGGAAATTGCATTTGGAGAAAGCATGCTGATAACATGGGAAAGCCTTACATGATCTTCCCTGCCTGTGTGAACATGTTATTCACATGTGCACTCTTGCCACATGGGATTGTACTGCATGCAAGTGATTTCTGTGCTGTTGGCTGAGCATACTAAAGAATTGAATTCTGTCAGGATTTTGGTCCATTCACATGCCAGATCCACTAAAGAAATGGCCCTTAAAGCAGATGAGAAAGCCAGAAAAAAAATTCAAACCTTGCTGGTTCATTCCTGTAACACTGGAAAGTATAATGAAAATTATAAACATGCTCAAATTTTCCATTGCAAAACAAGGCCGTTATCAGATTAATTTCCTGCTGTTGCCAGGCCTCCATGACCTTGGTTTCTGACCTGCTGCCTGCCACCATTTTACATCAGGAGTCTTCAGTCCCATGAGAGTAAATTAGAGAGTGTCAGTGCTTAATTGGAACACCATGTGGTTTGTGTACTTTGCACACTTGTTCCGGATAGGTCAGGAAGGGCATCTGAAACCTGTGTCTTCTTTCAGACACAAGAAGTGGCATTTCTCTTTAAAGATAAGATCCTGGGATTAATGACATGTAGCTCTCCCCCCACCCCAATTTAATTTTTTGCCTAAAGCAGCTGATCAGACATGCAGCCCTCAGCAGAAGCCTGATGCAGAGGGAGAAGGTACCTTAGCTCTTCTTTTCTGCTGGGTTTCCACCTACATATCATCCCCAGCTGATTTTGACCCCATGAGAGAAAAGAAATGGCTATCCATTTATTTTCTCCTTTCCTACTCCAGCCCCAAAATGACAGTGGTAATCTGGAGCTTGAAAAAATGACAGAAAAGTTCAGAAGAGCGCTCTCTCTCTCTCTCTCTCTCTCTCTCTCTCTCTCTCTCACACACACACACACACACACACACACACACACACACACACACACATTCTTCCCAAGTGAAGTTTGAGTTTCAGATAGAACTTCTGAGAAAGACCTTTTCTGCAGACCTGGAACTTCTTAAAATACCAGTATCTCATAGCAGGCGATGTAAGTAACAGCCCATAGATCTGACTTGCCATAATAAGGCAATTCTGTATAGCTAAATTTAGCAGGAATGCAAGGAATGGAAACTGATCGGGTGTAAAACATGTAGACAATGCACATTATCTGCTTGCTGAGAAAGTCTCTAGGATGACAGAATTTGCATTTTTTTCCTCTGCCACAATAACACGGCTACTCTTCCAGAACTTGTGTATTTATGGAATAAAGTTCTGTGAAGCTCAGAAGTAGGGCTGCCAGGTTATAATCCTGAGATCCTATCCTGTACTTTTAAATGTCCTCCTTTGATTTATTTATTTTAATAATTTCCATTCTGCCTTTCCTGTTAAAAACTAGTATACGATGTCTAACAGAAGATTAAAACAGAATAAAAAAAATACAATATCATGAAACAATACTAGAAGCAACTGAAGAAGCGAAACTCACTCAATAAAACGGGTGTCAAAAGCCCTCTGAAATAAGTTTTCAAAGATAGCTTAAAAATGACCATAACAGGGAACCTGTTACACCTCCCTGGAAATGATTACCACAGAGGTGAAACTCTGTCTTTGGTACTCACTAAATAGATGTCAATCAAAAGTGGACCAGAAAGCAGTACATCTGATGCTGACGTCAGGGCATTATCAGTTTCATAAAAGAGGAGGCAGTCCCTGAGCAGGAGACAAGGTGGAATGGCTCCTGCATTCCTCTCTAATCCTGTGCTCCACCACTTAACCTTTTCTCCCATGAGACATACCTGGAGAATATTGCAACATAGGCCTGCTGGATCAGACCAAGGAGTGTTTTCTTAAAGCAAAATCTAGCTACATACCTCTCGGAAGTCCTAAAGCAGGACTTGAAGAAAATGGATTTTGGCTGTTGCTCATCTCCAGCGTTGGGTGTTCCAAGGTACACAGTTTTTGAACACTGTATGTCTAATTAGCTACTATAATAAAAAACCAGGGGAGAAATCAGCAGGGAAAAGGCAGCAGTTACCTTGGGAAGGAAATTAAAGGTAGAGAACTGTTCTCTGGGTTGCAGCCTGGCACTGCTATCCACACGAAGTATCAAACAGGGAACATTGACTTTTGTGGAGCGGGTCTTGTAGAAGCCATGGATCATAGTTTTTCACAGAGCTTTCGTTGTGTCATAGTTGTGGCCACTTAGAAGTACTTTATTTTTTATGAAGTCCTTGTGAAACCCTCTGAATCTGTAATTTAACTAGGAAAAAACATTCTGGGCAAAGGGAATAGTGTTGGGGAAAAACCACCCTGGACTGAAGGCCAAACCAGATATAACATGGGAGATCAGCAGTCAAGTAAAAAAAAAAAACAGCCGCAAGAGGTTCAGATCAAATTGAAACCGGGGGGGGGGGGTTAATTAGGCCAGTAATGTGCTGCTGAAAGTCATTTTTTTTACTTTTTAAACCCAGAGGGAGCCCTTCAGAGGGGTCCGCAGGGCTCCCCAACCCAAAAGGATGCTGGGAAGGCACTGGTAAGTCCCCCCAGCCCCAAACTATGCCCAGCAGCAACGCGATCATAGCAATCACGTCACTTAAATTCCCTTAAAGGGGCCCAGGCAGTGCTTTTCAGTGTTGCAATGCCCCAGTTTGAAAACCACTGGTATAAGGTCTGACAAAAATGCCACAAGTACCTATATCTCTTCTGTATACACCAAAAGAAAAAATAATAATTAAAACTATGTGACTTCTACTAACAAATGAAGGGTTGTGTAAATCCAAAACTGAGGTAAAGGGTTTTTGAAATTAATATCTCGTGGTTCTAATTGGCAGAAAAATCCATTACCGTCCTGTAATGCATTATCCAAAGCCAAGGAGAGGAAATAATATACGAAACGTGGTTCAAAGGCTCTTAAACCCTTTAGCAAAGAAAAAACAGAATATTGGAAGCTATAAGTCAAAACTTTGTTGTCAGGAAGGCTTTGCCTTGTGAGGATGAAATTGGTTGCTATCAGGAGTTTGCAGACAGAAACAAGCCTTTAAAGTAGGCTAACTGTAGAAATTAGAATCACACCAAAGGAGAAGCTCCTTAATATTCAAGTTTTAACAGACTCAAACAAAACTGAGACCTCAAAGGTTTATAGTGAACGATGCCTTCATAGAAACAGTCTCCTGGACTGGTGTCATGTCTTTTCAAGGATGACTCACTTACCTGCAATGCTCACTTTTTTCAACTCCTGACTTCCCAAATTTTGGTTGGATGGAGATGCTCATAGTTCTTCCGTCTTCATAACACTGAATAGATGTAATACAGGGCACAATCCTAACCTGGAGTTAGGCCAGCAAAGTTTGGCTGGCACAAGGGACACCATAAAGTGCGTTTGGACCACTCTCAGAGTCAGAGAAGCTAGCATACAGATGTGCGACATCTTCCCTGACTCTGAGAGTGGTTCAAATGTGCTTTACGGGTGTCCCTTGGGCCAGCCAAATTTTGCTGACCCAATTGTGCCAGCCTAACTCCAAGTTAGGATTGTGCCCACATTGACATAAAATATATGTCATAAAAAATATGGAAAATAAACTTCACCATGTCTTCCATTAAAATATCTGCCAAACGATTCCTTTCAAATGGCTGTCTCATTTCCACCCCAATTCAGTCTCGAAAGTTAGCAACCTAAGGTACACTTACCAGGGAGTAAGCCCTGTTGAACACAGTACTTAAGGCATGACTATGTTGTACACTGGCAGGCACAAGGGCCCTCCTTTCTGATCGAGTTCAAGTCATGGATGGGAGTTAAGCACCCTTCATGCCTGTTTGCTCCCTTGTTTGTTAAGACTGTGTATATTTTTCTGACTGCTTCTGGAATTCACTGTCTGATAACTCTGAACGAGGCAGAGCTACAAAAATGGAATGTCTGATTCTTTACTTTTCATTTTGAATGGAAATGCAGATCCTTCCATGCTATGTTTAGCTTTCTGGAATCAGCACAGAGGGGTTGAGTTTCCAATTTGTGGAAAGGAAAAAATGTGCTTCAGTCTAATACAAATGTATATGGTATGATTGAAGGGAATCATGTGTAGATATAAAAGTGTAGCTAGTGAGATTATTTTTAAAAGAAGCAATGTTTCATTTTTTTAAAAATGTGCTATATATGATGGAATAGAAATGTATAGTTCCCTGTCATTATTTTATCATATTCAACATAATTTACAATCATTATTTCAGTATGTTAAAACCACTGTTTTCCAAATTAGGTTTTTGTCATTGGTATACACTCAAAAGCAATGTCATTCCTCCATCATCATTTTGGAATGCTTAAGACTAAAACCTGGGGGTAGGTAGACGCCTTTGGACTGTGAGAAAAGTTGTTCGTTGGGAGAATCTAGGCCTCAAAATTACTATTCAGGATTTTTAAAAAGTATGTTTGTTTTTGAGAACTCCTTTTATCCAATAAGGCAATACTTTTTAACATGACAACCTGCCCCACCCCAATTCACAGGAATGCTGCAAAAGGCAAAAGGAGCAACTATGTGAAAAATTTGATTATCTGTACTCAATACTGGAGGAAAGAAAAAGTGAGATGACACAAATCATCACTAGGACCCAAGAGGAGAAATTGGACCATGTCCGCTCTCTGATGAAAAAATATGCCGACCATTTGGAGGCTGTGTCAAAACTGGTAGAATCAGGCATCCAGTTCATGGAAGAGCCAGAAATGGCCGTGTTTTTACAGGTATGTTATCAACAGGTTAAAAAAACAGCCAAGGACATAATAGCGTTTCACAAGACATTAGGCTACAAGCCTAAACACACTTACATGGGAGTCAATCCCTTCGAACATAGTGCCATAGTTGAAGTGGTGCAGGGAGTGGCAATTGCAACAGGCAACAAGCTTTGGAGGGAGGCAACAAATTGAGCTTGACACTAGTGGACAAAACTGTGAAAACCTTGGTAATTACTAATGATACCATCATGTTATATATCACTGGAAGGTAATTTAATGCAGAATGCAATGAAGCAAACTGATTAGCTGCTTGGTATTTATAGACTTAGGAGGGTTTTTTTTCCATTGATTCTGGAAACATCTATTATTGTATCATATGCAGATAATGTTAAGTATATGTTGAGACACTTGTCTCAAGCAGATTCAAGCCCAGTCTCCTTTAAACAGAGAACCTTTCTGGACTGGTAGAGTATTCTACTGCTATGTATACAGTACATAGTAGTCAAAAAATGAGATATAAATTAAATAACTCGATGATGATGCTGTCAGAAAGGAAGGTTAAGACTTCCTTGTCTCCCATAAAGATTGTTTAGTAGATGTTTACTTAGCATAGTTGTGCACATCCAGAAAACAGAAGCTGCTATGAAAGTACCAGTAATTAAAGTAAAGGGTGTAGGGAAGATATTGATGAAGTCTCTTGAAAATAACGTTCACAGTTTTGTTATTGTGACACTGTTTCATGTGGCCAAAAGGCAGACATATCTACCTCAATTATTTTTGCAGTAATTCAATTCTTTTTAAAAATCTGTACATGACATAATTTTCACCTATTTTTTAAGTGACTTTATAGCCCTACACATTATCAGTGGGGCCTCACAGAGATGATGAGGTCAGTTCTCCTTCTTTTAGATTGACACCCACTCATTTCAGCCAATCTCTGATCCTACACCAGAAGGTAACAAATCTCTGTTATTTCAGAACACGACAGCTCTGCAAAGCGATGCCACTACGTTGCAGTGTTTCTTCTGTTTGCAGTTTTGAGCTGGGAACTCCACCTACACCTTTCTATTCATAGATCTCAATGATGAAGTCAGGGCTGGGTTAACCATTATGTTAAGCACACAAAAGCATAGAGCCCATGGTAAATTGAGCCAACGTATATGGCGTAAAGTACTTTGGAGTTTCCCAGTGTGAAAAAGGGTGCCTGTCCTATTCTTTTAGAAAATCCTCTGCAGCATATGCCTAATTATTATTGCATGCATTACTTGACAGTGGAACAGTGGCAATATTCAGAGGGAAATTTGGAGCCCAAACCTACCCTCCATTATCTTCTGCCATGCAGCCATGCTGCCAAGGTGCATACTGCATAGGAAGGTGGGGGACTAGATAGCAGAAGTTAAATAAAAAAATTTTCTTACATCCCAGTAGGCTGCCTGGTGGCCAGTGATTCCCTCTGGACCCATGCAAGCTATTTCCTGGCATACTAATGGAGATAGTATTGAGTCCAGTGCACATTGCTTCCTCCAGGATCTACACCCTCCAGCCCCTTCCCTCTCCTTGCCCTCCCTGCTCCCTGCCCCAAACCTCCCATGATTCACCGCTGCTGGCATCTTATCTGTCCTGACACTGGTTGAATCTGTGTGTGGCAGCCTCCAGCTGTTTCTGCCAGCAGCTCTAACCTGTGGAATGGCGGCACAAAAGATGCACACAATAGTGGTGTGACAGTTGCATCATCATTAGAGGACTGACAGCCACAGAGTGGGGGATCCACTGTCCTAGGCCCTCTGTAGGATTAGAATATTAGTAGTCTGCTACTGCTTAGCCTGAAGAACAGAATGACTGTGATTTCTATATTGAGGAAAAAAGTACTTAGGCTGGCACAAAGCCTACAGAAGTAGCAGCCATTTGTCTCCATTTGTAAGAGCATGTAAGTACATACATTGCCCTCCTTGCATGTGTGAGTCCACACAAAGAAAATGGTGAATTTCCTCACAAAGAAAACAGGGATATGACTTGTTTTGTTTAAATACTCTCTGGCATCTCCAGGTAGGGCTGGGAAAGAGTCTTGTCTGAAATGCTAGAGAGCTCCCAATCAATATAGATCTAGATGGACCTTGGTCTAACTACGTATATGTCCGCTTCATATGGTACCAAACACATGGTACACAGGTGACATCAGACCAAAGGGCCCACAACTGGCTGGTAAAAAAGGTGGTGCCCCCCAAAACATCTTCAAGCTGCTGCCAGTGCCATTGTAGCCAAGTACAATGGGTACTTGTGGGTATCAACTATAGTGAAAGTGACAGTGTGGAACCCTTTTTGGCAGCCTCTCTGGAATCTGTCACCCTTGTTTTACCTATACTGCAATGCCCCTATCCCCATCAATGCATCCTGTGGTGTAGACCAAGGACAAAGGCAGCAATGCCATTTGACATTCCCAGTGCAACTGGGTGGCACTTAATAGCACTCTAGCTGGGGGCCTACAGACCTGGAGCTGGCACTAGCATGGCATCCCTGGCTGTCCTGGCTGAAATTTCCAGTCGTACTCAGAGTTCTAACTATATTTGTTTAAAGTGTGTTTCAACATTCTGTATAAGAAAGAATTGACCTGCAGACCATGTTAAGAAATAATGCTTAAACATGAACAGTTGGAGGCATCATTAATTCCTTTGGTTTTTATTTTGTTTTTCACAGAATGCCAAAGCACTGCTACAAAAGTAAGTCTTTCCTTTTTGAAAGAATATGTGTGTTTTCCACTTTTCTCAAATGCCACCCATTTTCAAAACATTCCTTTGGAAACTCAGATGCAAATGACACCCATGTTTCTATTTTAGAATTAGTGAAGCCTCTAAAGGATTTCAGATGGAAAAAATAGAGAATGGCTATGAGAATATGAGCCATTACATTGTCGACCTCAATCGAGAAGAAAAGATAATCAAAGAAATTGACTTTTACAGGGGTATGTATATTTTCTTCTGTCATGAAATTGCTTTTCTAACTTTTCTTTTTTAAACTGTGGAAATGAACAATTTTTGTGAAGACGTTCCCATCAGGGATATGATGGCAAGACCTTTTTGACATTGCACAAATGTAACAAGGCCATTTTAAAAGCCTCATAATCAAAAGTAAACTCTCATGAAGACCGATCATACCGGCAATTGCATTTTTCTTTAATAGAATATGAAGCCCTGGTCCTTGTGATGTACATAACCAGATCTGAGAGTCAACCATCCTGTATACCACCAGAGCTATTAACCTCTCCCTGGCCTGTTTTTATGACTAGGCGGTGATGCCGGAGAATGTTTCTTTGAATGATGGTGCTTATGTAATGTGGCCAGAGAACAGGGCTTGATGGTATGTTTTTATCCAGCCAGAAGAGCTTAATTGCTACCAGTGTTTCCCTGCCCCCAATAATATTAACTCCTGGGAATTATTAACTCCATGGGAATTATGCCTACTAAAGTAAAGTAAAAATGTTAAAAAAAATGAATGTGTGCTTTATATTACCATTGTCAAGGAATGATACTAGTAATTATGGTATTTGTTCCAGCTGTGCAGCTCAGAGTAAGGAGACCTCCTAACTGGGGCAGAATATAGTGCAGGCCATTGCAGCCTGCCTATTCTAGTCCTGGTTAGGATTGGGTTGTCAATAGAACTATTATGAGAAAAACAACAGATAGCTAAAGGGCTGGGAAGGTCCATAGACCACCTAAATTCTATACAGAATAATCCATAGATGTGAGGTCCATTTGGATTCATGATCATACATGTCTTTACATAGTTCTTTTTACACTGCATATTTGCATATAAACTTTCAGAATGGTTAGCCTTAGGGAGCAATCCTAATCTGGAGTTAGGGCTGGCCCAAATTAGGCCAGCAAAGATTGGCCAGCACAAGGGACACTGTAAAGTATGTTTGGAGTACTCTATGAGTCAGAGAGACCAGCACACAGATGTGCGCCATCCTCCCTGACTCTGAGAGTGATCCAAACGTGCTTTATGGTGGCTCTTGTGTCGGCCAAACTTTGCTAGCCTAACTGTGCTGGCCTAACTTCAGGTTAGGACTGCGCCCTTAGTTACATGCCAAACCTAACTGGTATTGGGAGGCCAACTGGCCTGTTCTGTATCCAACGCAGGTTTGGCTGCCACTGGAACTCACCTCAGGGCAAGGGAACAAAATTGCTGGTGCAATTCCAAGTGGCCCAGATCGGAGCCAGCTGGCCCAGTTATGGTGTTTAGGAACTGACCTAACTGCCAGACCCTGACTCCACCCTCCCTCCCCGAACATGGCGGACACAAGGATTACTTAAGCAGCCTCCGCAGCGGTGTCCTCAGGCTAACGCCGCTCCCTGTATTGGTCCAGTGCCCAATTCCTCAACACAGATGTGCCTCATGGTACATTTGTGACTGCGCTGGGCTGATGCAACTGACATGCGTTGGCCCAGGCAGCACTCTTGGAATGTCTTCTTTCACCCCAGAAAAGTGCAGGGCCATTTTTAGGCCTAATGCAGCCACAAATAACCCACTCTGTGTGCTGCTGAGCAATCTTCGCACAAAACGAAGCAATGTTGAATGTGGATAACGTTACATTACAAGCAGACAGTTGGAACCTACTATCGCCTGTCCACAAAATCTACATTATTTTTGTTTCTGACATATTATTTTTCTCACCATTTCTTTAATGGAATTGTTAAAAAAACAAAAAACCTCACTCCTATCGAGGAAAATGATACATCAGAAGTGACCATTAGTTAAAGCCATTTTCTACCAATGCTGCGTTAGAGCAACATTGGTAGAAATGCAATCTCCAGCGCATCATTGGTAGAAAATGGTTAATTTAACATGGAGTACATACATTTTATTTGAATGGAAATGTCGTACTTCTCTGTATTACATTAGCAGAGGAGGAAGAGGAGGAGGAGGAGGATGCAGGTGAAGGCGATGAAGCAGATGAGGTCCACACAGAATCATCTGCTGAAGAGGGGGAGGAAGCATCTGAGACAGCATCTCAGCAAACCCAGCAGGACACTGTGCCCAAAGACACACCTGTTGTATCTCCAAATAATCCACCTATACCACCAGTTGCTAATCAGGTAGTTGTTTGGACAAATTATTCTCCTATCATCTTTGTTAGATTTTTTTTCCTTTTCTAAGCATCCTAGTAATCAAAAAGTGGGGAGGGCATAATTATTTAGTCACAGATTAATCTACAATAAATGGATATATCCAGTGCTGATGGTAATGATCCCAGAAGTCATTTTTCCCGTATTCAGCTCTGATGTCAGAAATGAGCTTGACTTGGAGCAGGGGCTACAGGGGAAACATGGCAGACAGAAATAAATTTAGCACCCTCATCCCTTTTGCATTTTAAATTCAACCCAACAACTTGTTGTACATATGAACACAGTAGATTAGTATTTAAAGCCAGAAGTCTTTTGCTGCTGTGTATTTTCACCCTAAACAAACAGAAATTTCTGTTCCTATTCAGTCTAATTTAGGAAAAGTGCTAATTAATTACAGGTCAAGCAATTTGTTTAGCAGAATAAAATCTCCATTTCCGAGGCTGCTTTGGCAACAAAATCCCCATTTAAAGTGAATTGCACCACTATATCTATCTGAGAATGCAAATTGGGAATCCTAATTCTGAATATATTTACATGTCAAGTGTCTACAGTTACATATTCGTAGGGCCCAACCCTGTCCAGCACAGTTCAATTTTCCAGCACCAATGCGGCCACAATGCAGCCTTGAGGCAAGGGAACTAGTGTTCCCTTACCTTGGGGAGGCCTCCTAACTGCACCCCCACCACAGGATACAGCACACATCCCGTTGACCTGGGAAAGTTGGATAGGATTGGGTTTGGGCAGCTGCGGCAGCCATAAGATGAACCTTTCCCCAGGTAAGGATGCAGGCTATTTTACCAGCGCAGACTTGAGGGCCTCCATGTCAGGCTGCACGGCCCAACAAAGAAGTTAGGATCCGGGAGTGGAGGCCTCCTGCTCTGCCCCTCCTCCCGCCCAGTTCTGCCCTCTCCACCTGCCGAGAAAGAGTGTGCCACTGGCAGCGGTGTAACTTACCGTCTGCCAGCTCCACATGGGGGAGGGAGTCCCCAGACTGTGCGGCCCCAATTTGGCCGTTGCTACATCCTTGGCTCTGCACCTGCTCAACAACAGGCACAGATCCGAGGAGCCCATAGGCACGGCTGGCTCATACCCAGTGATGTCATGTAGGGGGAACGCGGGGGAACTCAGTTCCACTAGTTAAAATTAGGGCTGACTCCGCCCACTTCACTCTCCCCCCTCCCAATTCCTCTGCAAAGAGCTTTTCTTCTTGGTTGGCCGGCACTCAGAGGGTTAAAGGGAGCGACTCCGGATTCCTAGGAGGGCGAAGGCAGTGATGTCATTCAGGGGGAACGGGCTCCGTGGCTGGTTCCAGGTTCCTGACAAGTGCCAGTCAAAAGTGAGTTCCTATTCCTAAATCATTTGAATGACACCACTGCTCATACCCTAGGGTAAGGGCACACACGTGCCCTTGCCCCAGAGAAGCTCCTGCCTGCTCCCAAGCTCGCTGGATACAGCACAGGCCCTCCAGCCTGCCTGTTCCAGCGCAGCTTCGGACTGCACCCTTAATGGCTGTTGTCCTTCATTCAGAAGGACACATTTACTAGGCACATTTTCATTGCGATCTAACATACTCTATGCAGTAATTCATACCTAGATTCTTTCTTTTTATCTTTTTTAAAATCTGTATTGTTAAGGGTGAAGTGACAACTCAACAGTCTGCCAGACAGGAAGCAGAACTGCAGTCAAGTGGAGAAGCAACAGATCCCTTGTTTTACCCTAGCTGGTATAAAGCTCAGCCACGGCAAACAAGCAATTCAAATACAGCCACTGTGACCGAAAGTAGGCAGGTAGGGCCTTCCATTCCTGTAGACGTGAATGTAAAGAAGGCAGAAGCTCCCGAAGCAACTGCAGCAAATGGAAGTTCTGCTGTGAGTGGTAAGGAAGCTAATACACCCACAGCTGCTTCACAGGTCAGTACATAGTCTCAGGCTGCATTGTAGTCAATCCAGATAACACATAAAATGCAATACTTTCAGGAGCAGTAGAATTGTAGCTAAATTATACATGCTGTTACAACCAGGTGAAAAGTTCAGTAAAATCCATAAAGAAATTGCTTCCATTTAAAACAAAAGTTATGTTTTCAGTTGGACAAACACAATACATATTGCGAATCAGTGCATAACACAAGATTATTTTATTCTGCAAAGTTTGTACAGTATATTAGTATTCAAATGAACATGAGCCAATATTTTTGTTTGTACCGGTTTTAAGGCTTCTGTTAGTTTCTTGGAATTGGTTGATGTAAATTAGGGCGCAATACTAACCTGGAGTTAGGCCGGCACAGTTAGGCTGGCCAGCACAAGGGCCACTGTAAAGTATGTTTGGACCACTCTCGGAGTCAGAGAGGCCAGCACGCAGATGTGCACCATCCTCCCTGACTCCAAGAGTGATCCAAATGAGCTTTATGGTGCCTCTTGTGCCAGCCAAACTTTTTCTGGCCTAACTGTGCTGGCCCAACTCCAGGTTAGGACCGCGCTCTTACTTTCACCTCCAAGACAAATTTTAATGTTCTTCTGAAAACACCTGTCTTGCAATCAGTATGAAGGCAGATGTACTGTAATTGCTCTGTAATTGACACTGGTAAAGGGGCTATGATATTGGTATGAAGATAATGATTGAGATCCAAAGAATGTGGAATTCATTTCATGTGCCCAGTTCATTCATACCCCCTATGCAGCTCTTAGTTCTCTCCAAGATGCTGAACAGAGGTGACCTCTTCTGACCTACAGCAGAGTGTCAAAGCAGTTGATTGCTTATATGCTATGACATGGGGTGCAGTGCACAAGCCTTTAAACACCTTACATAACACTTTGGATTCCGGTCCATGTTAGCAAAAACTGGCTTTGGAAACAGTTATAGTTCCATGTTGTTCAGCCCAAGGTCAGTTAGATTTGAAAGTGAAAATGTCAAGCATGCAAATACCAGAATAGTAACAGACTGTATTCCATTGGTCTTTGTTCCTTTCTCTATAAATCAGACCCACCTCTAGTTGTGCAAACCTGTCACTCACACATATGTGAAGTATACAGTTCTTCCGACTTAACCTATTCTGTATGTCCCCTTTGAGTTGCAACTGATGATAACATTTTAAGAAAAGCATGGTGTGCTTTACATTAATTTGGCATTGTCAATAACTTCGGCAAAGCATTTTTCAAATAGTGTTTGTGCTGTGGTCAGAAGACACAAGACAGTACAATCCAATACAGATAGTATAACAAGATGTCGGATCTACATTAAATTACCATTATTGTGCTTTCATTTCTGATGTCTCATGTCTTTGACACTGATGAGGTCTTGAAAACCTAGTTTATTTAAAAAAATCAGAAGGAGTTATGCCGCAAAGCCTAGATTTCATCCATGGTCATATCAAGATTCTGTTTCCTTTTCAGTCTTTTCTTTACAATCTGTCACATTCTTGATAAATTACTGAGAGCCACAGGCAAACAGTAAATCTAACCTAAATGAACTCACCCTTGCATGTGTGAGGCTAAGCAATGATACCTACACTTTAAAAAGATCCTTTAACTGTTGGTAGATATACCCTGACATTTCAGAGTACCCAATAATTCCTTTTGGTTAACGTTTCTGTCCATCTGAAGTCTATTACATGAAAATACGTCCTATTGATTTCCATGGAACTTTCCACGTACATCTCCTATTGACTGCTCTTAAAACAATTGCTTTGGACCTGGTTTGCCTGTGCAGTAGGAACAGGAATGAGGGCAGTAATAAGAATAGGTGTGAGTAATTTGGCAGTCACAAGCAACCTGGCAGTGCTAGAAAAAAATGCTGAAGGGGGGGGGAAGCACAGTCAAGGCAAGAGAGCACCTGAGGTGAGGACAGCGTGGACTGGTTGAGGGGGGGAAACTGGGTACAGGGAATAGGGGTGCAATCCTAACCTGGAGTTAGGCCAGCACAGTTAGGCCAGCAAAGTTTGGCTGGCACAAGGGACACCTTAAAGTATGTTTGGACCACTTTCAGAGTCAGAAAGACCTGCACACAGATGTGTGCCATCCTCCCTGACTCTGACAATGGTCCAAACGGGCTTTACGGTGGCCCTTGTGCCAGCCAAACTTTGCTGGCCTAACTTGTGCTGGCCTAACTCCAGGTTAGGATTGTGCCCTGACTCAGGAAAAGTATTACAATAGTAACATAAGGAGAGGAGCCAAGTGCCTTGGTGAATCACATGCTTAGCATTCAGAAGGTTCCAGGCTTAATCCCTGGCATCAGCTAAAAGGATCAGGTAGCACATAAAGGGAAAGATCCCTGCCCCAGGCCCTAGAAAACTACTGTCAGCAGACAATATTGAGGTTGATTCAGCAGTGATCTGGTTCACTATAAGATGGTGCCACATGACACATCTGTGCTGCAGGAGGAAACTAAATATGGGGTTACCAGATACAAACTGTGACAGAGTGCCTATACCTTTACTCATTGTATAGAAGACGAAATTTGGGCAGATGCAGCTCATCATGGAAGGGTTGCAAAAGTTGCACCTGCCCAAATTCTCTCTTCTATACAATGGTTAAAGGTATAGGCACTTCCCAGTTTATATCTGGTAACCCTAACTAAATAGTTATTCCTGCTCCCCAGGAACCCCTATGCACTCTAGGTCTTAGAAAGGGGGTGAGTAGCGGCACGGCTTTCAGCATCTTCACCCATTTCCTGGGAAATGATGCCAGCTAACAACAACAACAAAAGAAATCATACATGCTGGTAATGTAGATCTGCCCACCGTGTGGCAGAAAGAGGGACCCCAAATGGCTTCTAGGCATTCTAGAGCAGGGGTGTCAAACATAAGGACCACAGAAGCTCTTTCTCTGGCCCCCGTGACAACTGGGCTCTCCCAGTGCCACTCTTTCAGCAGTGATGTTTCTGCCAGGCTCTGGGATGGAGAGGCAGAAGGCAAGGAATGCTGTGGGGGCAGACCAAGAGAGTAAAGAGAGGGAGATGCTGCCAAGGCCCTGGGAGAGCCTAATTATCACATGGGTCACCCTTTTAAGTAGTGTAGGATTTAAGTAGTGCTGCTTCTGCCGAGGCATCATTTTGCAAAGCATCTCTCAGCTGCTGAGCGGCTACATGATGCGGCTGAAAGGGCAGCCTGTGTGATAATTGGGCGCTCCCATAACTTGAAATACGATCAAGATTTGAATATTTTCTCTTGTACCATTTGCAGCTAATAAGTTTCTATGAGAATAAGGGTGCAATCCTAACCAACTTTCCAGCACTGACTTAGCTGTGCCAATAGGGTATGTGCTGCATTCTGCGGTGGAGTAATAGTCATGGAGGCCTCCTCAAGGTCAGGGAATGTTTGTTCCCTTACCTCAGAGGTGCATTGCCCTTACCCCGGTGCTGGAAAGTTGGTTAGGATTGCACATTAAAGTGCTTATTTCTGTGTATCATCTACTTAATGGCATAATTTCCTGTTTAATGATACCACCTCCAGCCCTCAGACAGCACCATGAAAGGCATTTGGCCCACTATATTAAATGAGTTTGACACTCCTGTTCTAGAGGCATAGCCTGGCTCCTAGGAAGTGGACTGGTGAGAATTTTGTCTGCCTGATATTTTAATTGTGCATGTGCTTCTTACAAGAACTAATGTGGCACAAAATCCAGTTTGTTTCCAATCTGCCCTGATTGCTTAACCACCCAGGAGTTTAAGAAATGTTTACAAAACAACAGGGCCGGCCCAAGACCTGAGGTGCCTGAAGAGGTGCCCCAAACGCCTCTTCCCCCTTGCCCATTGCCAGGCCAGTCACTGCAGCCACCCCTCCTCCTGCTTTACTTCTTGATTTGAAAGGGAAAAGGGGAACAGAGCAAAGGAGGAAGTAGGAAGGAGAGGAGCGTGGTGGGCTAGAGCATCTCCATCACTCTAGCCCTCCACTCTGCTCTCCTCCATCTCTCCTTTCCTGTTCCCCTCTTTCTTTTTAAATCCAGGGAGCAGGAGGCGGAGGAATGGAGGAGGCACACAAAGGTGGTTATCCCCAGCCAGTCGGCTGAGACAATCAGCCTCAATCAGCCTCACTTATGGGCCGGCCCTGGCAAAAGAAAAAGGTTTTCTGGACGCAAAGGGCGTCTTCCTCTCCGAGATCCTCAGCAATGAGCAATTTATTCTGATGATGTGAGTGAAGTACTCTTCTTATTATTTCCTCACAGGGGTTAGCATTCTGCATCTCAGTTTTGGCTTTTCTTATCATACTGCACCATCTCTGGAGTCAGATTCAATACATGCTTTTTACTTTAATGGGTAGGAACCGTTTTGTTTTACCCTTAACTAACAGCACAAGTTGTCTCTCTGGTCATGCCTGCAGGTGGTTTAAAAACAAGCGTCCCGTTCTTCTCATCTCAACAGACCATGCTGTCATGTAATTCATGCTACCTCAAGCTTCTCGTCCTATCCCCTCCCTCTGAAATGTTATCCCAGAGTGTAATCCTGCATGGTTAAAAATGGGGCCTTGTTTTAGAAGGTGAGAAAGTGGGGGATCCCATGTTCAGCCCCACGGCCTGGTATGTCCGATACGAGGCATTGCTGACATTATTTCCGACTACAGATATAGTAAGGAGCAGTTGTATTTGTTGCTAGTGTTTTTGATTGTGCTAGTGGTGAGCTTGACTAATCATTCCAAAAAAATGAGATGGTGTGTATACAGAAGGGGATAGTCTGTGCATTTGTAACAATGTGATACAACAAACTCCCCCCGCCCTTCCTCATGGAACAGAACCACTTCAGAATGCAAGTAGAGGATTGCCCATCCTAACCCCCTCGGCATTGGCATTATGCTCATCTGGCTGACACCAGCATTGCAAAAGTGCCATAAGGCACTTTTCGAACTGGCAGCATGGAAAAGCGCCCGTAGATGCTTGGCCCCAGCATCAGGAGGACCCGGAGTGGATCCACCTGACAGTAAGTGGTACCGCCACCAGCGGTGTGCTCTTTTGGGCGGGAGGGAGGACAGAACTGGGTGGGGGAGGGGTTAGGGTTAGCAGGGGGCCTAAGCAGGGGGTGGTACCATGTCAGCCAATGTGGCCTGATCTGAAGGTTCTCAAATCTGCACCAGCAAAATAGCTTGGTGAGCTTGGTGACTATTATCCTGATAGCCAGTGATGTCATGCAGGGGGGACGTGGGGGGACGCGAGTACTGGTTTCTAGGATTACAGCTGGTCCCGCCCATTCACCCGCCCACTCATCGACTCCACCCTCTGCAACGTTTGAATTTCCTGCATGGTTGAGTTGCCTGCATGTTCTCAGAACCAGGCAGGCAGGCAGGCAGTGAGCGGAGCCTTTCCTTTCCTTGCCACTGAAAAATGAGTTGCTCTGGGGTTTTAACATGATGCCAGGCCTCCTTAACATGTTCTGGGGGTGCTGTGGAATACTGTTGCAACTATTGGGCCAGTTTAAAATCATCTGAGGCCTCAAAAAGGGCTTTTTTCATGTCACTTCCTGCCACGACATCACTTCTGGCTTATGACGTCACTTCCGGTGGGCGGGTCCCGACACGTGCAATCAAAAGTGAGTACCTGTTCTTAAATCATTTAGATGACACCACTGCTGATAGCCCATCCTACAATATGCTTCCAACTGAGTGGCTCTTTGTTTCTTTTGTTCCCTGAGAATTAAAATTCAGACCAGAAAGATAGTCTTCTGCAGGGTTTTCTTTGAGGGATTTAGTGGAATGTATTTAAAATAACTGAGAAACGTTTTGTGATGATGCATTCCTTTAGGGACACCCAAAGTCTGATTGATCCTTCACTTTGTCTGGCCAGTGGGACCATAACATACACAAATGATAGAGATATATTGGTGTAATGTTATATGGTATACAATGCTACATGCAGTCGATGAGATGCTTATTAGCTTCCTTCATTGTCAACTGTTGGCACAGATCAAATTTGATTATAGAGATGACTGCTATATAAAATAATGGACAGCATGTCCACATGCACATTCCCTAATTATAAGCAGCCTTTGAAACTAGAAGTCAGTATGTCTACATTGAACTACTTATAAATAAAAAGCAGGTAGTTGTGAAAAACATACGGTATGTTTTAACTATTGCCATTCATTGCTAACATACAAGTGTTCTTGTCTGCTCAGCAGCCTCCCTTCCCTTGAAGGTGAACAGCCCAAAGCAAGAAAAATTACTGAAGTGCATCTGATACTCTTTCATACATAGGTCCATATTTTCCCCCAGTGATCTGGTTGTAACTTTATCCCATCTGCCTGGAATGTCCTCTCCTTGGTCACATACCACAATAGTTCTTGTCTGCCACAGTTGCCAGATAGATATAGTGAGCGGAATTAAAATAAAAAGTGTGTGCCCAAGAAACGGAATACAGTAATTGTGTCAAGGAAGTCTGCATTATGCTAAATTTCAGACAATTGCTAATTATGCAGACATACTTCAAGTGCACAGTAACTAATAAGATCATTAAAGAGATGGAACTGAAAGATCAGATTGTGAATTAATGCCATGCTACATTTGAGTCTCAAGTGATAAATTGTGATTATATTATTGAAGTTGCAGTTCTAAATTGCAGGAGTTCAGTTCTGGAATCATTTAGAGTTATTTCGGTGTTTTACTGAAGATTTTTTTGACTGGAAAAAAATACTCTTTGGGCATCAGCCTTTCCAGCCTCAGTCCAACAAAACAAGAGTTAAGCATGTACTTAAAATTTTGCACATGAATTTTCTTAACATTTCCTCCCATCGGTGTGTTTGCGTGCCGATTTATAATTTAGAGATTTTCAAAAAGTGGCTCCACCAAATGACCTGAAACTTGCACTGTAAACAGTGTAAGGATAGACCTTTTTAGGTGTACAGTTGTTTTGACTGTCCACCCATGTCATTTAAGTGAGTCAGATGAGAATACTCAAGTATGGGTCGGAAAGGTACTGAAATCAGGATTAAATGATAAGATCATAAAGAGATACTATGCTGAACATAGGGGGAATAATATGCATTCTCCCTTGTTGGCATTCACACATAAACACTTAGACCCCAATCCTATGCATGTCTACTCTGAACGAAATCCCCCTTATAGTCAATATGGCTTATTCCCAGGTAAGTGTGAATAGCACATCTCATCCAGCTCTCATAGTGAAATCCACTGCGTCACAAACAGAATTCTGAACCTCAGGCTGCCTGGGCTGATACTGTTATTCTGGCCTGCTATAATACTGGTCCTCAGTATTGTAATAAGAATACAGTACAGTTCTTAATTGCAGGGAGTAGAGAATAATGGAGCCCCATGCTGAGGTCCCTGAGGCAATTTCTTGCATTAGATGCCCATAGCACCCCAGCCCACCCTGGTGGCACAGTGGATGCTATATCCCCCACCAGCACTAAGGACTCAGGAGTGGGCAGGAGGACCCTCTGATGGAAATGCTCCCATTTCCAACTGGGAAATCATCCCATTTCCAACTGGCCAACCACTGATGCCAAAAGAGTCTGCTTCTCTAATGTGTAGCTGACTTTGGACATTGATTAGTTCAACATTTGCAAAGTTCTTTACTAGATTGGGGAGGGGAGAAAACTTCTAGATGAAACTATTTTTTCTGTTGAAATTAGCACTCTCATTTCCCAGTCCTTGAAGGGCTGAAGCAATTAGAACTACTGTGGTAACTAACAAGCATAAGCTGATAGCTTACTTCAAAACAATCAGTATCGTTAATTTCATGTTGTATTATTTTTAGGCTAAGATTAGGCATTGTGGTGCTTTGAGCACTAAGGAATAGATTGCGGCAGGCCATATATGCTGCCAGATATGCTCTCCTGCCATATTCTAAGAGTGCAATCCTAACTGGAGTTAAGCTAGCACAGTTAGGCCAGCACAAGGGACACTGTAAAGCATGTTTGGACCACCCTTGGAGTCAGAGAGGCCAGCACACAGACGTGCGCCATCGTCCCTGATTCCGAGTGGAATCAGCCTAACTGTGCCAGCCTAGCTCCAGGTTAGGATTGTGCTCTTAAACATGATTAAGCACATTGCTAAACTCCAGAAGATACCTTGCCCTCCAGCTACTTCTTTTTTTAATTTAGCTTTCTCTTCTAATTTCTGGAAGTTGCTTATGTGATTCAGTGACACCAGTCAGGAACTGTTGTAATGACAATACACTTTTGTCAGGTTCCCAGGCAAGGGTGTTGCTGTAATTAGTTTTAGCAGAGCTTCCTTAATAGCACTAATAGTCACATCTCCAGACTATACTGTGAGTCATGGGATACCTTCTGGTTTCTGAGTTCAGTCCTTTTCTCGCAATCCTATCTCAGGATAATGGAGGGCACAGTGATTTCCTCTTTTCGAATCAAAGCACATACAGGATGACCTTGCCTTTATATTTTGCCACATGGAAAACTGAAGAATGCTTGAATTCTGATCCCTATTAAATTGCCTCCTTAAGATAGCTTGTCATCATCAGAGTAATGAAAAAATGCGGGGGGGGGGGGTTGAACCCCAGGGGGGGGGGAAATGTTCCTGTCTTTCAAAATACCACGTCTTTCAAAATACCTTCTCTCAGTAATTATACCTGCCTGGCCTTTCCATGTGAGCAGAATGCTATTGCAATACATTTGTAGTTATTTCTCATATTTATGGTTCAAGCCTATCTGGGCTTTGCACTGCTGGAATTCACATTCCTGCAGTGAAAGGCCCTTTCTGGTGGTGCAAAACTTGGGCTGCCATCATGTCGTCACCTGCTTCTCAGCTGCTGCCACAAATGAGCAGCAGCACAGCACATACAGCAGTGGCTCCTGGAGGCTCCTTCAGCGCCTTTAGGTTGGTTGGCACCAGCACGCACCAGGACCTCTCCCTTCTTTTTCAACTGGTCTCTCCCCTTTTCTCTCCTCAGACTTATCCTCGCAGTATGGCTATATAGCTGAAGGAAACTCACAGGCCACTAAGGGTTCAATCCTAAGCCCATCATTTTGGGCTACTGGTACCAGGTGCAAGGGAGTGGCAACAAGATGCAAGCGTCTTGTGTCTCATGCCTCCCTGGGGCATCTGGTGGGCCACTGTGAGATACAGGAAGCTGGACTAGATGGGCCTTTGGCCTGATCCAGCAGGGCCCTTCTTATGTTCTTATGTTCTTATATTGCCGGTGGTATACTCATATCACTGGCTCCAGGTCATAAAGGTGCTATAAAGTATGTTTACAGCACCTAGAGAGCCAGGAGTGCACATGCTGGCCCAGCGCCAGTCGATGCTGAGAGGATGGGCAGCCGGCGCATCACTAGCTGGAGGTAAGTATTATCAGGGCAGGGGAGGCGGGAAGTGGGCAGAGCAGGGCAGAGGGAAGGGACAGCCTGTGAGGGGGTGGGGACAGCAGCAAGCTCAGCTGGCGCAGGGCCAACTTACCTGGTGGTCGCAATGGCATTGCAGGGCCAACACAATTGCCTGTGTCAGCCTTGCGCCCATTGCACTGATGTGGATGTGCTTTAAGGCACATTCACTACAGCACTCGGCTGACGCAAGTGGCTTGCATCAGCCAAAGCGGAGGTTGGGATTGCACTATGTTGCTCAAATATATGTTAAGCCATGGGTGGTTAACTGGGTGGTTTTGCACCTGTCACTTCTTCAGCACCATCTTTCACCTTTGCATCACCTTGCCCTTCAGGGTTATAATAAGGATTGAAGATGGAGGGAGAATCAGATATGCCACTCTGAACTCCGTGGAGGAAGGCTGGAATAGAAAAGGAAGGGCTGAAGATTAGAAAGATGTGAAATGTGCATATATAATTGCTTCAGGGCACAATCCTAACCGGGAGTTAGGCCAACACAGTTAGGCCATCAAAGTTTGGCTGGCACGAGGGATATCATAAAGTATGTTTACCACTCTCAGAGCGCAATCCTAACCTGGAGTTAGGCCGGCACAGTTCGGCCAGCAAAATTTGGCTGGCACAAGGGCCACCGTAAAGTATGTTTGAACCACTCTCGGAGTCAGGAAGGACGGCGCATGTCTGTGTGCTGGTCTCTCTGAGTCCGAGAGTGGTCCAAACGTGCTTTACAGTGTCCCTTGTGCCAGCCAAACTTTGCTGGCCTAACTGTGGTGGCCTAACTCCAAGTTAGGATTGCGCCCTCAGAGTCAGAGAGGCTGGCACAAAGACATGCGCCATCCCCCTTGACTCTGAGAGTGGTCCAATTGTGCTTTGTGGCAGCCCTTGTGCCAGCTAAACATTGCTGGTCTAACTCCAGGTTAGGATTGCATCCTGAGTTTAGTAAATCTACCATCATTTTTTCTTCCTTCATCTATCCTGCCTGAACAATAAGAACTGGGTGATGTTTTGTTTTGTTTTGTTTTGCATTTCTCAAACACATTCCAACTGAACAAGTTTTTAAAATGAATCTCCCTAGAAATAACAGGAAATCTAAAATGTTGTTGACATTGTATTGTGGACTCTTTCCAACCACTGGGTGACTTCGAGGAATTAGAATGTGCTGATGGATCTGATGTCTCAGCAGGACGCTCTATTTATGGAACTCTTACAGAATTGATCTGGCCTCCATAGCTTGTGCAATGTGTCCATAGTTCTTATGCGCCTCTCCTAGCATATTTGCAATAGCTCGGTTAAGTCATTCATTCATGAGCAAGTGATACGTGTAGCCAAACCCCACAAATTATGCAGGCTTTGTTACTTGATCCAAGGAACCCACAGTGCGAACTCTGCCATGAGTCATAATCTTAAATGGTAATAGGTCTCATTCATCAGGTCCTTTCAAAGAACAATCTATACTTTAAAGTGCTGTCTGCTGTCTAAGTGGCATACATAGACTTTGCTCTGCGTCACTGCTAGAATCTCTGCCCTTCTCTGCCACAAGGAGAGAAAGTTTCTTCTGACAGCTGTTTGAGATCTGCATCTTATAACATACAACTTATGAGATCGTTACTCTTAATGTCTTTTCGCTACTTTCTTCAGGGGTGTGTGCATGTTTCTAATTGGAATGACTCAGTATGAAGTTAGCATTCTCAGAGAAACACCCGGGAGTTACTCCACATTATTTTTCAAGACAAACTTCTATATTGACAATATGTTGGTATCTCTACTAAAAGAGCTGGATAAAAAGGAGTCATCAGCAATTAATTAAGAAATTGTTATTTAAGATATTTTTATCCCCCCTTGCAATAATGGGCCACCCAAGGCAGCTTACAGAAGACATAAAATGTAAAGCAAAATAAATGCAATAAAATAAATAATAAAAATTGAATGCACAATATACAAAACAACATGGATAAAAACCTGAGCCATAAACGAACACATTAAAACCTTTGAAAAGCAGCTGGAGGACAGAAAGTGCAGACTATTAAAAAAACACAAGCAAAAAAGAAAAGTCTTCAGCCCCCACTGAAAAGATAACAGGAAGACTGTAGATCTTAATTCAAAAGGGAGGGAATTCCATAATTGTGGCACTGCCATAGGCCCTATGCCACCAACCTGATCTCAATCAAAAACAACACATGTAAGAGAGACCTTTCAGATGACCTCAGGGGACAAGCTGGTTCCTATGGAAGGAGGTTGTTCCTCAGGGACCCTGGTCCCAAGCCATGAAGGCTTTAAAGGTCAAAAGTGGCACCTTAGATTATGCCTGGAAACAAACTGGCAACCAGTGTGGCCTCAGGAACAATGGCCAACTGTGATTACTTGATCGTGGTTTATAAGAAGTGCAGTCTAATTTGGTTGACCAGATCACAGCAAACTTTAAACTCCTGCAAAGACAGGTTTACTAGAATCCTTTTTGAGACTTTAATCCAGAGGATTGCACAGAGCCAAAGCAACGTCGTTGTGTCGGCTCTATGTCATTAGTGCCGATGCAGGGGTGACAAGCGGCACCCCTGCATCAGCGCTAAGGCTCACAGACCAGCACTAGCTATAGCGCCGGCCTGGGAACAAGGGCAGAGAGCCGCTTGTGCACCAGCCGAACTCGGAGGGTGCAGGGGCAGTTCTGGGAGGGCGGGAGGGTGGAACTGGGTGCGGGTGGGCAGGCCGACGGGTGGGCAGGCCCGGGGAGGGGGGTGGGTCTGGGATGCAGCCGTTAGACCACTCCAAGGCCTTGTTCGCAGGCAGCAAGGCCCTGATTCAGGCAGTGCAGCCTCCTGCAATTTCGTAGGGCCAGATCCGAGGAGCCCATCAGGGAGGCTGGTGCCTCTCCTGGTGCAAAGGCATGGGGAGGCTCCAGTCACCTCGGAAGCTGCACCATATACAATGTAGGCCCACTGGCTGCTGCCTGCTCCAGTGCAGTTTAGGATTGGGCTGCCCAAGTGTGGAGGATGATAGAGGCATAGTTGTTCGTGGTGTTTATAAGAGTTTCTTATTTACTTGCTTGTTTATTTTTATGATTTATTTTGTCCCTTTGTCCCTATTGTCTCTAGTCAAGCAAGTTTCACAGATTTTTGACTAGACCTACACTGTGCACACCACAGACAATGGTGGTTTATCATAGCACCTTCAACAGTTTGAAAAATGAACGTTTTCCAACTCTAGACACATTTTAAACAAAAGCAGATACCGAGAAGAAACAAGTGTCATTGATTACTTTGTGTACAGCCATTGCACAGAGAGTAATGGGAATATAATGATATGGGGTATATTCAGTGGAAGCTTTCACACTCTATGGAAAAGACCTTACTTTAGGGTCTCCTAACCTTCCCTCTGCAAAGATTTCTCCCTTCATTTAAGCTCCCGTAAGTATGCTTGACATTATAGCCTTCAGGGAACTTACCCAGCCTACACACAAAGAGAAACACTGCATTCATTTGCTCGGGACTATTTTTGGCATCGTTAAGGTTGTGTGAAATCAACAGCATTGCATTATCCTTTTGCCACATAGCGCTAATTGTAACAGAATGAAAATCTATTTCAGTGAGACATTCAGTCCCCATGGGCGTTAAAAGTTCACGGCCAACCACCTTTCTGAGAATTGAACAGCTAATCTTATGATGGATGGAGTTTGCCGGTGCATATTTTACCTGCCTACAGTTATGTAGCTGAACAATTTATTTCATATGAAAAGAATTTCAGTTGGCTCCCAGAGAATTAAAAATAGGCACAAAAAATGAAATCTTTGAGTTTGTAGCAGTATTGTTATGATAAAAGTTGACAGCTGCAGGATGTTCTGCTGAAAGAATTATATTACAATGTAAACAGAAACTCTTTAGAAAAAGTTGGAATTATTTTTAAATAACTTGTGGCTAAAACTCCTGTTCCCTTTAGTGGCAATAACGTAGCGTCTGACCATTGAAAAGAGCCAATTGATTTAGTTATCATCATACCATAATGCATTTTATAAAGAAAGACATTAGGATTTGACAAGAGATTTGAATTCAAATCTGGGTGGCAGGTGGCCCAATCCTATAGAGGGTCTATGGCAGCAAATATACCAATTGCTGCCATAAGTCCCTTTATAGCACTGTAAATGTCACGCCACCATTGTGCACATCAGAGCCACTGGTGCAAACAGCCAGAGGCTCCATGCCCCTGCTAGAGATGAACACAGTCCGCATCAGAGCAAATAAAGAACCTGCAGGGACTAGCCATGGGCTGTTTGGGGAACATTCGGGGGAGGATCAGAGTGGGGAGGACAGGGGTGATTTGGGGACAGAAGGGATGGACCTTGGCATCATAAGCATATACCTGGTCTCATCCCTATTTTCATCTCCCAACATGCCCCTTGCCTCTCCATATACTTGCTGATCTTGTACCAGCAAGATAAGCGCATGCTGTGTCAGTGTAGCTGCATAGTGTAAAATGGTACAGGATAGGACTGAGCAATTAGATTTGCAAATATTTGCAAATATCGAGTTTTTAAATTCATACATCCAAAAACTTAATTTAAATCAAATGTTAATGGTGAATTTTGGAAAGAGGAAGGCAAACATAGCAGATGGCTTTTTAAAATTAAAAAACAATTTTTTCCTTCAATGAACTGAATTTCATACCAGCATTTTTAGGAAATCAGAATTTGATTGCGTATAGGAAAAAAAATCGTAATTTTGAAGTCAAGCAGATTATCATTTCAGTGTGTTTTTAGGATGGGGTTTTCCTTTTTTCACTGTTAACCCCAAACAAAACTCATCCATTAAAGTACAAGGACTAGTGCATGAAAATTGTTGTAGTAAACTATGAAATTGGCCATTCTTATTCTAAAATAATGTATCCTTTTCATATCTGTGCAGTCCCAAGCAAATCAAAGAATAGAAAGCACTAGCCCCATATAAATCAAGTTTGCCTTGTGTAAAAGGCAAAGAACATATTTAGCAAGATCATGAGGTTAAGTCCTTGCTGGACTGTATCATTTCATACTGAAGATGCTCTTGCATTTTTGCAGTGCTTTCATATAAATATGGGCCCTGATACAAGAGTATCAAAACAACACGTTCTGAAAAGGAAACTAGAAAAAAACAGGCAGAGCATGTGTGAATGGTGTGCATAGGATACACATCTGTCTTGGTAGTTACTGTGCACTGGCTGATTCTCAGATTTTATTTTATTAATGAACAGCAGCAGGAAATAAACACAGAATCAGAACCACCCATTGACTAGAACAAGCTTCAACTGTATAAAGTTGAACATTCATGTCATTGTCACTCCTAGTGCCATTAGTTGAGAGCGCAGTTATGAGCGCAATCCTAATCTGGAGTTAGGCTGGCACAGTTAAGTCAGCAAAGTTTGGCCGGCAAAGAGCCACCATAAAGTGCATTTGGACCACTTCAAAGTCAGGGAGGATGGTGCTGTAAGTCAACATAACCTAGAAACCACATACCCTAGCACAGGAATGGTCAGTTTCTGCATTCTTGTTTATTTTGTTTTTCCAGACTGGGGTGGTGGCTTGCTCAAAACACATTTTGCCACAAAACACTTAGCTCCTTCCTGAAAAAGGAGTATCAATTGTATCAAAATACTGGTGCCATTTAACGATAAAGATTTTACACTTACAGAGCACATGCATTGAATCTGACTCTGGGTTTTCATTTTTTTAAAAAGTAGAGATGCAGTGTTATAGTGTGGAATATATTTCTCACAATGCCTGCCTTCTTTGAATTTTCCTCTTTTCTTTTTCCATTTTCCTTTCCTTGACCATGCCTTGGTTCAAAATTGGTGGGCCCTTCATGGGCCAGACAACATTGTTTGGTAAGTCAGTTCCAGCCTGCAGGCTACCACTCTGTCCCTAGTCTACTGAATAAAAACAGATGTAGAATTTGGACCTAACTTCACATTTCAGGACATCACGTACTCAGTGGATTACCTCTGAGCAGTCACTCTCAGTTTTCTTCCATATCTGTAAAATGGGAATAATTGAGAGCACAATCATAACTCGGAGTTAGACCGGCACAGTTAGGACAGTGAAGTTTTGCTGGCACAAGGGCCACCATAAAGTGTGTTTGGACCACTCTTGGAGTCAGGAAGGATGGCGCACATCTGTGTGCTGGCCTCTCTGACTCTGAGGGTGCAATCCAACCCAGCGCCAGAATGGCAAGGCCGGCCGGCCGGCCAGCACCGTATCCGACACTGGGTTAGGGGAGACTGAAGCCTCCTGCGGCAAGGGAGCGTGTGTTCCCTTACTGTAGGGGAGGCTCCAGCCTCCCCTATGTGCTCCTCAGATCTGCGCCCACTAAAGAGTGGAAGCAGATCTGAGGAGACCATGCAGCCTGAATCGGGGCCACGTGGCCTCGCTGACAGTCTTAGGATGTGGCTGTACAGCCACCTCCCAAACCCACCCAGGTCCCACCCAAGTCCCGCCTCCCCTCCAAACCCCATCCCAAAACAGGACAGAGAATCCCTTGCACCGACCGTCTTCGGTCGGCGCAAGGGAGGCTCTCCATCAACGCTCTGAAGCCGACGCTGCAAGCAGTGTCGGCTGCAGAGTTGGAGTGCTGATGCAGGGGTGCTGCTCAGTGCTCCGCCCTTGAGTCAATGCAAGGGGCACACTATGATTGCGCTGCCCGAGTGATTCCAACATACTTTATGGTGGCCCTTGGGCTGGCCAAGCTTTGCTGGCCTAACTGTGCCGACATAACTCCAGGTTAGGCTTGCACTCTGAAACTTCTGTGCCAGTTCTCACTATATTTTTTGTGTGCGCACACAAGCACTCCCAACCGTCCTCAGACATGTGTCCCCATATTGTGTGAACTAGGCGGTCGCATAGTTGTCAGCAGCTCCAGTGACCACGGTATCTAGAAAAACAGATGCAACACAACTGCTAGTGACATTCATGATCCTATTTGTCTATGTGATTTCATATTCCCAGCAATGGTCAGGAATCCATGTGTTAGAGAAAAAATGTATAACTAGCCTGTAGGTATTTTAATTTCTGTATTTGTTTTAATGTCAATTTGTTTTAATGACGCTGCTTGCGTTTAAAATGTATATGCCACTTTTCACAAATAGCATCAATACAGCTCACAATATGAATTACAATGACATGTAGTACAATAGCATACAATAAAACCAACGTTCAACCTATGCAATCCAATCAATACAAATCCACCAGAGAGTCCCTTTCAACCTGTCCCAAAGGCATAGAAAAGCAGACAAGTCTTAAGGAGAAATGAGGTCAAAAAAGAAGAGTCAAACAACACCCCCACCCCCACCCCCACCCCCGTGAAGAGAATTCTGAAGTCTGATCACTCCCATGGAGAAGGCGAACATACTCTTCACAGCTGTTCCCAAAGCTGTTCCCAAATTTGGCTACTCCAGACATTATACTCACCACAGAAAGCAGTGAGTCTTCTGCTCAGTGAATTCCCCACTTCACCATATTTGTCAGCAGAACACATTACATGTATTAGACCGATCATGTGCTAGTTTTCTTATCCCTCTAGCACCAAATGTGAAGTGAAATGGCTGGGGTGATAACCCAGTTCACAGCAAAAAAAATATTGAAGATTCATAGCTGTGGCCTGAAGGCACATAACATTGGTTAGTGTCTGGATGGGAGACTGCCTAAAAATTCCATGTTACCATATTAAATTGGTCCCAGGTTCAAGCTGGAGCATCTCCAGGTAGGCCGGGCAAGGACTCCTGTCTGAAATACCAGTGAGTCACTGCCAATCAATACAGACAGTTCTGGTCTAGTTGGACCCACTGATCTGACTCAGTACATGGCAGCTTTATATGAGTTCTACTGAAAAAGGTGAATTATATATTTATAATTTAAAGGTGAATTAAATTATATATTTAATGTTTTTAAGTGTGCAATGATGCACCCAAGAAGGGGAAAATTTCAATATCCTCTTGAAATGTCTAGATCAGGGGTCTCCAAACTTTTGGGCACACGGGCCGCATCATATACAGTATAAGGGCATTTAAATGGTGGTCCTGGTATCTGGGGGGCCCTCTAGAACAGAACCCCAGTGGATACCAAGGTTGCACTGTATTTATCCCCCCTCAGCTGGTTGCTGTGGGCTCGCCCCGCCACCTACCAAGGGATGGATAAAAATCTTCCAGAGGGTTGATGTGGCCCTCAGGCCAGGGTTTGGACATCCCTGGTGTAGATCAATTCTGAGCTCCACAGCCAATGAATGAGTATTGAAGTGTAGTACAAGGTTTTGTTAGCTGTGAGCCTCCACTGTTATGAATATGAGCAAGTTTTAAGGGCCCCCCATTTACTGAAATGGTGAGAGGTTTTGGTGGGTAGAGCCGTTGTGTCTTTTGGAGGAAAGAGAGCAGTAGCCTGGATCTCTGCTCAGCTAAAGAAAGTCACCTACCAAAGACAGAGCAAGAGATTTCCAGCTATCAAGAAAATTAATATTCTTTTGTTAAGTCTTGGACCAGCCATTAGTTGCCCAATGACAGAACTATTCGTGGTAATCAAGCCAGCCAGAACTCGTAACACCTCTCATCCTTGGTTGCTGGCACATTCCAAGGTTGAGCTCTCACACCAAACACCCTGGAAAAGAGATTCTGGGGCTGAGTTTTATGGCCCAATCCAATGTAGGACTTATGCTGCTGGAACTAGCTTTCTGGCAGCAGAAGGTCCTTTACAAAGCTGTTGCAAAAGATGGCATGCCATTTCATGGAGCTGGGCCACAAGCTGTGAACAGCCCCAACAGTGTGCCAGCAGATTCTCCATGCCCAGAGATGTACCGGGACTTTTCCGCACCCCAGGCATGCTGTGTGACGCCATGACGTCACAAAGTGGGGGAGTGTGGGGAGGCTCTTGCAGTGGCCGCCCCTCCAAATGGCATGTTTGCCTCACTGCCTGGTTCGGAGAGTGAAGGAAACGTGCAGGCGCCTGCAAGAACAGCTGGAGCGATTCTGCCCCGGCTGGCCCTGGAGGTGCCCAGGCAGGTGGCACATTACCCTCACTCCCGCGCTCGGGAAGCGAACTGGACGCGGGGAAGGGTGGATGCAACTGGCACCCACTGCCCCGCATTGCCTCATGGCACCCTTTATATGCCTCTGTCCACACCTTCCAGTGCCTGTGAGCCAGCATAAAGGTGGGGCAGTAGGGAGGCAGGAAGGAGGTGGAATGGGTGGGGAGGGGAGGAATAGGAAGGAAACTGGGGCAGAATGGGGCGGTGGAACAAGGCTTGGAAGAAGGCAGTATCTGCTGCATCAGTACTACTGATATCCCATCTCTCTTCCAGACCTTGATCTCTCTTCCAGGGTCCACTCAGATAGCATCAGCTAAACTGCTGGCATAGGTCCAAGTAGACGTGTTCAGGCTTTCAAGGTTTACCCCCACCCCCTCCTTCAGGTAAGGCAACAAACGTTCCCTTACTTGGAGAAGATCTCCAAGTGCTGCCTCCCACAAGATGCTGCTCGTGCTCCAGTGGTGTGGCTGCATCGTCGGGGGAGGGAATGGATGTCGTAGGGATGCTACTGCTGCTTCCACAAAGTATAAACAAGCAAGTTCTCCTGTACAACCTGAAATTAATGGGAGCTGTACAAGACAGAAAAGATTGAGCTGTGTGTGCTGCAATTAAGACCAGTCTGATTTGCTTAAATGTATACTATATTTTAAGCTTACAATAGTAAAATTATTTCAAAAGCACAATCCATACATTGCATTTGAATTTTAGAGATGGGTTCCCAGATAATGCAATCGTACCACTCTTAACAGTGCAAAATAGTGCAGTAGTGTAATATAGTGTATTTTGGTTGTATGTTATTTACATTGAAGGATTTGGCCCTTGAAGGAAGATCCACCAGTCTGGTTAGATAGAAGAAAACAAGTTACTTTTTCACACCAACAAGGCACCAGGACTTGTCTTACTGTTGCATGACAATGTCCAAATGCATGAAGCTAAGCCAACTAATACCTAACTGGTCATCATTCCTCACTAATCTGGGTTTGGAACTTAACACTGTATATTTACCACCAAAAAAAAAAATGCTTGGCACATGACAAACTATCTTCTGCCATATAACAGTTCACCATAAGCATCTGCTAGTGGTTATATATGTTTACACTGTGTGATTGTGTTATAAATGCTTGAGGTATTCTATGGGTTCTATACATTGTAGCTGAGATAATGCATTCCCCATGGTAATGTGCAGCACATTCATCTAAGAGCATGAAGAGGAAGAAGTTGCCCTGTCCATTACCTCTAGGTGTGATTTGAGTTAAGGGAGAATAGGGGACATGCTTTTGTTGAGTTTAACTGGATTCAGATAAAGGTCTCAAGGTTGCCCTTTACTGTAGACCAGAAGTTTTCAATCAGTGATACTTGTTCCACCGGTGGTACTTGAGGTAGTGTCCAGTAGTACTTGCAGGACTAGGTAGACCATGGAAAGTGGTAGGACAGCAGATAAATGTTGAGAAATGCTGCTGTAGGCCATCAAAGCAAGATTACGATAGCATTGAAGTACTGAAGATAGCACTGAATATTAAAATTGAAGTATTTTTTAAAAGCAATTTATGAAGAAGCAAAAGCATATTATCTGTTGACTGTGGATGAGCTGTAACTCAGTGGTAATTCTTACATGCTTTGTATGTAAAGGATCCCAGGTTCAATTTGCCAGTAAGGGAGATTGTCTGAAACACTGGAGAGCCACTGATTGTGAGTCAGGGCTTACCTAGATGGACCAGCAGTCTGCCTTTTAGTACAGGCATGCCCCAGTATCCACTGGTTCGGTATCCATGGTTTCAGTTGTTCACAGATACCATGGATACTGGGGCACCTATTAAAAAGATAGGGGAACATTAAACAAAACACTTTACTTTATCTGGTTGCAGCAAAAACACTGATGTTCCCCTATCTTTTAAAAGGTGTCCCCAGTATCCACAGTTTCAATTATCCACAGTGGGGTCCAGAACAGAACCCCAGTGGATACCAAGGCAAGCCTGTATAAAGCAGCTTTCTGAGTTCATATGAGGACATCATTGTTACCTCTAGAAGTCCAAAACGATTGGTTGCCAAAAAAAAAAAAAGTGTTTTCTTTGAGCAGTGCTGAGGTCCCATTTAAACTTGGAAACCTATTTTCAACATTATTTGCAAACACATAGGGCAGTGGTCTTCAAAGTCCTACTCGGACATTGAAGAAGCTGTAAGTGCTTGCGGGGGCGGGGCAGAGGCTGGGGGGAGGACCTGGCGGCTCTGCAGCGATCGCGGCACCGTGGGCATTTAGGGGCAAGTGCCCTACCTGGATGGGGTCCTTGGGGGGTGCAGAAGGGTTGGGGAGGCCCACTGCCACCTCCACAAGCCTCCCTAATGCTAAAAATCACTCCGTTGCAAGATCGGAGCTAACTTCCTGTGTAGTGTCCAAAGTTAGCTCCGATCTTGCAATTTTTAGCATCATGGAGGCCCACGGAGGTGGCAGCAGGCCTCCCCAACCCTTCTGCACCCCGCAAGGACCCCATCCAGGTACGGCACCTGCCCCTAAATGCCTACGATGGCACAATCGCTGCAGTGCTGCTGGCAGTCATTTCTGGGGCCACTCCCCTTAAAGGGAAATGGCCCCTTTTTACTGCCTATGGTGGGTCGTGACCAGTGGTGGAATTCAGCCAGTCCTCACCAGTTCTGCAGAACCGGTTGCTAATTTATTGAAATACAAAAAGTAGTGCTATAGTAAGAAGCAGTACAAAGAAAGGAGGACATAGAACCGGTTGTTAATTTATTTGAATCCCACCACTGGTCGTGACCTACCAGTTTGAAGATCACTGACATAGGGCTTGTTCTCAGTAGTGTCCCTAGGGTAGGATGCCACGTTTTGCACAGCACCTTATCTTGCAGTGTAAACCACACCTCTCTCTTGCCGTCTGGTGGTGAAAGCAATGCAGAGCGTAGCTTTCACTGCCAGGATTGGCTATGAAGGCAAGGGAGAGGACCAGTTTACACAGCAAGGTAAGGCATGTTACAAAACATAGGGTGCCACGCCCTCTAGGGATGCTACTGCTTGTCCCCATGAGACATAATCAGGCAATTCTCTTGCACAATCTGAAATTAATGGGAGCTGTGCAAGACAGATCAAACTCTCATTCATCTCACTGGAGCTTGTGCAGGAGAACATTCCACTGGATTATATCTAAAAGCTTTACAGTGTATGTATTTTTCTTCTTTTCCATAACCATCAAGTGCCTATTAAGAATTCCTTTTTTTAATGAAACAGCCAATAAACATACTGCATTGACTCTTGGTGTTTTGTTTTTTTAAATATGCTTACAGTTCTTCCCTTCCTAACATTTCTTTAACCCACAGACTGGGTCTGAACCATCCCCGCAAGGACAAGCAAACGGGCGGCCTGCAAGCAATGAAAGAGCTGATGAACCGACTCGTCATGTCTTCTCTTTTTCCTGGTTGAACTCATTGAATGAATGATGACTCTCAGTCCAGCTGGCTTCTGGTATATGTTCTGGAGGAACTCTTAGGCAGCATGTAATTTGGCTGGAATTTACAAGAAATAATGCATTAAAAGGAGTGATGGATCAGATTTTATCCAAAGGACTTTGTTTTGAAAACTGTCACACTGGATATGAGTCTCTGAGATACTTTGAAGCAGCAGTAAAATTTTGGGAAGGGGTTGGAAAGGAAGAAATAATATGAGCGGGCAGCTAATAATGAACCAATTGGGGGTCAAATTCATGCAAGCTTTGTATTGGCGATAATGGTAGATATCAGGTGACACTTTACTTACTTTTTAAGCTCACCTCTATACATGGTTCTATGTGATAAATCCTTGTCTACCAGTATTGATCTGTAATGTAGCCAAGCCATCAAGTGATAGTTGCAGAGCATATGAATTGACCCTGAACATGCTCAAGCAAAATCAATATCAGAAAAGAATGTGTCAAAAAGAAACATGGTACTGTTTTTAGAGGTGTTAGAGACACTATATACACATTTGTAAATGCCTTCTATAGGTTTATGTAAGTGCTTTGTGAACACTGTTGTATGAAATATTGTGTGTTTCCTCATGAAATGCATTATTAGGACTGACTCATCCATGAGGCCTACTGAGGCAGTTGCCTCAGGCAGCAGATCATTAGGGGGTGCCTACCTCCATGGTTCCTTCCCTTTCCCTCAGATTGGAAAAGGAAGAGGGAGGGAGGATCTTCTGCTTGTAAGCTCTCCTCCCACCCTCTCAGTGTGAGAGGAGGTACACATCCTGATCCTGACCCGATCTCCCCCTCCAAACAACCAGCTGGTGTATGGGGATGAGCCCCTGGTGAGCCTCAGAGATTGAGGTGGGGAAGCTCCTTCCCTGGGCTTTATTGGTTCCATCAGCCCTTGCAAGGCTGCCAACCACTACCACCCTCAGGGGCCTTGCCACCAGTCTTCATCATCAACTTTTATTTGGCCTTTAGAAGCTATGGTGCTTCCTGGGCTCCCCACCCCTTCCTGCCCTGCCCCCTTCTGGTTCCTCCCCCTTGTCTTCTTTTCCCCCTTGTAGTTCCTCCCCTGAATTTGGCCATGTCTCCCAGAAGGCCATCAAGATGAAGGTTCCTGTGCCTGTGCAGGTGCCTGTGTCACCACAGCAGGAGCGTATTCCCAAACCACACCACCACCACCTGTGGCCTTGGCTGGCCTATGGGTGCTCCCCCAGTGTGGTCATGCTCCAGTTACGTCTTGCAGCCATGCCAGAGGATATGCAGGTCTGAGAGACTGGCTTCGGCCCATACTGCCATGTGTACAAACAAGTGGTTAGCGGTCTGGTCATGCTTGGCTGAGGTGATGAAAGCCATCACTCCCTGCCTTCAGGCCCAGTGGGGCAAAGAGAGTTCCCAGGGTGACTGGTTAGTCCATGATCAGACACCGCTCTAGTCCACTACTCTCTTACCTATACTTCCTCTTCCAGTTCATCACCCTTTTCTAATGCAGGAGTGGAAGGAGCAGAGGTTGACACATTACCATGTAAAAGAGGCATTTGAATTGTCACCTCAGGCTCCAAGTGACCTTCGGCTGGCTCTGGGCATGATGGGTAATAAACTTATTACTCAGGAAGTCACATCACCTGACTAGTCTTGGGAAGCTCTTTAATGGGGATCAACCACTTTCACTGCAAATTATTGGCTAAAGCACAGTCTTTCAGGACATAATCCATGGACCCACATAAATAGATTCACTCACTAAGACCTTAGGCTCTTTGTCTTTTCAGTGGTAGCCCCCTTTACAGGGGCAAGCTGTTTCTACAATTTGGAGGAAATTCCAAAGCATGTATGTGATGTGCTGTATGAAGAAATTGCAGTCCAGATGAAAGAGGTCTGTAATCATCTGGGCCGTTAGGTATGCTAATGGAGCACGTGGAATTGAGGCAAGAATGCTAAAATTCTCCTGACTGCTGTCAATCTACTATTCAATATTTCAAATCACCAGGATTTGCATGGAATGTGTGATGTTTTACACTTAGAGTGAGGGCATCACATAACAGAATGATGTTGCATGGTTTCCGTACTCAGGGCCGTCTCTAGGAGTGGTGGGGCCCAATGCAGGGCATTCCCACGGGGGCCCCACCTGCCTTGCAAGAAAAACGCTTGTGGTACTGTACACAGCACTTGGAAATAGTTGGTGGTGATATGATGACATTATCGCCAACTGCTTCCAGCAGGTCTTTTTAGAGGCAGGGGCAGGTGGGAGGGTCCAAGATAAAGCTGCTCTACTCATCCCACTGACTTACAGTCCATAGAGATCCCGGCTGCAGCAGCAAGTGATATGCTCTCTGCCCTGGTGTGGGGGGCCCCCAAGGTGCAGGGCCCAATGCAATGACGTTGGTCACATCGGCTTAAGGCCGGCCCTGTTTGCACTAAGCTACTACCCAGGGTTCCAGCCTATTGATTTGTTTGCGTTGTTTTTTATAGAGAATGTATAACCCATCTTTCCAGTTATAGAGATTGCTCAATCTGGCAAAGAAAAAATTTAAAACCAGCACAATAAATTGAACCACGTCAAACAACAATATAAAACAGAAGTATAAAATGAAGCAACAAAAATCCCACAACAGTAATAAGAGAGTAATAAGGGAACCATACTTCATCCTACAGTCTGGTTAAATTGAGTAGAGACACGCTACATCAGTAATTTTACACACTTGAAATTTGCTCTCTCTTTTTAAGAAAAGGGGGGTTGGGAGAGTACAATTATCTACCAGCAACCCAGGAACAGAAAATGACGTGAGACAATTCAGAGAGGCTATTCCAGGGCAATGTTCTCTGTAATAATTCCCACAGAATTACTGTGTAAATAAGACAGGGTCTCAGACATCTGCCAATTATGTCACACACCATCTCCAACTTCTGGGCACCTGAGATCTGGTCTGGCACTGAAGGGTTACCTCCAAGTAAAGGGTTACCTCTGGGATGCCCCCTCTCAGTCTCCAGCACTCACTCACTCCAGCAGTTCAGCTGCATCAGCAGGGTAGGGAAAATATAGGATTGGGGCCATACTGAAGTTTTTATTTTAAGGTCATGTCCATTTTACCTCCATGCTTTAAAAAAAGTCCACAACTGTGCCGAAACTGGTAATCCCCATACACAGTACATTTGGAAGAAATGCAAAAGCTGCCTTCTGTGCAATTCTGTACAAGGGACAGAATAACTTGGGCAGTCCTGTGACTTTAGTCAGTAACTGGTGTCACTTTCTGGGCATGGGCACAGGACTGGTAGGGGATTAAGTGAGTGTCACAGTAAAGGGATGGCTGAAGAACTTGTGTGAGTGGCAGATGGACACAGAAGAAAGGTGCTGGCACTGATGCTAAGAAAAGAGCTTGTGCTGCCCACACACTTTGAAAGTTTGATAGATGGGAAAGTTTCAGAGTTGGGGTAGGCAGGTGTGCAGTTGTGCTTTGTGTGACTGCTCAGAAGGAGAAAAGTGGGTGCAAAGAAGATACTGGGACATACGTACCTGGTTTCTCTAAGTACTAGCCCCAAGGGCAGAAATGAATTATGTCCTCATCTTCTACTTGCCAGGTTCCTGCAGAAGATCTCTGTCCTTGCTCCCATCACCCTGCAGTGCAGGGCCAACCCAAGACCTCTTGACACCTGAGGCAGCATGCCCAGTGCTGGCCCCTTTTCCCAACGGTGCTCCAGTTTCTGCTCCTTCCACTCTCCATAGCTCAGCACATGGAAGGAGAAGGAGAAGGAGGGGTAATGGAGGCAGAGATGGGTGCCCCCCATCAATCTGCTGCCTGAGGCAACTGCTTCAGTTGACTTTTATGGCTTCAGTTGGTCTGTCTACCAGGACCGATGCTCTAATGGTCTAAAGGCTCTAGTAGTCTAAAGAGGTGGATCCCTCTTTCTGAAGCAAACAGAGAACCTCTCTTGGCTGACTATGCCCTTTGAAATGTATCTGTCTCATTGGGTTAACCTTTGCTATGTGTCTTATACACCCAATTGATTCTCTTTATGTTTATTTTGAGGGCCCTCCTCATTGTGCACTTCCCCCAAGAGACAGTTGACATCATATGGATGATTTCCCACCCAGAGTGTATGAAACACTCTCAAATTCAATATTGTTAAGGAAAGGGGGCAGGGAGTCAACAATGGGAGATTACCCTAAATTGCCATTAGACTGTATCAAAAAGCAGTGAAAGGTGACACCCTTTGATTCAGGGTTATTTAATCCAAAATAACAAGGATCCTTTGATTTTATTAAAAAAGGTGGGGCACAACAATAACACAATATTTTGCTCCACAAAATATATTCAAAGAATGGAGGGAATATCTTCCTTTATCCACTGTTTCATCTCTCTGATTGTGAACAGAAAAAAAACTATCTTAACCCAAAAGATGAGCTTTAACAGATCTTTTCATTGCCTAATTATGTCTGTCTACTCAGAAGTAAGTCCCATTCAGTTCAGCAGGGCTTATGCCCAAGTCCCAAGTAAGCATGACTTACTGCCTACCTAATGGGGGAACATTTGGGTAAACTTGAAAACTTACTTGAAAAACACAGGCTCATTCAAAACTATGTCATGTCCTGTTGGAATTGATGACACTCAACTCTATCTCTCTTTACCATCCCCAACTGAAGAAGCTGTGAAGATCGTAGGACGCTGCCTAGAGGCAGTTGGGGTATGGATGAAAGCCAATAGGTTAAGACTGAATCCAGAAAAGACAGAAATCAGGTCAATGCAGGTACTAAGTCTTTCACCCACACTGAATGGAGTGACACTTCCCCTGCAAGAACAGGTGCGCAGTCTGGGAGTGCTCCTGGACTCTCAGCTGTCCCTGGAGAACCAGGTAGCAGCTGTAACTAGGAGGGTATTTGTCCAGCTTCGATTGGTGTGCCAACGACGACCATACTCGAGCTGTTCTGACCTGGCCACGGTGGTCCATGTGTTAGTGATTTCAAGGCTGGACTACTGTAAGTTGCTGTATGTCGGGCTTTCCTCAAGAACAGTTTGGAAGCTGCAGTTAGTACAAAATGCAGCAGCCCAGGTGGTTACAGGGGCTAGACAGTTTGACTCTGTAGGATTAGTCCTTCAGCAGCTGCAGTGGCCACCGATTCAATTCCGATCTCAACAAGATTATGGTACTGATCTTTAAGGCCCATCATGACTTAGGCCCAGCCTACTTAGAGGACCACCTTCTCCCATACATACCTGTTCGCCCTCTTAGATAACCTAAAGGGGCTCTCCTTCAAGTGCCCCCTGTCCCAAGTTAAAGGGACAGCAGCTCAGGGGCAAGCCTTCTCTGTAATGGCTCCACAAATATGGAATTCCCTTCCAGCAGAATTAAGAACTACACACTCCCTCATGGCCTTTCAGAGGGGGCTCAAATCATACCTATTGCGTCTGGCCTTTGGATGATGGTTGGCTGTCTGCCCTCTGTCCCTCTGGAATACTGTCATAGTTTATTCCCCTGGTCAATTATTTTCCCACCCACCAAAGGGCCTGATGAGGAGAATTGAGTCTAGCTTCTTTCTTGAACATTCTCTGTGTTCCCGTTAAACATTTGTTTTTGTTTTTCCCTTCTTTTCTTATTGTTTTACTTATTGTGGTTACATTGTACATTTTTGTTCTCCGTAAGCCACCTTGGGCATTTGGTTCGGCATGGGAAAGGCGGGGTATAAATTATTCAAATCAATAAATAAATGCAACTCCTTTCCAACATGTCCATCATTCTATATTTAGAGATTGGCAGGGCAACACACACACACACACACACACATTTCAACAGCCGGCCAGTCTCCCCCATTCAGCACCTGTTTGTTAAAGGTTCCAGGCACAGTTTGAAGGCTCTTGTAGGATAAAGCCAATTTAAGGAAGCAAATAGAGCAGGACTGGAGACTGCCAAGGAATGTAAACTGTTTGGAATCTCCTAGAAGAAACATGGTGTGTTAATGAAATACTGCATAACAAACTGCCCTGAATAGTAGGAATCCCTTTTTTAGGGGGATCAAAAATGTTGGAAGCAAAATTTCAATGGAATGAAACCGATTTTCAGGTTTGAGGAAACAAAAAAAAAAAAACAATGAAAAAGGATTTCATTCCCCCCCCCCCCAATGGAACTAGTTTTGTTTCAAATTCCGATGACGCTCCCTCGATGCCTCTCGCGGTCCTGCAATGACAAGAAAGGGTGGAGGGTGAAAGATGAGCGGGTGCGGTTAGAGTACGGAAGTACAGCTGGAAATCATTTTCTCGGCACTTGTGGCTAATTCGCTGGGTTAATAAGGGCAGTGTCGTCCGGCCGGGAGCACATGGGATCCTTCTTTTGTGTTGTAGGATGTATAAATCTAGCCACAGGACGTCAAAATGCGCTTACCTGGGAGTTCCATTGAAGTGAGTAGGATTTACTTCGGAAGAAAGGATTGGGCAAGGGCCATAAAGAGTTGGGCAAGCATTGGATTGGGCAAGGGCTATGAAGAAACATTTCAGCCTCTGGCACATATAGGAACTGAGTGTGGACCGGGGGCTCGACCTTGTTCAAGAGCCATTTCCTCGAACTGGGATTCTGGGGAGTCTTGCAGGAGGCTGCGCTAATCGCAACTCATTGATGGGGGAAATGCCCTCTGCATATCCTCAACGGCACTCTCTTTTTCCCTATCACGTACTCCAGGGCTGCTCTGGAGCTGCTTTCCTGATAATTCCCGGGCTCAAGTATATCCCTAAAACAGCTGCATCGTCAGACTCCCCCTCCCGGTCTCTTTCGTATGCATATGGCCTGAATGAACGTGGTTCCCTATGCCTTCCCTCGGCCATTGGACTCCGTTCTTCCATCGTCGATTCGCAGCCCCTCCACCCCATAAAGCGCCCCCAACCCCTCTTTCTCTCGGTATCTAGACGGATCAGCAAGCAAGGAAGTGTAGGAAGCCATCGTTCCTTTGCAGTTTTTATTAAAAATATAAATATTAAACATTCTCTTACACAACCAAATTGACCGAGCGCTGAAAAGATGTTTTATTGGTGGAAATGTTTACAAAGAGGAAAGAAAGACGGGAAAAGGAAGGAGAATACAGAGATGCTCCAAGCTAACCCTGCCCATCTCCCCAGAAGAACCAGGCTCTCGCAGCCACCCGCTTCCAGTGGCTGAACCGCTGGACCCCGCCCCAAAAGAGTGACTTTATCGTGACAGGAGGGAAGGGAGAAGAAAAGAAAAGGACAGAAAGTTACAAACGACACTTGGGTACAAGGCCGGGCATGCTACTCAAGGGCTATATTAGATGGTGGGTCAACAGACACCCTTTATGTAGAGAAAGCTCTCGAATAAAAGAAAGAAGATGGACCGGAACAGCACGAGGGAACTCTGTAACTAGACTGTCGGGCGTGTGCTAACTGAAGGGTCTCTTTGGTAGGGGACGGGAGGAGGGTCGAGACAGCTTCATTTCCCGATGATTTCCATCAGTTTCCTGTTGCTGTGAGCCTGCTGAGCCAACTGCTCCGCCCGGGCCATTTCCAAGACTTCTCGGAGGAGATGGAAAGTCAGATCTAAGGAGATCGGCGGCTCCTCGGATCGTTTCTCCTTCCCTGCGGCCTCCAGGTGGGCGCCGTCGTCTTCGCCTTCCCAGGGGTCGGCGGCGCCCTCTAGCGAGCGCTCTTGCAGCTGTTGGACAGCTGCTCGGAAAAAGTTGCCGGCGGACGCGGACGCTGCTAGATGGCTGCTGCTGGTGGTGGTGCTCGAGGAGAAGGAGGAAGAGGCAGCGGTGGGATTCTTGTGGAGGTTGCCCAAGCGCAGGAAATACTCTTCTCCCATGCGGAACAAGACGGGCAGCGACTGTGGTTGATCTTGAAGGCGATCTGACTGCTGCAGAGCGCTATCGGCGGCAGTGGATGGGATGCTCTTGCTAAGGGCTCGGCACTCATGGCAGGGCAGGAGAGCGACCAGCAGGATCCCTGTAGAGACCAGGAGCTGGATCTTCATGGTTCAGCGGCCAGATCTGAAACAGTAAGAGGAGGGGAAGAGACCGGGCACAACTTGTAGTCAGAGGAGTGACTGACTTTCTTTATGGGAGCAATAAGCCCAGAAATAGAGTTACCCCGCAGGCAGACCACCGCGCAGATCGCTGTCCGTGGTGCTGAAAGCCTTCTCGGCCCTCCCCAAGGAACCATTGGCACACACGCGTCCTTATTAAGAAGGCACTGGATCAACCCAGTCAAACTCAAACATCCTCCTGCGAGGCAGCAGAGAAAGAAAGTTTGCATGTCTTTATTGAGTCAAGAACTGAAATCCCGTCCTTATCCCGTCCTTTCCATCCCGTACTGGATGGAAAGACCATAATGCTGCCGAGCATCAGATGGCAATTGGTGGGATAGGGCACTGTAAAAGCTGGTACTTTAATCAAAACAATGCTTGGCAATACAAACCCCAGGAGTTTCAACATTCAAAGCAATACATTTTTCAAAGTGTAGCTCAAAAGTACACCCCGTTTCCAGAGCCACCGTAGATCCGACTATTTTGCTCTTACCACCATTATCCTAGGTTTTCTTAGATCGTGCATAGTCCCATGTTATCCATGCTCTAAACCGCCTCTCTCTCTCTCTCTCTCTCTCTCTCTCTCTCTCTCTCTCTCTCTCACACACACACACACACACACACACACACACACACACACACACACACCCCTATCTAGCAACCGAACCTCTACAAGCAAAGTTTGCCGTGTGCACGTGTGTGGTCAACCTGGATCCTTCCATACCTTAGAGGTGTTGGTGGAATTAAGTAGGGCAGGTGGAGTCCGCCAGTGCTCGGGAATCCCCCGTTTCTCTTCCTCTTCCTCTTCGGATGTGTATCTCTTGGATCCGTCTCCTGCCGTCCTTGTGATCAGATTGCTACCTAATCAGAGCCCGGATGCGTGATTTTTATAGGTTAGACCCTCTTCTGGAATCACGCAGCCCTTGCCTAATAAGCTGACGCCTTCTTGACAGCTCGCTTGCGTGCCCCGATCCACTGCTGAATAAATCATGGAGGACGCTTCGGGAGCAGCAATGGGCAGCGTCCTGCTATCACAACCCAGAATCTCACATCCAATTATATCGACAGATATTTATCGCCTCGTTAGTGACGTCAGCAAAGCCCGCGACGGGGAAGATCAGCAGGACATTTGTCCCATTGACAAAAACCTTTGAATGAAGAGTTTCCGAAACGGGGGAGGGGGGGGAGCAACGGCAAGCGCCACCTCTTACTATCAAAGGTCAAGATAGCCCAAAACTTTCCACTGCGGAGTCAGAAAGTGGTCTGCCACTGAATCACACCAGGGAAGTTCCTGGACGCTTCAGTAGCTAAGCTCTGTCTAAACTCCTTGTGAGAAAGTTGTGGGGGGGGGGGAAACTTGGAGCTAGTCTACTGCCAACAAAGTCATCCCTTCTCCGATGTCCTTTTCCCCGTTCCTGATCTGCAAGGAAGGCACACGGGCATCTTATATTTGAGTAAGGGCGCCTATAATCATTGTATAGAAGAGGGAATTTGGCAGGTGCAGATTTGAAAATCCTTCCATGTTGAGCTGCACCTGCCAAAATTGCCTCTTCCTATTCAACGGTTAAAGATATATAGGCACTGCGCCCTCCATTATTTCTGATCACCCTGTATTTGAGCAATGGGAAAGTATTTTTTCATAGCGCGATGCTGCCTTCCAAAAGAGTTATCCCTATTGCCAACATCAGAAGTAAGTGTTAAAGCAAACGCGCGCGGGCGCACATACACACGCACACGTGTCCAGCTTTGGGGTGGGGGGGGGTGGCAACTTTCCAGCCAAACTTAGCTGGAAATTTCCCGCAAAGCAAGAGGTGAAGTTGGCAGCCTTTCAAGCTTCAACTTCTTTACTTCCGAGTACGTCCCATCGATGGCAACGGAAATTCACTTCGAAGTAAATTACTTAGGCTGAGGTGGACGGGGGATGCCCCGCTGATGACCTACTCGGTGGAGTGGACTTGAGCGCGCAAACGTGTCAATTGGACACTCCGTTCGCGCTCTTCCGCTCCTTGCGGCTTTGGGTCCTCTAGTGCTCAGTGCCCGAGGTGGCTTGCAGTCTGAATCCACTGGGTTCTCCTCAGAGGCAGATCTAAGGGAGGGCAAATCTCTAAGTGTTGCAAGGAGCCTTACCCTGTCATGTAATTCCCTCCTCTCCTTTGCTGCTGTAGCCAGTAAGCAACGCCAAGATGTTGCTTTTCCCTGTGAAGATTGGCTAGAACAGTGCAGGAGAGGAGTGAGTTCTACTGCAAGGTAAGGCTTCTTGCAAAACTTAGAGATTTGCCCTCCCTTAGATCTGCCTCTGGTTCTCCTGTTTAGGGTGGGGTGAGATTTCAGGAGCGATGGGTGCCTTCCAGTCCAGACTGCACATAACATACTCCCCCTCCTCCCCAGAGCCGCGGCGGAGTAGCAGACCCGCTCTCGGCCCTTCAGGGGTGCTTTTCATGCGAACGGCCCACTCAGGTGTGCCACTGGCCTTCCGAATGGCGCTTGAAAGGAAAGCCGCCGGGACCCTTTGTCCCTGGCAGGTAAGGAGCCCCTGAGTCGAAGCGGAGTCATGGCCCTTCTTTTGTTGCACATTCAAGACCACTGAATGGAGGAGGGGAAGAATCCCCTGAACCACCGGAGCCCCCCTCCCGATTGGCTGTAAATGTCGCATCCCTCCCCATTGGCAGTAGTCAAAGGCGGGCGTCCTCTTCCTCAGCGTGCTTTGAAAGCACAGGCGCCTCAATACATTGCTGGGTTGCGTGTCTGGAATCAGGGCTGAAAGTTCTTTCGAGTTAATCGTTTCTGGGAGATTTTTAAAAAGATGGTTTTCCACGTGCCAGTTCCGAGCACTCCTGCCCTGGGTCATTTGGCCAGGGAGTCGATCGGAAACTTCCGGGGGTTGGATCTCGTCTTGGGCTGACACAAGAGCCTTGCCCGATAGGTTATCATCAGCGCCCTCCCCCAGCCCAGCCCCCGCTTGTGAGTTTCGAGCTGCGTTTTGATGGGGGGGGGCACCTTCGAAGGCACTCGTTTCTCACCACCCCGCATTGCAAAGCCCGGGATGAATGGCTGGTTGTTAGACCCCATTCAGTTGCCATTCTGACGCCGTTGTCTCGCTGAAGAGCGCAGCATTGTGCTGTGATGACCCAGCTGCTTTCTCTATAGCACGGACGGCGCCGTAATCAAAGGCGCTCGTCAGCCCTCCATTCTCCGGGTGCTTCTCGGCGCGTGTGGGAGGCTGGCAGGGCCAGACACGGGCAAAGGACGTGCGGAACGTCGCCTGGCATCCTGACTGGTTTGACCTGTTGCATCGACGTGAGAAGAGGAAGACTTCGGCAAGAAAGAGAGATGAGGGCTGGAGTCCTCCGTCCAGAGAGCGAAACCCGGCGGCCAAGGGGTTAACTTCTGGACTGAGAAAAGGGGCTGATCGTAAAAGCCACTTCAGGCATAGGTGCCTTGGCCCTTGGATGGGAATGAATGGAAGGTGGCGCGCATAGGTTTTAGGATTGTGGCGTGAAAGAACCTGCCCTGGCCTCCTGGAAAACGTAGGAGGCGTCAGAAGTGTATTGTGCAGGTAGCCGATGTAAACACTAAGAGCGACCCTTTGAGCCTTTCCTCAAGCGCCTGTGACACAGCACCCTGACACAGAGGAGGAACATAAGAACATAAGAAGAGCCCTACTGGATCAGGCCAAAGGCCCATCTAGTCCAGCGTCCTGTATCTCACAGCGGCCCACCAGGTGCCCCAGGGAGGCACAAGACAACAAGATGCTTGCATTCTGTTGCCACTCCCTTGCACCCGGCACTCTGAAGTAGCCTACTACTAATGTAAGGAGGTTGCACAATCCATCATGGTCTATAGCCTACGATTGACTTTTCTTCCAAAAATCTGTCCAATCCCCTCTTAAAGGCATCCAGATCAGATGCCATCATCACCTCCTGTGACAAAGAGTTCCACAGATTAACTATCCGCTGGGTAAAAAAGTATTTCCTTTTATCTGTTTTAACTCTCCCAACCCTCAGTTTTCGCGGATGCCCCCTGGTTCTGGTGTTTTGAGAGAGGGAAAAGAACATCCCTCTATCAACTCTATTCCTTCCGTGCATAATCAATCATGTCCCCCCATCAGGTGCCTTTTTTCTAGGCTGAAGAGCCCCAAACGCTGCAGTCTTTCTTCATAAGGGAGGTGCCCCAGCCCTGTAATCATTTTCGTCATTCTCTTATGAACCTTTTCCAGCTCCACTATGTCCTTTTTGAGATGTAGCAACCAGAACTGTAAGCAATATTCCAGATGTGGCCTTACCATTATTTGTACAATGGCATAATATTGGCTGTTTTATTCTCAACCCCTTTTTTAATTACCCCAAGAATGGAATTGGCCCTCTTTGCTGCTGCTGCACACTGGGTCGATACCTTCATTGAATTGTCCACCAGCACTCCAAGATCTCTCTCTTGAGCTGTCACAGACAGCTCAGAATCCATTAGCCTATAGGTGAAGTTTTGAGTTTTTGCCCCAATGTGCATCACTTTACATTTGTCTACATTGAAACGCATCTGCCATTTGGCTGCCCATTCCCCCAACTTGGAGAGATCCTTCTGGAGCTCTTCACAATCCCTTCTGGTTTTCACCACGCAGAAAAGTTTTGTGTCATCCACAAACTTGGCCACCTTGCTCTTATCCCTGTCTCCAGGTCATTTATGAATAAGTTGAAAAGCACCGGCCCCAAGACAGATCCCTGGGGCACTCCGCTTTTCACCTCTCTCCATTGTGAAAATTGCCCATTGACCCCCACTCTCTGTTTCCTGGCCCTCAACCAATTCTGGATCCATAAGAGGACCTGCCCTCTTATTCCCTGACTGTGAAGTTTCTTGAGCAACCTTTGGTGGGGGACCGTGTCAAATGCCTTCTGAAAATCCAGGTATATGATATCCACAGGTTCACCCACATCCACGTGCCTGTTGACCTTTTCAAAGAATTCCATTCCAAAAAGTTCGTGAGGAAGCCCAGCTCATTTCAATAGCCTTGGGAGGGGACAGGAAGGAAGATCAGGAAGGAAGGAGAAGCTTCGATCCCCCCCATCTTGCTCAGAGAAAGCTCATTAGGGAAGTGCCAGGGTGAATGAGGAGCAGGAATAGGCAAGTTTCAATCAACTGGGGGAAAGACTGCCATCCTAAAATAAGGATCATCAAAACACTTGGTAGGAGAGATGGCTACACACATAAACTGGCTTCTGTGTAGGAGTTTCAAGCACCTATCCAAGTTTCAAGCACCAATGCAGCCCCAAAGTAAGGGAACCAACATTCCCTTACCTTGAAGAGGCCTCCATGCCAGTCTTTCCGCTGCACAATGCAGCACACACCCCATTGGTATGGCTGCTTCCATGCTGGAAAGTTGAATAGGATTCACTGAGTCCCTCTGGTACGCTCTAGCTTCTTTGACCCATGAGAGAGATGTGACTTGCCCTTAGCCACTGGCCCGCCAATGACATCCAAAAGCATAAAAAGACAAAGTGGCTCCTCCTTTTTTTCAGTCTACCATGCTGGCAGAGATTCCCCCTGCCCCATTACACCCACCCTCCCCCACCCTTGCACCAGGCTTGCATGCTCCAGCAAGCACAGTTCTGCATGATGGTGCCAGAGGGAATGTTCTGGCCTTCCCACCGGCACTGCTACATGGTTCGCTATCACAAAGTGCTTCACAGCACTTTTGCAGCACCTTGTGCCAGAAGACAGCATGCTCCACCAGTGCAGCTATAGGTTAGGATTGGGTAATAAGAAAGGAGTAACCAATTACCGTTGTTATCATCACCATCCCCTACTAACTTGGAGTTACAAATGATGTTGGGCTGGAGACAGACAGTACTACTTAAGAGGGGTTAAAAATGATATAGAGGAGACACTTTGCCTTGCCTTGCCTTGCCTTGCCTTGCCTTATTTGCCGATTTTTTTTGCAAGTCTTTTGAACCACTGCTATCTTCAGTAAAAACACATGTGTCAGAAACAAACCTGTTAACCAGAAGAGAGAACACAACGATTGCATTGTACACAACACAGAGAATGATGCCTCCTTCATATCACCTTCAACACACCAAAGGAACTGTTGCCAATCTCCAGTCTTGAAAGACTACTTTCTTGAAAGCCCCTGGCTGCTCTGGAGAACTGATGTAGCCAATGAAAGTGTAGCCCGGTGCAGAGTGAAAAATATGCCCCAGACGTGATGTCACAACAGGAAGTGACATCACAGTTGTATTTTCATTTGCTTGTTTTTCTGGCCATAACTTTTGATAGAATGGAGATGTTATACTCCAAATTGTTTCATCGCATTCTGCATGACATTCTGCATTAAATGGTGTATAACATAATGGTATTATTCATACAAAGGTTTTCACAATTTTGGCCAGTAGTGTCAAGCTGAACTTGTTGCCCCCCTAAAGCTTGTTGCCTGGTGCAATTGCACCCCCCTGCACTTCTTTAGCTACATTCTTGCTCCGGTATAACAATCAGCAGTCAAGCAACACAACCCAAGCTAGTAGTCATAGAAATCATAATCAGCACCCCCAATTTGTATGTATCAGCCTTTGAAGTACAGTACATGAAAAACAGAACGAAAAAACCCCAAAGGCACTTTGGAAAAGAAGTTTGGGCCAGTGCCCTTTATCAAAGGTATTTTTCCTCTCCTTTCATAAGAGATAGGTTACCTTCCTTATCTGAGCTAATCTTTCTTATTAAAAGTGAAAAAATAGTCTTGTTAAAAAAAACAGTGGCTCAGACATTTTGGATACATTTCAAAAAAATAAAACCTATTTTTAACTGTTTTCCTCCCGTTTTTAATCTGAATTACTGCAGCTTACTTGAATCTTTTGAAGAACACCACAGCGCCGGATCCAAAATTGAATGGTTGAATGTGAATAACATTGTCTCAGCTCTGTGTACAGATTATACAGGATGGGGAAAGGACTGCAGAGCTACCATTGCTCACAAGCATATGTTCATTTTGCATGACTTGCCATGATCTCTGATTCAACTGGTTTTGCAGATGTCAAATAGCATGTGGGAAAAGGCAAAACAAGCTCCCAGCAGCAGAATGAGCACTGACGCAACAGATGCGTGGGGGGCTGTGGTAAGTATGTGCTCAGTGCTGGTGATGAGTAGCACATTTCCCATCTATCCCTTCATGCCAGGAGCAGGGTTTTTTTCTCCAAAAATTAAAAAATAAGAACACCAAAGAACATTACAGGATTCCTACTTCCCATTTTCTGAATGTGTGTGTTCCACAATGAACACATAGCCCTTTAAAAAAAGTATATATGGATGTTACTAATAATGAGTAACATTCCGCCTCCTTTCAAGGTCAGCACAATTCTTAATTTTTTTGAAAGTAGATAAAGAATATATTTAAAGCCAATGCTTATCATACAACCCTATTAAAAATAGAATAATGCTACCCACGTACATATAAGAATGCCCCACTATTTCAAGAATATTCTATTTTTTAAACTATAGCAGTGTTATTCAAACTGTGGGTTGGAACCAACTTGGCAAGTCACGACCTGATGTCAGGTGGGTCGCAGAAAGCTGGGAGCAGCCATCTTGAAAACTGCAGACCTTACTCTTGTTCTATTCCTTTTGTGAGTGTTAACAGTTTGAATTTTCAAGTGAGGATTTTTTTAATTTTGTTTTTGTTTCACCCCTTTTACGTAATATTTTGTCCTAATCTTGCTTTCTGTCAGGGATGCTTCATGGTTGTACAACTGCTGCAGTCCAAGAATGCCAATTTCCATTTCAGGAATGTCATTTTATTATGTTACAATGACACTTCCTGCTTGATGATGTCACTTCCTGCCACAACATCAGTTCCAGGTTAATGGCATCACTTCCGGTGGGTCCCGATACAAGTGCCATTCTGCTGCTTCTCTGGTGGGAGCAGGGAAGCCACTTATCAGCCAGCAAGAAGACAAACGGGTGGCCAGAAAGAAGGACTAAGTCCAGAAAGATCCATCTGTATGTGTGTAGTTCTTGAAAGATAGAACATTTCTGTAAAAATTGTAAAAACCTTCGGGTTTCTGAATAAAGTCTGCCTATGTAAACCGCCTTGAGTTATAGTCATTAGAGAAATCTGGTGACCTAAGAAAGGCAGTATATAAATACAAGTATTATTATTATTATTATTATTATTATTATTATTATTATTATTATTATTATTATTATTAT
>JAJKFI010000021.1:11728021-11748714 GCA_029204185.1 Lerista edwardsae | reverse complement strand
ATTATTATTATTATTATTATTATTATTATTATTATTATTATTATTATAAGAGGTCTAAAAAGTTTGAATACCACTGAACTATACGATACTATCCAATTAAGTTTAAGCACTTCTAATTTATTTCAGCACATGCTTCAGGGCACAATCCTAACTTGTACTGGAACAGGCAAGCCATATAACCTGTGCTGTATCCAGTGCAAGGTAGGTGCAGAGGGGAGTGAGGGGATTTTGTCCCCTTACCCCATGTCATACACCAACCACCCCAGGGGGCTACTCGGATCTGCTCCTGTGATTTTGTGGGCGCAAATCTGAGTGTCCCGTGTAATACTGGTCAGACTGGGGCCATGGGTTAGACTCTGGTCTGTACTGCCACAGCCAGTCCCAACTCCCTCCCAGGCCTGATCTGTCTGCCCTCCTTCCTCCCCAAAATGCCCACCTTCATTCCACCCTCCCACCCCCCTCTCCACCCCTACCCAGGCCAGCACAAGCTCATCTTCTCTGGAGCTGGAGTCAGCCTGTTCCTTAGTAGCCATGAACATGCTGAACAGTACATTTACAACACATTTACAACTGGCTCAAGGGCCAGCTAGGATTGCTCTGCCCATCTTCCATGAAAATGAATGAATCTGAATTAAGCTAAAATTTGGGCAAATTGCAAGGGACACAATCCAGCCAATGTGTTTTCACTTCCCTCCCCAAAAGACTGAAGTCCTTTTTTTATGGGGATGACTAGCCTTCATCCCTAACTAACTAGCCCACATGACTAACTGGTGGTTGTCTTCCAGTCAAGCCAATTTCAACAATGAACTTGCATGAGAGAAGGACTGTGTGGGAAAGTTCAAGGAAAAAGTTTCATTCCTTGCAGTAAGGCTTCCTTCTTTTTCATTTAGTTTGTTTTGACAGATACCAAGCTACCATGGTTTGAGCAGGACAATACGAAATGACTGCCCTTATGTAACTATAAGTTACTTCAAACACTACAACTGAAGACACTTAGAGAATATCAAAAGATACATTTTAGGGCAGGGGAGAGAGGGAGAGAGAGAGAGAGAACGCAAATTACTAATTTTGTCAGTGGAGGTCAAGCATACCAGTTTTCCAGAGCTCTGACTCAGAGTAACAATATGTAGTAAACATCAAAAAATCTTATTAAGTTATCTAATTTTAGTTCATGTCCTTGTCAATGCAGTCCTGCCATAAGTGCAGATGCAATAGGCTGCTATAAACATAGACCTGGGACAGGGTTATCTTTGAACAACTTCATTCATAGTGCAATGCTTTTGAGGATGATTGATAGTTTTGCCAGAGGTAGGTTTGATATCAATAAGGTTTGAAAGCCAAAGGGATTCAGGTAGAATAAAACAGATGCCGTCAAATCTGCCAAATTGTAACTTCTCCAGTTAAAATGGGAGAGATTTGTCCAACACACAATTCATGGTCTGCAGAGTACTTTGATCATTAAAGGAATTGCTCAGAAGTACACAAATAGGAACTCTTGACTACACAAGTACAGAATGACAGAAAAATAGATAAAGTTAGGATTGAAGACTGTGGTCATGTCCACTCATTTAAGAGATTATGCCCCATTGAATATTGTAGGACCTACAACCAAGTTGCAGGGTGGAATGAAGGCCAAAATGAAAGACATGAGGGCACTAGGTAAGACAGATACTTTCCAAGGCAATTCCCTTAGTTTTGTAACAGCTGTCACTGCCGTAGGGCAGTGATGGCGAACCTTTTGGGCTTAGTGAGTCAAAATTTAGAAAAATGCTTAACTTGACTCTGCTGGTATGTCAACCCCCCACCCAAACAAAAGAGAAACCATTCTTTATATTCATTTATTTAAACAAAAAATACAGTCTAATCAAGTGTGGTGCTATGTATTATACAAAGAAGCATCAAATAATTACAAAAATGAAAAGTGAGTAAAACAAACTTAAGTTTTTGTCATGCATTGATGAATGCACCACAAGCCAAAAGTTGTGGTGTGTGTGAGCTTTTACATGCATGTCATAGGTTCACCATCATTGCCTTAGGGTATCTGTCCCTGTGCCATTCTCCTAGGAACTTATGACTAGGAATCACACTCAGAGGCAGACCGTCTGTGCAGCAGGACACAGCAGCTGCACAGGGCGCCGTTTGTGGAGAGGTGCCAGGACAGCCACTCTGTTTGGCCCACCCTCCCTCCTGTAGGTCCAAAATCACTCCTAAATGGAGTAATTCCGGGCACTGGGGGTGTGGCGGAGTGATGCAGGGGTGGGACTGGGTGGTGAGGTGCTGGGGGCACAGTGATGCAGGAACGTCACCCTGCCCCAGGTGCCGTCAAAGCCCGGTCCGGCTCTGATCACAATTGCTACTTCTTCTGCGCTGTGCTGCTCTGTGCCTACGCTAGTTCATGAGCAGCCCAATCCTAACCAGAACTATGAAGCAGTGATGCTGAAAGAGCCACTGCTATACCCAGTACTGGAAATCAGGCTATTGGAGGTCTTCCCGTGGAAAGTGAGTATTTGTCCCCTTGCCCCAGAGAAAGCCCCAGCAGCTCTATGGGCAGCAATTGGCTGATCAGGCCCAGGATCAGCCCCATTACATCCCTTCCCAATCCTGCCCCGGCTCCTGCCCCATTCCACCTCCATACCGCTCAGCACTTCACTTACATCCTTGGTGCCTGATACCTCTCCTGCTAGGGTGACTGGCCTTCACAACAGTGTCTGCTACCACTCAGCAATCATAAGGTGCTTTCCATCATGTTTATGACAACCATTCCCAGGGCAGTGTGTGCTGCAGCCCTGTAGGATTGGGCCATAAACTATGGCTCCACATAGACATTCCTCAGTACTTTAGAATGAGACACTTCCCCCTCCATCTAGCGCTTCTTCCCACAGTAAAATTGGATAATGGACAGACCTTTTTGTCAATGCACACCATATCCAATTCCCATCATGGATCAACACGGACTTGAGCCAGCAATATTGCTGGTGTAGGTCTGAGTAGACCCATAGCTGTGTCTGGGCCTTTCCCCAGGACAAGGGCCAAATGTCCCCTTACCCCAAGGAGACTTTCTGCCTGCCCCTCCCAGGATGCAGTATAGCCCATACTGACACTGCTGCATCAGTGCAAGGAAGTTTAGGTAGGATTGGACTGCCTATGCAGTTGGGAATACTTTCCAATGGTTGTGGGAGAAGGGATAGAATAGAATGCTTTAAGTGACATCACTGCAGTGCTCCATTGGAGATCACCACAGTGACATCATCACAGTGTTCCCACTGTTGCTGTTTGTTAATTGGTTCTTTCTATTTGGAGGAAATATGGGCTAGTTTTTAGGGGTGACATGAATGGCAACACAGTGGTGTTGTGAGAGGCTTTTAAGGAGTGATCATGGTTGCTGGGCCAGGCCTCTTTTCTCCTGCTGTCATTGCACGTCCCTATAATAGCACTCCTGGAAAAGCATAGGATACCAACTACATTATATCCAGATTACATAAAGACTAGCAATGGCCATTTTAAGTTGGATTGCAGGATCTTCTTGCCAAGCACTGTTTTCCGAGCTCTGCTAGCAAGACAAAAAATATCAAAGGTAGTTGGACAACATCTTTTCCTGGATGAAGAGACAATCCCTGGGTGAAGAGATAGCAAGTGACTGTTGCATTTCCTTTGGAAAAATATATCCTGTAGTATTATACATTCAGATAACAGATGCAAAGTGTTTAAAAGGTAATCCTAACCTGCAGTTAGGCCAGCACAGTTAGGCCAGCACAGTTTGGCTGGAACAAGGGCCACCGTCAAGTGCATGTGGACCACTCTTGGAGTCAGGGAGGATGCTGCATGCGTGTGTGCTGGCCTCTCTGACTCCAAGTCCAAACATGCTTTACAGTGGCCCTTGTGCCAGCCAGACGGTGCTGGCCTAACTGCAGGTTAGAATTGTGCCCTAAAACTTTCCAAGTAGTTACTGTTTCATTCCAGGCACGCTAGTAATCCTACACATATTGGCAATTACCAAGGAATCCATGAAACAACAAAACATCCCATGGGAGCATTGGAGCAATTTATCAATAGGCTGTCTTGTATCTGGGTGTATTTTATAACTAGAGAGAACTGGCTGTAGACTTCCAAAAAAAGGGTTAAATCACGCAGCAATTAGTTCCCAATGCAGCCATGTGAATTGGCTCCAGTTTCTTTTCAGTACCCCCTGGATGATGCTCTGTTGGATCAATGCTTTAACACTGAAAAAGCTGCCGGGTGAGGCAGCATTTATTCCGAGCATGCTTGACATCTAAGGGGGAGGACAGGTGAAATAATTGGGAAAGTCTAGGCCAGAAATAATCAGCTGGGTAAATCAAAAAGTGTCTCCTCTCAGAGCTATTGCCAGATAAAATCTATAACATGGCAAGGTCGGGTTCTCCTTAATTACAAGACTTTGGGCAGGGAATAATGGGAATGCCCACACTAAATGCACAGAATTTTTATGCTTTTATCTACTGCAGTGGTTCCCAGATGTTTTTGACTGGGCCATTGACCTATTGGGTCACTGGCTGCAGTTTTCCATTAGAGCTACAATCCTATAGGGCAACAGGAACCACTGGTGTACTGTGTAATTCTCCGTATTCAAAACTCAAGTATCTTTGGAATGCTTTTGACATTGTCCTCCCTAGGGACCCCTTCTTAACTTCTATGCTGTGTGCACTATTTTATGCTAATCGATTTAGGCACAATCCTAACCAACTTTCCAGCCCTGACATAGGTGTGCCAATGGGGTATGTGCTGCATCCTGCAGTGAAGTAGTAGTCTTGGAGTTCTCCTCAAGGTAAGGGAATGTTTGTTCCCTCACCTTGGAGCTGCATTGCCCTTACCCCAGTGCTAGAAAGTTGGTTAGGATTTGACTCTAAATGATTTTATATTTTAATATATTACTTTAATAATTTTATGCTCAGTGTACACTACTTTGGATTTTAGAAAAGCGGTATAAGAATCCTATCTATATTTAAAGGAGAACGTTTGTGTGTACGTTTGTGTGTATGTTTGTGCGTACGTATGTTCCGCATAGGCTCGGCAACACCTCGAGCGGCGCACACCAAATTCAGCACGCGTATGCCTTGCAGCCTGGCGACAAACACTGCAGGGGTCAGACCCCCCTAGTGCCCCCACAGGTGGGGATGCAAAAGGGGTGCCATGTAAAAACGATCAAAAACGGCCAATATTGGTGTCGAATCTGTAGTTTCCGGGGTCGCAAAGATGAGCGGCGACACCCCCGACACCATTGGAGTCCCGGTTCATCCCCCCTTGGCGTGGGGGGGGGGCAAGAAGGGGTGCAAAATAAATCATCCACCCTGACCTGCTGGAACGCCTGGAGCGATGTGCACCAAACTTGGTATGCGTATGGCTCGCGGCCTGGCAACAAACACTGCAGGGGTACAACAACCCCCCTAGCGCCCCCACAAGTGGGGGTGTGCAGGGGCTGCCACATAAAAACGATTGAAAACGGCCGATATTGGCGTCGAATCCATAGTTTCCAGGGTCACCGAGATGAACAGCGACGCTCCCGATGCCGTTTGAGTCCGGGCTCGGCCCCCGTCGGTGTGGGGGGCGAGAAGGAGTGCAAAACAAAACGTCCATCATGACCTGCTGGAACGCCTGGAGCAACGTGCACCAAACTTGGTACACGTATGCCTTACAATCTGCAAGATAAAATGTCCAAAATAACCAACATTAGTGTCAAATCCACAGTTTTCGGGGTCACTAAGCTGATTGGTGACAGTCCCAATGACATTTGTTACCTGGGCAATGCCAGGTAACAAAAAGCTAGTATATAATAAAATAACCAAAAGATGTCCCTTGATAATGGGCCACATGATATGAAATGTATCAGGGACGTTTTAAATTGTGAATGACCAGAGCGATTATATACAGAGAATAGTCTCAGGGTGCAATCCTAACCTGGAGTTAGGCAGATACAGTTAAGCCAGCAAAGTTTGGCCAGCCCAAGGGACACAGTAAAGTGTGTTAGGACCACTCTCAGAGTCAGGGAGGATGATGCATGTCTGCGTGCTTGACTCCGAGATTGGTCCAAGCATTCTTTATGGTTTCCTTGTGCCAGCCAAACTTTGCTGGCCTAACTATGCCAGCCTAACTGCAGGTTAGGATTGCATTCTCAACTATTTATCTTCTTTTCCACCTAATTTTGTACAATGTGCACTGTTAATACTGCATGCTGATCTGACAGTTCTTGCTTTGCAAATCTATAGAGGTAACTAATTGACCCTTTTCAACAGTCATGGGTTAAAGTAACAGCATTTCTTTCCCTTTCCCCATATATGTTTATAGATGGGTACTTTTAATCATGTTTTAGAGACAATAAGTGATGGTACCACAGGCAAATGGTCATCATTCAACTTGAATTAAATTCAGCATCAAAATGAGTTCCTACAAGGAGAATCCTGCAGTCAAAAATGTAACCCAGTGGGATCACCATAGTTTTAATTTTTTTCAAGTCTGCAACTTTAGTGAACAGCTCTCACTTTATTGTTGCTCATACACTCACAATGCCTCTGCAAACTATGCAAAACTATGCGTTTAGTTGTCATAAAATGACAGGTTATGTCAGCTATGTAGTCAAACAAGAGAGATGAATTACAGCTGTTTATAGTCTCACATTTCAGCTTTTGACTTTCTAGCCTAAGAGCACAAAACCTGTGCTGGAAAATCTTAACCAAGTGGCCTTTGCTGTATCCAGTGCCGGTGAGGAACAGGCTTGGGCACAACATGAAGTAAGGGGATTTTAGTTTTCTTACCCTGTGTTACAAGCCAGCCCGCCCAATAGGGCTACTCAGATCTGTGCATGTGATTTTGCAGGTGCAAATCAGAGCAGTCCGTGTAAGGGAAAAGGGGTTAGGATCCAGCCTATGTCAGCCAGGCCGGTCCCACCCACCCCCCGGTCCCAATCCATCTCCCAGACCACCCTCCCCACACCCAGTTTTGCACCTTCCCCACATCCATTCTGCCCTCAAACTACGCTCTCCCACCCCCTGTGCCAGCCCGCTGACATGCTTTGAAAGTGTAATAGGTCCTACGTGGGTGATAGACGTGATATAATTTAGCAGATATGGCCCCAGTATTATTTCTAATTGGAAGAGTAATTAAATTTCTGGAAAATATCTTCAATACCAAAATGCGGTGGTATGTTTTTATTCAGATATTTTAACAAAAAAGGTAGTGTTTTGTGTTTGTATGAGTGTTTAACAAAAAAAACAAAACACCTAAACTAATAATTACAGTCAGCTTGAAGTCTTCTTAAGTAGGCAGGTTTTACCCTGGTGCCTAATCAATGACAGCCCCTGTCTTGAATCCAATGGGGAAGGTTATTTCAAAGATGAGGTCCCACCACCACAGAAAAGTCCTTCTCCCCAGCAGCCACGCACCTCTCCTCACAAGGCAAAAACATCAAAACTTTAGTTCAATGGCATATACTTCACTTTTATTTATGTATTTATTTACTGAATTTATACTCCGCTTTTCCCTCGAAGGGCATTCAAAGGGGCTTTCAAGCATAGAATCACGTTAAAAACAATATAAACATTAGAATCACCTAAAAGCCAATAAGACAACCTTTAAAATATCACATTAAAAGCAAAAAAAAAAAAAAATCAAGGAAAAACAAAGAACTAGCAGCAATCAAATTGGAAGGGCCATAAGATCTAACCATAGAAGCATAGAAGTCCAAATATCCAGAATTAAAAAGTCCTGGATATAGAAGGACATCCTTCTAATCAAAACAAAAACATCATTAGGCCCCACCAGAAAGCCCCTAAGGAGGGAACGGTTCATAAACTGAGAGGGAGGAAATTCCAAAAGGTTGGTGCCACTACTGAGGATGCAATCCTAACTTGGAGTTAGGGCAGCACAGTTAGGCCAGCAAAGTTTGGCTGGCACAAGGGCAACCATAAAGCTCGTTTGGACTACTCTTGGAGTCAGGGAGGATGGTGCATGTCTGTGTGCTGGCCTCTCTGACTTTGAGAGTGGTCCAAACATACTTTATGGTGTCCCTTGTGCCGGCCAAACTTTGCTGGCCTAACTTGTGCCGGCCTAATTCCAGGTTAGGGTTACATCCTGAGAAGATTCTATTTCTTGCTGCTGCCCTTCTCACCTCCATAGGCAAAGGTACCTATAAAAGGGCTTTCTCTGATGAGCAAAGGTAATGAGTTGTATTATACAGAAGAAAGTGGTCTCTCAAATATCCTGGCTCCAAGCCATAATGGTCTATGTTCAATGTATTTGTGAGGTAGGCATTATGTAATTATTCATGTTGGGAATGTCTTCCTGCCTTACATCCAAGTGCAGCATTAAGCCTACCTTGCTGACCACTCAGAACAGGAATTGTTCAGGGCTTTTCTTGCTTTTTGACATTTCAATCCCCTTAACCTTTTTGTCTTTGTGCACCTGACAGACTCCTTATCATTTCAGTTCCTCTGTTTCTGAAGTGCCAGATTCTAACCGCACAAGTGCACATGATAGTTAGGTATGCCTACGTGATATATGCTTCTAATTGGCAACTATTATCATACAGTGGAATATTCTGCCAGTGGAGATGTGTCTTTTCCTCTCCCTCTCTCCCAGCCCTTCCAAGTTGATTCTTTCATTTCCTCTATTTTCTTCTTGATACTTTCGGTCTCCTTCTATGGCTCACCGAGACATTTGTTTTGGAGCTCCTTTTTACAGAAAATTCCCTCAGGACACTTCCCCCATATCTGTCCCCAAGTCAAGTGTCACGATGGTACTGGTAAACACATGACAATCATGTTGTGCCTTTCAGGGGCCGAACAAAATATTACCAAAAATAACAGCCCTGTGGCAATTTCCACAGTGACATGTAATACAATGACATCTAATACAACAGCCCTTGTTGTCTGTCCCAGGAGAGTGAGAAAATACACCGAGCAAAGATACTGACAGCGCAATACTAACCTGGAGTTAAGCCGGCAGAGTTAGGCCAGCAAAGTTTGGCCGGCACAAAGAACACCGTAAAGTATGTTTGGACAACTCTTGGACCACAGTTGTGCACCATCCTCCCTGACTCTGGGAGTGGTCCAAATGTGCTTTATGATGGCCCTTGTGCCGGCCAAACTTTGCTAGCCTAACTGTGCCAGCCTAACTCCAGGTTAGGATTGCACTCTGAGACTTGTGTTAGTAGTACAATGTGATATGGAAGAAAAAGGAAGAGCATGGCTAAGTGGTAACACACCAGCTTTGCACTCAAAGGTCCAGGTAGGACATCTGCAGGTAAGACTATGAAAGACTCCTGCTTGAACCCTGGCAATCATCAGCAAAGTACACAATACTGAGCTGAATGGACTAATGGTGTGACATGGTACGAGGCAGTTTTGTCTGCCCTGGTGGAACCTTAATAAGTGGCTGCCATTTTAGTAGTACCTGACATTTTAAATGTTGGCATAATGAATTAACATAAGAAGAGCCCTGCTGGATCAGGCCAAAAGCCCATCTAGTCCAGCTTCCTGTATCTCACAGTGGCCCACCAGATGCATCAGGGAGCACACAAGGCAACGAGATTCCTGCATCTTGTTGCCACTCCACTGCATCTGGCTAATTCTGCACTAAAGTGGGAGCAGTATGTATCCACAGTAAGATAAACATAAGGAAGGCACTTTCCTACCCCCTCATTCCCACTTTTGCCTCCTATGCTCTGTAAAGCTCCTTCTGAAGATCAGGGGACCCTTGAGAATATGATAATGGGAGGCTTGGGGGAGGAAATCTGTCAAAATCCACAGGATTTGGGGGGAGTCCCCCTTCTCTTTACAGCACATCATATCACATGCCATTCTGTTGCTGAGGGTTTGGACCCAGCTTTTCAGGGGGTGCCGTGCGGAGAAGGGGTGGGAAAATCCCTTTCCATGAGCTTCTTTCCACTCATCCTAGTTTGGATACAATCCATAGGGTAAAATGAGAACACTATATGTTACTACTTGAATGGGTAGGCTACCAACTATATATAGCATCTTCTCTGTCCTACTTAAGTTATGACTAATACTAAACAATTAGAAATTCAGATGTCGGTGTACCTAAAGAAGCCAACGTTCTGAATGCACCATTTGTTCTTCATGACCAGCACAAAGGAACTGAAGGAGCCAAGTCTCCATCTGCTCCAGGGCCCTTCTCAATGGTTGCAGGTGAGTGAAATTCAAACCTCTTCAGAGTCAACTCAAATAAAAAGGAAATAAGAAAAAGGGGGCTTCTCATCACATGGACTGTTGAATTCAATTATTCTGAGATCTCTATTCACCATACGGACAGGCTCCTTTTCTGTGTTCCGGATAAGTTACGCTGCTACTTAGACTGAGATGCTAAGGCCAATTCCGACATTATGTTGATGTGCTTTATGTTTCCTCTCAATCATAGTGATCTACTCAGCAGCGTCATTCATAGGATCTCAGCTGTGACAATTTCAGAGTCTTCAGTTGATGAGATCCTGGCTTGTACTATGTGCTTGCAAAAGCATGCAAGCAGCAGCTTAGCTATGCAGTAGCAAGAGTCATGCCACATGATCCTATACATGTTTCTGTTTCAGATCTTCCTATTCTTATTGCAGCCTCTACATAAGAAGAGCCTTTCTAGATCAGGTCAAGGGTCCATCTAGCCCAGGTTCCTGTATCTCACAGTGTTCCCCTAGGTTGTCTGGAAGCACTCAAGACAATGTGATACCCGCGTCTTGTTGCCACTCCCTTGCATCGGGCACTTATAGGCTAACTCAAAAGCCAAAGGTTGCATAGGGTCATCATAACTTGTAACATGTGATGGACTTTTTCTCCATAAATCTGTCCAATCCCCCTTTAAAGGCCAAGTACCATCACAATGTCCTGAGGCAAGTTGCTCCACAGACTGGGTAATGAAATTATGCCTTTTGACCAGGGCTAGCCCAAGACCAATTGCTGCTTGTGGTAGTGTGTCAAATGCTACCCACTTACGTGGCAATGTCCTAGCCACTTTAGCCCACTACTCTTCTCTAAAGTTCTGTTTTGTCCTCCTCTTCCTTTTCTAATCCTGAGAGCAAGAGGAGAAGGATCAATAGAGATCCCAAGTACCAATGGGGATGCTTTCCAGGAAGTGGTGGGGAAAAAGTGGGAACAGTGGACATAAGTCCTCCTTCAAACAACCCACCCAAGGAGGTGACTGGTGACAAGAATGCCACACAGTACACACATGCTTTCTGCAGCAAGGGGAAGCACACGAAGATGAAAACTTTCACATACACATACACATAATTGTCCGCACATTTTCAAGGCTTCCTCTTGTTCATTTATAATGCATTATGAATTGAATGGGTGGCTATTTTAAGAACACTGTTACCTACAATGCACTTATTGGATATGTCTGGTTAGGAATGTGAGCCCAATAAAATAAAATAAGCAAAACAAAAAAAGTATGGTCCTTTCTCTTTTCTTCTCCATCTTCCAAAGCTGTGATTGATAGACTTCAGACTTTGGGGACAGCAATACTCTTCAGGGGCTCCCCTTCATGTAGTGGAACTAGTCCCACAGAACTTTCATTCAGCTGTGCCCTTTCTTTTGGTTTTGGTGTTCACGGATGGCATCTAGGCTGGCACAGTTGTGCTATTTTCATGAACATAATGCTTCATATGGGAACCTGACATCTCCAGCAGCTGATAGTCTCATAATTAATGTTTTCCATCATGATCTGATTGGCTATAATTGGCGTGGCACTGATACTTCAAATAAAGCAGAAGCTGCCATTTCATTCCCAATTGAGAAACCCGATTGCCTTGAGTCATCAGCAGAACGTAATGCTGCTTACATTCAGATCCACAAGCTGGTCGTGTTCTCTGACTTTCACTTATTCAACTTCAGTGAGATTAAGGCAGAAGTTGGCTCAGGGTGTGTGTGGTTTTTACGCATATGAGCATGTCCAAAAATCAAGTAGTATTTAAGGGCTGGGTTCTGCTTAGGTCATCTACTAATTGGATTATGAAGATTCCACACATACCCCCATCCCCCAGTCAGTTACCTTACACCATTATTTGGAAGCAGCCCACAATTCTCCTCCACACTTTCTTTTCTTCCTGCCTCCCCGCAATTCCTTGTTTGCAATTCAGGCAATGGGAGGAGCAGAGGCTGACATGTCAGGGGCTGAAGAATTTGGCACCTTGCCTCAGGTACTGGGAGGTCTTGATCCGGCTCTGCTATCCTGCTGTTGTCCCCCAGCAATGGGTGTCCAGCAACTCAGTGCATTCTAGTTAGCTATGGTAGCTGATAGTAGACAAATCTTTCTTTACTGGGTCTTACCCCCTTCTATGCCATCCAAACTAGAGACCATCAGCATATTTTGAGGCAGTGAATTACACATATTAATTTTGCATTGTGCGAATACTTCCTTTTGTTTGTCCTGAAATGAATGCAATCAATGTCACTGCAAAGTCCCAGAGGCGGTTCTGACTCTTTGTTGGCAAGACGTACTGCCCAATCCTATTCCCCACCATTGGTGCTGATGTAGCTGTGCTGTTGGAGCACATGCTTCATCCAATTTGGTGGGGGGGGAGGTTGCAGTCAAACAGCCAGCAGGAAGTAAGTAAACCTATTTTATACAATAAGTACAATCTTTTTTACTTACCCCTTAGTAGGCTGTCCAATCGCCTGTGGGTCTCCCCAGATCTATACCAGCCATTTTGCTATTAGAGAGGGAAGTCTAAGGAAAGGAGCCAGTTGGCCTGGGAAAGAGGGGTAGGGTAGCATCCTGGTGCAAGTCACTGCTATGAGTTTCCATCCCCTCCCTCCCCCAAATTGCCTCCTGCCTTCCCCTTCCCTGCCCATGACACACCTCCATCGCCAACCTACCAGCACTTGCAGAACTTTTGGGAGTCACTGCTGTGTGTGCTGCATCGTTGCCTGCTATGAAAATAAAATCTGCTGTGGTCACCTTGAACTGAGTGTCATCAAGGAAACAGCCCTTCTTCTCTTATTCATTTCCCCAAGAATTTCTTGTGCCTGTTATAGTTCCTACAGGTACCTTTTTTGTTTTAAGCTTGCGCTTACATTGGAGTCAATTCTAAATTCATCTCAAGGTGAGTGCGTCTGTTTAGGGCTAATAAGATTTTGACCATATGCCCCTTGTGTTTCCCTCCCAGTGGGATAGAGAGGCCTCCTGTGTTGATTTAAATGCCTTATTACAAATACTTCATTAGAAACTAGTCACAGATTGTGTCAATCTGGCCCACTCTTTCTTGCCAAGAAGTAAAGACTTTCAAGCTGTGCCTTTCTTACCTTCAACTTTCCACTCTGTTTTTGGAATCTCAATCAGTTCTTTAAGGAATGCAAATGTAACTTCTCCCTTTAGTCTTGAAACCAGCTACTGGGAAATGCACTTGCATAATCTTTGTCTGCTCATGCATGTATTGTAACAATAAGCAGCACCCAAAGGGCGAGATACTGTATAGCTATATTTTCTAGGATCTACCACCCTTCCTGGCCTTTGAAGAACTGAGTCTGCTCTCCCAAACCATAAGTAAAGTAAATGCAATTGGATTAGAGCCAGTAAGTGCCAGTGGGGTAACTATTAGGTTTGGAAATAAAATCCATGGACTCACCAAAGAACTTAAAACCGAAAGTACGACTTTTTATGTAAACATTGTGGTTTGTTAAAATAGCGGTTTTTAGGAATAATATCATCATGTCGTACAGTATATCATTTGATGTGGACATTCATGAGAAATTCAGTGTAATAAACTGAATTGTGATATCTTCATTCTGTCAAAAGTAATGGCCAAAAAACACACCCAAGAATAAAAAAATGCAACTGTCAGTAACAAAAAGTAGGTCTCCTTAACTCAAAACTGACCAATGAGACTGTGTTCTGAGAGCCAACGAGGTGTTATTATGACATCGCATGGAACCAGTAAGTTATTATGGGCACAATAAGTGGGAACCAATAAGTTATTATGCTGCTGGGTAACCTGGCAGCAGCCTGAATGGGGCTACTCAGATCTGCACTGCTGAAATCAACAAGGGATAGGGGTTAGGATTTGACCCAAAAGCCGGATCCTGGCTCCACCCCCTCCCCAGGCTGATCATCCACAGGCCTACCAGTAGATATTTACTGGACAGCTCCTTTTACCTTACCATTTAACATGCCATACGGCCAGTGGTGTCATCCAAATGATTTAGGAACAGGTATTCACTTTTGATTGGCACTTGTCGGGGTCCGCCCACCGGAAGTGACGTCATAAGCCGGAAGTGACGTCGTGGCAGGAAGTGAGGTCATGGCAGGAAGTGAGGTCATGATTGTTGCCATGGATGTGATCATGTTTCCAATAACTTCAGCTTGTGGTTAGTGTTGATTTAACTTCTATTGCTTTGCTTTCTAGAGATGTGTATACACATATTTTGCTTCAACTGTTCCCTGGTTAAATAGCAGGCTAGACTGTACTAGATTGGGAGCCCTTTTGGGACAGGGAGGCATTTAACTTTAGTGTTAAATGCAAGGAGCCAGCAAGGAGCAGGAGGGGGAACGGGCACCCACCGGGCCGCACGACCACGTGGGCGCCCGACTGAGCAGGAGGAGGAACGGGCAACCAAAAAAAGACCGCGTGGGGGCTGGGGCTGGGGGGGAGGTTGCAGGAGGAACCAGGACACTGGATCTGCACAGCTGGAGGGAGCAGGAGCCCAAGGCAGCCTACCTTCTCACGCTTGCTGCCTTATTCCCGGGTCTTCCTTGCTGCTGCTGCTGCTGCCGCTGCTGCCACCTCTGGTACTCTTGCTCCGCTGCTGCCACTACTGCCGCCACCACCACGCTGCCTGCCTGCCTGCTCACAGAAAGTGCAGGTAACAGCTGCGGGCATGCAGTACGCATGCGCAGCTGCTGAGCCAACAGCCGACGGGGCCAGCTTCGAGTGGGCAGGGCCAGCTCAACTTCTAGGAACCGGTACTTGCGTAGTGGGTGCATGACATCACTGAATACGGCTGATGAAAACATCAAAAGTGCCAACTTCTATTCTGAGCAATTCAACAATACAGGTAACATTTTCAGCATGTGGGTTTTAGACCATTTACACATGCTTAATTCATGGAAATTAGAGAAACAGAATTGCTTCATTGGCTGTACAATAAGATGGGAACCTCAAATTGCCTTTGCTAACAGAAGACCTGCTGGATCACAATGAATTGCTAATTTACTTGTCATTCAACTGTGAATTAATTTTTCATCTGAGCTGTAACAATAAACATGTTCTCTTCCTGCACCAAAGGAAACATCTAATAAGAACGGTGTCTATCTTTGAGGGAGGCGTGAGAGATGCAGAGAAGTCAAATTTAGACTTTCTCAGGACTTGAAACAGTATTTTAGTTCAAAGAATTGTTTTGGATCTATATATAACTACAAAAAAGGGCTTCTTGCTATTTTTCTGATATTAACATTGTTTTGCCTCAAGCATGTTGCTGTGGTGTCCCTACTCAGTGAACTGAGGAGGACTGTCTAACACTAGTAAGTCCTCCTATGGCAGACTTACTAGCAGTAGTGAGAAGTGAGTAGTTTTGGGTAGTGTTTTGCTACACCAGCGATTCCCAAAATCCTACACAGACATTGGGACTGCTGGAAGTAGCTGCAGCGGTGGAGACTGGGGCTGAGGAAGGGTGCCCAATTTGCCCCCCAGCTTTTGTGACCCCATGGGCACCCAGTGCTATTTTAACATACCTGGTGGTTTGGGGGGGGGGGCTTCAGGAGGCCCACAGCCCCCTCCAAGGATCTCCCTGAAGCAAGAAGTCCTGTTTTGCGCTCAAAAGTACACTTCCGCTTTTCACACAAAAACACAATTTGGATTTGCGCCAACTATATCACCAGCACAGGTCCAAGTTGATCCACTACAGTGACTGGTACTTGCCCCAAGAAGACCTCCAGCAGCCAAAATTCCCCTGCAGCCACAGCCTGCATGAATGCTGCTGCATCGCCTTGTGGGGATTTAGTAAGTTTGGGCTGGTAGTTGGCCAAACCTTGATGTGGGTCTGCTGAGGATTATTCCACCCAGGAAAGGCTTCCTTGCCCAGCATTCCATGAACTAAGGGCTGCTGTCCTTGGAAAGTGGGGCAGAGCTGAGGATCATTGCTTGAGATGCTACAGCTTAAGCAAATTGATATGGGCGGGAAGCTGGTTCTGGAGAAGTCTTGACATAGAAGCTTTCATTTGTGTGATTCAATTGAAGGACTTTCCTCTTCAGATGTTGACACTTCAAACACCTGATGTTCAGTATCATAATTAAGCTCTTCGGTATCAAAGGAGTATTAATTGCCTGCAAGAGATTCGAGCTTTTAGATTCCTTTGTCTGATCTTCTAATCTTTTTGATATACTAAGGTGACCAACCGTCCTCCTTTAGGGAGGACAGTCCTCCTTTTGTAAGTTCTGACCTCCCTCGAAAAGTGTCCTCCTACATGTCCTCCTTTTCGATATTTGAAGACTAATCTGTAAATCTCCGCATTCGATCGATGCCGATCCGATCTGTTGCGTGTGATGTGACGTATTTGTATTTGATATGACGATTCGTCAAGGCTCGGTGTAAAGAGCAAACAAGAAAAAGCTAGGCCCTGGCTTGACTTTATTTTGAAAGAATTGTAACACAAGCAGGATTGAGAGAGCTTATTTCATTGGTTGTTTGCAAAAGGTGTGAAATTATAGCTGGGGTCAGGAATCCAAGCTATTCAGAAAGGTTACATGTAGCTAGCAATCCCCGGCCCTGCTTGTTATCTGAATGGGCAGACAGTGAAGCTAGTGGGCGGGGTTAGCGGTGACGTAAATATACCCAAAACAATGCTGATTCCAAGCATTTCAAATGGGTTTTCACATGATGTTTAGGACTTATTTGTTTACTCCTGAAGTAAAAACTTACCAAAATAACAACGTGTGATCGTGGAGAAACATCATTGGTAACCTAATTATGAGTTAATATGCAATTCCAAGGTTTAATTCCGCAGAATTATATTACTGAACACACCGGACGAAATGCCGCTTGCTGTCTATTTAAACTCGGATTGCACTGCTTTGACAGACTTGTTTTTTGAAATCTACACAAGCAGAAATAAAGTGTGAACAGGAAGGGAAGAAAAAAAGGGGGAGGGTGGGCAAAAATCAGATAAATATGTAGGAAAATTACATTAAAATCTCTCAATGTATAACACAAGTAGTTGTCAATAGGAGAGTAGTTCTTTTTCACTTCTAGGCTATTAAGAGTATTTTTTTAAACTTCTACACTCACCCCCCCCCCAATAAAACAAATTCTGTTAATGTTCGGAATTTCAAAAATATTACAGTAGAAAATGGAAGGCGGGAAAAAAATGTGTAAACGGGAAGGGGGAAAAAAGGAGGGGGGATTTTTTTTATTTTTATTTTATTTCCTCATATCTACTTCAGTTCGTGAAGGGCTGCATACTTTATGAAGTAATATTTTTCTGTAGCAACGAATCACAATGATTTTAATTACCTGTGCAAAGTAATCCCATTTTTCGTACAGCGATTCGTGCACCCGTATGCAGAACACGCAGGCATGCTTAAAGACGTTGAGATTAACTTTACCACACGGGCAGGGAGATTTTTATTCGTGATGCCGCGGCAGCAATCCTCCTTCGCGGCAATGATCTGAGATTATACCCATGGCTTCAAGTCTGTGACGTCATGGCTCCTCCATGTAAATAATAACTCCATGGTAGCTAGTGCTGAAAACAGGAGATGGCCGCTTTATCCTGATAGGCTAATTGATTGAGCCTAAGGGGTGTGGCCGCACAACCACCATCAGGACCTTCCAAACTGGAAGACTCCTCCGGATCATCCTCCAAGAAGATCATCAGACCTGATAAAGCTTGCAAATCTGCAGACTTCCCTTTGCAAGACTGGAATTGCTGTCTGAGGAACAAGGTGAACAACTAGGGCCTAGTCAGTGATAGGAGCCTAGTTTTCTTTGTTTTATAAGGTATCTCTGTTAATTCTAGTATGCTTTCTTAGTTATGTAGCCCTTGTTTATCAATAAATTACAATTAAATTTACTAATTATTTCTTTCAGTGAATATTCAATCATACACAGGTAAGCACAATTCACATTTTAGTAATTCATTATCTATTTAATAATTTCCAAATATGTATAATTTTATTTACAAGTTTATACAACCCTGTTAGCGTGTAAGCATAATTACAATATAAAATGTTACAAATGTTTTTATTATGCATTTATCATATTATAGTGTATTATTGTTGCAATGAATAAAATGTTTCTTTTATTTACAATATTTTTTTCTTCAATTTATTTGTGTTCTCCTTTTCATTGTAAAAAAGTTGGTCAGATATACACAATAAACGAGGCAAGGGAATGTTTGTTCACTTACCTCGGAGCTGCATTGCCCTTACCCCTGGTGCTGGAAAGTAGGTTAGGAGTGCTCACTCAATTAGGTATGTTCTGTGCATGCAGCACGATTCACCCTACTTACAGGAAGCTGCATCCAATAGGGTCCACATGGAGTAAGTGCTTATTCTAGGATCTAAAATGCAATTGAATGCAATGCCACTGTAACTGACTGACTGAAAGCTGATACAACTGCATCAACTGCGGGCTGGTTTGCACACACATGTTCCTCCCTTGCTGACTGTAGCATCAAACGAACAATCACAGACTAATGTAGAGTCCAACCCTATGCACGTCTGCTCAGAAGTAAGTCCCATTATAGTCAATAGGGCTTACTCTCAGGTAAGTGTGAATAGGATTGCAGCCTTCATCCAATATCTACTGCGGCAACCAAAAGATAATAATTTTCAATGGAAAAAGTGTGTACATTTCTCGGACAGTCATTATGCTCAGGAAAGCAAGTGGGTGAGGCAAATACATGTATAAACTACCTTCTAGGCTTCAGTTAGTCTTGGTATACTTTTAGAGCTGCTAACTAAATGTTATGCCCTGGTAGTGGAGTCTTCAAGCGTGGCGCAACCTGAAGCGCTACCCCATGCCAACACCATGGCTGCAGCTTCTGCCACAGCACTCTAGAAAAGAAATACAAGCATGCCTTATCATGCTCCTTGCATGGTTTCATCTAACACAGAAGTGCAGGACTTCATGTTTTATGTGAAGGGATGGTATGCATCTTCTGTGTGCAATGTATTAGCCATGGAACCCATGCATATGCATGCCATTCTTTTCACTGCAATTAAGGAATGAGAGCCACACATTTTTAGCACATGGGTCATTGTCTCTTCTGGTTAAATGAATGGGAAGGCATGTGCAAGTGGAACAGCCCCATGTGTGTACTACAGTTCTCTAGCTATGAAAGATAACTGAAACAGGACAATTGTGGGAAAACTACAAGCTACACATGCATATAAAATGTTATTTTGTTTGCATATTGTTAAAGATTGTTAAAATCTCCCTGCATCTTGAAAATTATGTGTGTGAGAGAGAGAGGTCCAGCATCACCTTCTCCTGGATGACCTAGTTTTCTACCTGCAGGGAAGTTTTATTTTTAATGTGAAGGAACATTCCAACTTGTGACTTTCCCCACCTGCAGTCTAGTACGGTACAATCAGTACCATGTAATTTAGAAGCACATATAAGCACTTTGTCTCACCATTACAGAAAATATATCTAGCTCCTATAGGAACCTGAATTGGGAGGTGGCTCCAAAAATGATTTATTTCATCAGGCTATTTGAGAACTTAACATAGAACTGACTATTTTGTTTGAGAGAATTTATCAAAAGAGAGAATCTTGTAAATTAAAGATTTGCTAAAGGGGCAGCATATTGCACTCCCCAAAAGCTACTGCATGAGAGTGCTGCTGTCAAATTATCTCCTGCATAGAACCAAGATTAAACAAATACAGAATCTTGCTGGCATACCTGCAGTGAATACTAATTAGATGTGTTTTTCCCCATTTTTTTTCAAACTGCAGCTTTTCAGGAGGCTGAAAATGAAAAGCAGCCAAGGAGACTTCTGAGACTACTGGTGCTGGTGAACAAGGATGGGAACTTGAGTCATGTGACTTGGGTCCGAGTCAAGAAAACATGTATTTTTTTCACTGACTCGGGTAAATTCGAGTCACATGTGTCAGTGACTTGGGTGACACTCAGGTAATGAGTCATGGAAATGAGTCTTGGAAATGAGTCATGAATCTGGAAAACCCGATTCTTCATGACACGTGTATTTTCCCCACAGGTCTGGGTGTGTTTGCTTACTTTGTTTCCTCCACGTCATACAAAAGATCTCCACATCATGCGAAAGATCTTGTGTTGTGATCCAGAAGCCGGCATTGAGACCAGCGCAAGCAGCAGGGTAGACTAGTTCCAGCCAGGACGCAAGGACTGGAGAGGGGAGGAGGAAGGGTTAATGTTTTTCTATGCTTTGGGTAGCTAGCTGCATGTGGGGAGGAGGAACAGGAGACCAAGACATGGGGGAGGGAGGTGGGAGCGGCCTCTCTTGTACATCTCTGCAGGGATGGAAGCTCCATTCCAGGATGGGTCGCTTCGCTTGAAGAGGGCGCGGAAAAGAAGGAGTCCAAGTGAAAGGGGAGGCTTCCATCCATAAGAAAAACTGGAAAAGTGGGTTTGAGAAGCCTCAGAGGCGTGAAAGAGGTGGGAGGAAGCCGGAGGGGAGGAGGTTCTTAAAGCAACGGTTCCCAATTGTGAATTTGTGTGAATAATAGCAGAGTTGGGGG
>JAJKFI010000021.1:11707324-11723021 GCA_029204185.1 Lerista edwardsae | reverse complement strand
TTTCAGCCAGTTCTGGACTGTGAGATGTGAAACTGCAACACCCCCCCCATTTCGTCTCGGAGTTCTCCCTTTGGCGCCAGGTCCAGCATTTGAACTGCCTGTCTGAACTGTGGCGCAGGAAGAGCCTTGGTTAGAATGTCCGCGATGTTCTCCTGCGATGGGCAGTAAAGCACTTCAATGTCCCCATTCTGCACAGCTTCTCTGACATGTTTGTGCTTTATGTCCACATGCTTGGAGTGCATCCGGACTCGTTCTGACCCAGCAACCTGGATGGCAGACTGGTTGTCCATCCAGATTCGGATTGGATTTACCTGTGGTGCATCCAAATCCAACATCAATTGCCTGAGCGTGTGAAGGTAGTTGGTCACAAGACTCAAGGCTGTGTACTCACTCTCCAGTGTCGAACACGCAATGGTCTTTTGCTTTTGTGAACCCCAATCTATCACGCAATTCCCAAGACGTATGGCATAGCCAGTTGTAGATCTCCTGGTGTCATCTCCCCCAAAGTCACTGTCTGCAAAAACCTCCAATTGCAGTGCTTCTTTCGGGGTGATGTGGTACTTATGGGTGCTAGTCCCTTTCAAGTACCGGAGAATGCGTTTTAAGGCTATCCAATCTGTCTGAGTGGGATTTGCAGCCCTTCTGCTCAGGTGATTGACAGCAGCGCCAATGTCTGGACGCGTCCAACACGCAAGATGTGTGAGTGAACCCAATAATGAAAGGTACATGTTCTGGTTTGGAAATGGTGCAGACTCTTCTGCTTTCTCCCCCCTTCCAACCACCATTGGAGTTGCAACACTCTTGCAGTCCTGCATGTTCCATTCCCTGAGTAGGGCATGAATTTTACTCTCCTGACTGAGGAGAAAACCTGCATTGTCAGCTGTGCGTTCAATCTCCACTCCCAGGTAACGATTGACAGGACCAAGACACTTTAGTGTGAATGCCTTTTTCAGTTGTTCTGTGATCTGATTGATCAGTTGTTCCGTTCTTGCAAGAATCAGCAGGTCATCAACGAAACACAGAAGAACACACAATTTTTCCCCTTTTCCTTTTCTGAAAAGGCATGGATCAGCTGGGGAGGGTGTGAACCCCAATTTTTGCAGCTGCTCCTTAAGGCATAAGTGCCAATTTCTTCCACTTTGCCGCAACCCATACACAGATTTCCTGAGGCGAAAATGTGAGTTGTTACATTGCACCCCTGGGGGGATTGAGATGTACACTTCTTCTTGCAGTTTTGCGTGCAAGTAAGCTGTCCCCACATCAAAGTGATGCACATGGAGACCTCTGCTGGCTGCTACAGCAAGCGCAGCTCTTAGCGTTGTGGCTGAAAGTGTGGGGGAATAGATTTCCTCAAAATCTACACCTGGAATTTGCTTACAGCCACGAACCACCAAACGGGCTTTCTTTAAGGGCTCAGCACCTTCCTGATCTTTCAGAACAAACACCCACCTGGAATCAATTGCATGCTTTCCAGCTGGTAATTCTGCTGGTTCAAAGACCTCCAAGTTGTGCATTGCCGTCAACTCAGCCCGAATAGCCTGGAGCCATCCTTCCTTCTCGGGTTGCGGTAACTCCAAGACATCTTGGTATGTCTGGGGTATTTTTCCCACCTCCACCTGATAGGTTAATCTCTGAGGTGGTACTCCACGCAAAGCCCGTGGAGGAAGGATGCGTCTGGTAGGAACAGCCTGTTCCGGGCTGGCTCCCTCTGAGGAAGTGCTTGTGTCCAAGCCTGGACTGGCTTCCCTCATTCCCCCCCCCCTCCAGCAGCCTGTTAGAGCTTGCTGGAGTGGCAGGAATCTCTGGAGTGCTCTCTGAACTCTCTGGAGTTCTCTGAGGTGATGCTGCCGGCTGATCGGGACTGCTTTCTAATCTTGCCTCCCCCCCACTTTCTCCAGCTTGTGTGGGGATGCTGACGCTTTGTTCAGCATGATCTGGCAGCATACTTTGCTCAGAGAAGTCGTAAGAGTTGGAGATGGTGACCGTTCTATGGTCAGGGTTGAGAAATTTGAGCGCTTTGCAATTTGGTTCTACTCCAATGAATTGCAGGCGCTTGGCTCGCGGCGCCCCTTTTTTGCGTGTTTCCCGATCTGCATGCACGAAGGCAAATGACCCAAACGTTCTTAGGAATGCGAGATCGGGTGGTTTACCGTATAGCTTGGTGTAGGGGACCCCGTCAATTTGACGGTGATACACACGATTAGAAATGAACACAGCATATTTCATCGCTTCTCCCCACAACCCTTTGGGCAGTTTTGACTGCTCCATCAGCGCTCTGACCATGCTCTGGAGCTCCCCATTTTTTCTCTCCGCCACCCCATTGTGCTCTGGGGTGCGGGGGGCGGTGAGTCTGTGGGTGATGCCCTGCTCTTCCAACCATTGAGACATTTCCCCACTGAGAAATTCACCTCCCCGGTCGGTTTGAATCGCCACTACGGGATGCTCAAACCGTCTCTCCACCCACCTGACCCAATTGCGAATTTTATTAAACGCCTCAGACTTTTGACGCATCAAATAGGCAAAGCTGTACCTGGTAGCGTCGTCCACAACGGTAAGAACATATTGCGCCCCCCCAGCTGTCTTTTTCAATGGCCCAATCAAGTCCATGTGCACCAGCTGGAAGGGAGTCTGGGTCTGGCGTGTGCTGAACTTCGGGATGCTTGCGCGATGCGACTTAGTGAGTTTGCACACCTCACAATCCACAAATGTGTCGCAATCTTTCAAGTCCATTCCACGCACAAGTTCAGCTGTCTTCCTCACATAGTCATGGTTCAGATGTGCTAGGCGCAGATGCCACAAATGTCCACAGATGTGTCCGTGCTTCGGTTGATTGAAGTACGCACTTGCCTGCTGCTTCTCTGTCGCCTGCGCTCCAAGTACAAACAGACGGTACACTCGGGGGACAGCCACGCAGAGACTCCCCCTCTTAAGAGTGCAGGTGTTGTCTTGAAAAGTGATTGTAAATCCATCTTCCTGGAGAGTGCCAAGGCTGAGCAGATTCCTGGACATCGTTGGCACGCACAGCACATTTTTCAAGGTGGTCTGCAGTTGAGGCAGAAACACATCTCCAGCGCAGCTCACAGGCGCTGTTTTTCCATTTGCGAGAGCAACAGTTTCACGGTCTGTCGCGCGCCTACTCGTGAGTAAGTCTGCAGAAGTCACAATGTGATGGCTTGCTCCCGAGTCGAGCAGCCAGGATTCTCGCGTGCGCACACCTTCTGCTGAGCTAACAAACGCGATGCTCGCTTTGGGTTGCTGTGCATGGGGCTTTGTGGATTGCCCCTGCCCCGTGCTTTGCTCACCTGGGGGCTTTTTCTTCTTCTTGGATCCTCCTTTCTTCTTGGGGCATTGGAGGGCAAGATGATGGATGGATCCACACACAAAGCACTGCCGCACACTGGCGCACACCTGCGCCTGGGACTCGTTTTTGGGATGCTGCTGCTGCTGCTTTTTCCCCGCATTGTTGTTTTTCTCCTTTCGGAATTCCCGCTCTCGCTGATTGTCTTTCCTTTTGTCTGCTTCCTCGAGAAGCCGGGCGACTACAAAGGTGACCGTCAGTTGCACTGCAGGAGTGGATTCCAAAGTGAGGGTAAACATGTCCCACGTTTCATCCAGGGAATTTAGGATCGCAAACACCTTGAGCCTTTCTGCAACATGTTCTCCGACTGCCTCAAGATCCTTGAGGTTCTGCTGCATCGCTCTCAGGTGGACTCGTAAGTCGCCTCCCGGTTCTAGGCGCGCCCGCCACAACTTGCGTGTCAGAACCATGCTGGAGGTTAGCGATGCTCTGGCAAACAGCTCCTTCAAAGTGTCCCAATAGTGCTTGGCGTGCTGAAGACCCCTCACGTAAACCAAAAGATCTTCAGAGATTGCCAGACCGATGGTCGCTTTCGCCTTCCTGTCGGCGGCCGCCTCTGCGGCATCTCCGGCTGCAGGAAGCGTTTGCGTGCGTTGCCAAAGGTCCTCTCGTTCCAACAGCAATTGCATTTTATGGGCCCACTGCACATAATTGCTGTCGTTGAGGAGTGGAACTGGAACGCCAAAGGGCGCCGTCGCGGCGGCGGCGGCGGGCGGCTGCTGCGCCATCACAATCCCGGGCGCAACGGGCTGCAACGGTGGTATTTGAGGCGGTGGCAGAGGATGGAAAGCGCCCTGCCCGGGAACGAGCGGCGGCGGCGGCGGGGCAGGCGCTTGGCCGTCGGGAGGCCCCGCTGGGGGAAAGAGAGGTCCGAGATCGTCGTCTTCCGACTCGCCCTCTTCGCTTTCCTCGCTTTGCTCGGGTTCCCCTGGGTCGCCAACGTCCTCTCCCTCGGATCCGTTCTCGAGGTCTTCCTCCTTCTTCACTCCACCGGTTGCTCCTTCCTCATCAGACATCTGTCAGGGTGTCGGCGAGGTGAGGGATGCAGCCGCATTCACAGTGCAGTCTCCGCTCCACGGATTTGGTCCTCGGCGAGCCCCTGCAGGGTTACGGCTGACTCTTCCATAGCGTGGCGTGCTCTGGACACCATAACCTGTTGTGAATTTGTGTGAATAATAGCAGAGTTGGGGGCTTGGAGACCCATCCCAGCGCCTGCCTCAGCGCTCCGGAGCGAAGGAAACAAGCGATCGCCACATTTCCATAACAAAGTCTCTTTATTGTAGCGAAAGTGAGATAGGTGAAAAGTTTCAGTCTGCCGGCTAGGAAAGCCGGTGAGTTCTTTGTGCCGCTCGCAGGCGGCGTTCAGTGCAGCTTTTACATCTTAAGCACACACAGTGAAAAACTCCTTCTAACACCAGAACAAAGGGATGTAGCCAGAGTATATCTGGTAGGTGGATACCTGAAGACCCCTTGTGCCCCATCTTACCCAATGGGGTAACCTCTAGAACACTATGATCTCATGAGAATGTGCAGTGTTTGCAGTCAGGGCTTCCCGTGTGAAACTGCCTGCTTATGCTACACTATCAGAAAGGGAGTACAACTACTGTTCAGCTAGTTCCCCTAACAAGCTGGGAAGCTGACCTGCTCAAGGACTCACAGGTGCTCTATCTGATCTTGAGACGGAGAGACGGAATGCCAGTTTCAGCCAGTTCTGGACTGTGAGATGTGAAACTGCAACAAGTCCTACTCAGATGTTGGGGAGTATCTGCAGGGGTGGGGACTGGCTGGGGCTGGGGAGGGTGTCCTGATGACGCCGCAGTGATTGTGGTGCTGCAGGCACCCTGGTGGGTCGAGGGGCCGTGAGTCTCCTTGAGGCACAGAAAAGCCCCATTTTGTGCTCACAACCCCAGTGTTAAAGTGAAACCCGGAAGTGTGCTTTTTAAATAGGGCTTTTCTGTGTCTCAGGGAGACCTGCGAGGAGGCTGCAGGCCTCCCCAACCCTTCTGATGCCCCCAGACCCACTAGGTATGTAAAAAAGCACAAGTGCCTGTGGCGCCACGATTGTGGCGGCACAGTCGGGACACCCAGAACTGGGCCACTTCTCTTAAGGGGGAATGGCCCAGTTTTGCTTCCCAATGGTGGGTCGCGATCCACAGATTGGCAAGCACTATCCTAGAGCAATATAAAACCGGACACACACAGTCTTGTGCCTCATTTTGTCCATTGCATTCCCATGCTGCAAGACTGGGACAGCTGCTGCTGCTCACTCACTCTCCCATGCGTTCCCACTCAGGCCTCGGGGCGCGCACAATCCTCCTCTACTTTACTTCACTACTTGTGGTGTGCTGCTAGCAGTGAGCCAATCATGGATGTGCCTCTCTACCAAGGACGTGCGGTCATTGGAGTGAGGGGGGGCCTCACCTGACCTCCCAGACTTGAGCTCCCAGATGCAACCAGAGATATTCTCCAGTCACATCAAGAAGTCTTTCTGAGCCCCACCGAGGCCATGCGCAGCCCCCAAGAGGTTCAGAAATTCCCCCTCCTGCCCTGGGGAAGAATGTTGTGATGTTCACATCACACCAAGGGTGAGTTTAGCAGAGTATTTATTAGGGAGCTTCCTTTCTGCAGTTTTCTACAAGAAAAAGCAAGGGTGTGAGTGTTTTGGGGGGATGCCATAGAGGCTCACCTCAGCAATAATTATTAGGATTAGGCTTAGCAGATATGTATATTACAAGAATTACTATAATATATATAATCCATCCATTATTCCTAGTACCAGTACTACTGTAGTAATACTAGTGGTACCTAATACCAGTAGTAGTACACATAAGCCAGCTTAATGCAAGAAGCAATGAGTTTTAGGGTGCCACCAGGAACCACTGATGTAGGCCATAGAATCTGGGATACCTCAATCAAACCTATTCAAAAAATAGGTACTTAGAAGGACAACCTACCACAGAAGGAAAAGACATCCCACTGCCAATTGCACAAAACATCTAGGTAGTACCTATAGTACCACATACTACATATTCTACTCTGTGTATCTGTATTTCAGTAAATGAGGGCTAGAAAAAGTAACTGAAGAGCTGATTATATTCAAGAGCGATTTCATTGAAGCCTCTGCCGGTTGCATGGATCCACCATCCTCCCTGCCTCATTCTGCTCTCCCCCCATTCTGCCCCCCTGTCCCCAAGGGTACCTTCCTTCTGCTGCATCCCACAGGGGAGTTTTGGCTTCTGGAAGTCTCCTCGGGGTAAGGGGACGTTTGCCCCAGGGTAAGCCCCAAGCAGCTGCTGTGGATCAACACAGGTTTGCACCAGACTGACCAATGCAGGCGGATCAGGCCTGGGAAGGGTGTGTATATCTGGCAGGCACAGCTGCTGCAGAACCCACCTCCTCCTGGGCCAATCCTCCCATCTCCCATTCCCATATCCTCCCTGTTCCACCCACCCCAGCCCCAATCCACCCTGCCCCTGCCCCGCTCCACTCCCTGCACCAGGCTTCCCTGCTCCAGCAGGCCTTCCAATGTCTGGCAGCCACGCAAGAAGGCTCTGGCCTTCCCACTGCCATGCCAGCAGCTTGCCCTGCCGCAAAGCACTTTAAAGCTGCTTACGGCAGACTGCACTGGTGGAAGGACTGGGCCGTCACATTCAGAGCCAGTGAACTACCAGGGTTCATTTGCACCAGGGCCCCAATATGGTGTCAGTAGCACCATTTTGCAGGAGATCTTTCGGATGACACATTCAATAATTGTGTGATTATTACAATATCTCAGAGCACTCTTCACAAGCATTTTAACTCCTAAGTGCTGGTCGGATTCCAGATTAGGTAATTAAAGTTAAAACTTGGCTCTTTAGAAGTCCTCCTACTGTTTTAATTAGTGAAATTATATTTCACTTCCTTTCCTATTAAGAACAAAAGAAAAGAGTAAAAGAAAAATAGAGAGAGAAGGTTAGTGTTAGTGGGATAGAATGATTGCTGTGTTCCAGCTCTGAGGTGGCTACATTTCAGTGAAGGATGAGTAATCGTGCTTTTGTGCATCTCATTTATGAAGAGCAGAGATCATTAGGAACAGATCACTCAAGAGGAAAGGTGTTGTATATATGTAAAAAGGTGCTCAACAGGTAAGTGGAATATTATTTTCATGACTTTTATCAGTAATTCACATAAGCACTTTTTCTTCAGCATTTTTACACGGAAACTCACTTTGTTCAATCGTTTTATTAGGGTGCAATCCTACCTTGATCAGCAATGGCATAGAGAAGCCACAATGCATTCAGTGCAGTGTTGTTCTCAGTGCTGAATCAATCGCTGAGCTCAAAACTCAAATGTCACTTAGATGGGACACCATAAAGTTCATTTGGACCGCTCTCAGAGTCAGAGAGGCCAGCACATGCACCATCCTCCCTGACTCTGAGAGTGGTCCAAATGAACTTTATGGTGTCCCTTGTGCCGGCCAAACTTTGCTGGCCTAACTGTGCCGGCCTAACTCCAGGTTAGGATTGCACTCACAAGTGCCTTCCTAATGCAAGTTAAGCGGCAGCTGCAGCTCACCTCAGGGGCAAGGGGAGTATTTCCCCTTGCCCTGGGGTAAGCCCCAGCTGGGCCGATGGGGCACCTCAAGTCTGTGCCTGCTGTTTAGTATCAAGTATAACTGCCTGATCCTGGCTCCGTTCCCCTGTGGACCACCGTGCCCAGCCCATGGGACCACCTTCCCCCTGCCCCATTCACCCTCCCTCCACCCTCCTCCTTCTGCTACACTCCCTGCCCAGGAAAGCCCCCACAGTGGCATGGCATGGGGGTGGCTGACCTCCGTCCATCCTCAGCACGCCTGGGCCTACGCTGCAGCCAGCATCAGCCCAGCACCACTTGCGCTGGCACAAATGTGACTTATGAAACATTTGCAACAGCGCTGGGCCAGCACAGTGTACTTGCATTGGCTCATTCGCACGCATTGGATTGCACGGTGAATATGATGTGCATTCTCTTTCACCTGCTTGGATTTTCAACCTAACTTAGAATCAGCTCCAAGGAGTGGAGACTTTAAACACGATAGTCCAGTCTACAGAGATGTACCCCTGACATCATATCGCCTTATAAGAACATGGCTTCATCAACTGGGCTTCATGAGTCACACCACCCTGATGTATTAACTGGGATATTTAAGGAGTCACTTTGCCCAGGATCTATGATTAAAGAAATGAAAGCTTCAAGCCAAGGAAGCGAAGATTTGAAAACATGACCTCTTGAAAAGGCTACTTTCCCCTTCTATTTTCCTCTTTTCCTTTTGGTTTCCTGTAAATTATCAGCGGCTATAGATCCTAAGGCTCTTGAGGGTTTAAATGAATGAAAGGACAGAAGCAGGATGTACTTTTCAAGTTGCTTTCGCAGGTAAAATCTCATTCTCCATACTTTCTTCCATTTTTCATGAGATAAGGTAAAATAAGCCACCTTTTAAAAATGTACAGACATTGACTCTGCCCTTGGAGACAGAGCTATAACCTGAACTATAAAGGAAATAGCTGATTCTCATTAGTTACCAGCTAGGTTGCATATATCCTGGAATACTTAATATTATTGTCCAAGGTCCTTTCGCCTCATGTAAGTGGTTTTGTTGTCTGTCTGGACATATTCAGATATTTATTGCTTCTCTAGCCTCATTTCAGAAGTATGGCATATATTACTTTTTCATTTTCTTCTATGCCAGTATTCTTCAACCTGTGGTCCACGATCCCAATGAGGGTCGCAAAGCATCATCTGGTTGCAACAGCAACCTTTCAAAGCCTATGCAAGAGAGGGCTGGGATCCAATCAGGTAATGGTACTGCCTTATCAGAACTGAGTTCTTGATGTAATCCTGCACAGCCTCTTCTGTATGCCTTGCCCTACAGCTCATAAGGCTGGCCCTGCTCAGGTTACAACCTCACAAGATTGTTGTGAAGATACAAGAGGGGAAACAGGGCAAGGGTCAGGGTAGGTGGCGACAATGGGCAGATTGGGTCCAGGGACAGGGACATCAGGGCCAGCTCTAGGAATGGAGGGGCCCAATGAGGGGCATTCATATGGGGGGGCAACTCACCAAGAAAAATACTTGTGGTGATGCTCAAAGCACATGGAAATAGTTGGTGGTGATACGATGACATCATTGTCAACTGCTTCCTAACCAACTTTCTAGCACTGGGGTAAGGGCAATGCAGTTCCAAGGTAAGGGAACAAACATTCCCTTGTCTTGAGGGTGCCACCATGACTATTACTCCACTGCAGGATGCAGCCCCATTGGAACCGCGATGTTGGTTTGGATTGCACCCTAATTTACAAAGCAGCAGCTTTTAGATTTTAGATTAGATTTTAGCCCAATCTAATGTCCATTGCCAGTTCCTTAAACACTAGCATTATTATTATTGCCCCCCTCCAGGCCTTATCTGCCCACTCCCCTACTTCATCACTATCAATCACCATCGCCTACCCCCTACCCAACTCCCTCCATCACCCACGCTGGCTTACATGGGTCAACAGATCTTCACCAGCTGCCAGCACATAGGAGGTCGCTCCAACTTCCCCTCCAGCAGGCTTGCAGCATACTGCAAATTTATTTTTTTTTCAAAGTAAGCTGAGATAAGTTTGTCTTCAAGAATCCCCAAACAACAACAACAACAACAACAACAACAAAAAATCTCAGTACTTAATTCCAAATATTACAGGAAATATTTGGTCAATTTGTACATTTTCCAGATGTACACTAGTCCAATAGTATCTGTCCAGTAAACCAAAACAAAGCAAAAATTGCCAAACAAGTAATTCTTAAAAGCTATGTATAACAATATAAAATACCAAGACTTTAGTTTTCAGGAACTTCTACGTTGAAGCACTTGCCACAAAATTTAACTCAACCCTCTTGACATTTAAAGAGGAAACTATTCGTCAATGGATGTCATTAACTAAACCACAGTCTTTCTATGGATGGTACTAAGCATCTAATCGATCAACTTTATTAAGCTAACATCCATCATCTTAAAGACAAAGGCAGCATTCAGAAAGAAAAATCAGCTTTATTACACCAGGAAACAATCCACTGCTTAAGGTACAAGTAAAAGTTTCTAACATTTTTGCTTTTTCACTCTCTCAGCCATACTACTCAATGGAATGAATAATGAATGAAAATACTCAAGTGTAGATCAATCCAAATATCTTTGAAATAATGATATATGTACACCTACCCTTTCCATTTATGATGCACACTCTCTATATTTGACAATATTGATCCTTTTCTGCAAGAGGGGAGGTGATTTTAGTCCCCTCCCCCATTGCAGTGGCATTTCCAGGGGGGCCAAGCACTGGGTTTTTCAGGCCCCTGAACGCCCATGTAAAGTGGCCCCCTCACCTTCAGAGCCATTTGCCACTATGAGAGTAAGTTTGTAACTTTGTCCCCCTCTCGGAATGCCACCGCCTTATTGTCTAAAATAAGTCTTTGTTGCAGACACAAGCTTGAACACAGATAATGAATATAAAGTGTTTGGAAGAAAAAAGTATAAATAGTATGAAGGTCCACTACTCCAAAAAAAAAAATGCTTCTATTAGTCCAACAAGCAGAAGAAAATGAAGCAAATACAACATTTAGAGCACAATCCTAAATGGGAGTTAGGCCGGCATAAACTAAGCCAGCAAAGCTTGGCCAGCACAAGGACCATCATAAAGCGTGTTTAAACTACTCTTGGAGTCAGGGAGGATGGCGCACATCTGTGTGCTGGCCTCTCTGACTCCGAGAGTGGTCCAAACATACTTTACAGTGTCCCTTGTGCTGGCCAAACTTTGCTGGCTTAGTTTATGCCGGCCTAACTCAATTTAGGATTGAGCCCTTAATCAGAAAAATATAGTTTGATCCATATATTTTTTGGAAGTTTTCATTCCTGTGAGTCACTTTGAAAAGAGTAATAGAAAAGCATCTTATAAATCCTTTAGGATACAATCCTAACCTGGAGTTAGGCCAGCACAGTTAGGCCTGCACAAGAACCACTGTAAAGTATGTTTGGACCACTTTCAGAGTCAGAGAGGCCAGCACACAGACATGCGCCATCCTCCCTGACTCCGAGAGTTGCCCAAAGGTACTTTACAGTGGTTTATAGTGGCCCTGATGCCAGCCAAACTTTGCTGGCCTAACTGTGCTGGCCTAACCCCAAGTTAGGATTGCATCCTTAATTATAGCACAGTTTTCTAGTCTACATCATCAGGCAGTCCCATTGATTCAGATACCAGCCAAGTACTGAAGTAATTAACAAAATCCAATCACATTTTGACCAATGCAATTGCAAATACAGTCATTTTCTTGCCAACATTCATGTTTATCTAGCTCAGAACACAAGCTTCTTTAGCTCAAAAAACTTGGCTATGAATCGAATTCCATGTTAACAAGAAAGTCTTCTCCAGCTCAGAAAGTAAACTGTATTTCGCAGGATGCATAGATCAGCAAGGAGCATTGGGACATGTAGAGTATGTGAGGAAGGAAATCAGGTGTCCTGGGAACTATAGTATCCAGAGCTATGAATCAGTGCTAGGTTGTGAAAGGCCCTGAGGCACTACCCCAGTGGGAACCACTGCCTTACGGCCTAATACTGCACATCTCTACTCAGATGTTCTGTTGGGTTCAATGGTATTTAAACCCTGGTAATTGTGACTAGGTTTGCAGCCTTGGAAATGTAAAAAGCTGCCTTATAGCAAGTCAAATCATTGGTCCATCGAACTCGGCTCATGGCCTCATCTAGCTTGAATCACAGGAATGGTTAAAGCCCACCAAGAGATAATCTTACATTGAACAAAGGGCCAGAATATGGGCTTTGATTATGGGCTTTGATTATGAAGGACAGGCAGGGGTCCAAATTGATGCCGATGAATTTGCTGCAAAGTTTCTCCCTGCCAGCAGCATCCAAAGCAGGCCTCAAGTCAGCAAATAGGCACCATGTCCACATAATCGCATAGTTCTGCATTATATGCCTAAGAACAAAGCAATGAACCATCACCAAATGCCCAGATCTTAATCAACCCCCCAGAAAATATAACACATTCGGGGGTCCTCAAGTCTATGAAGCAGGAAATTAGCATTTAATTTGGCCAAAATTAATGAGCCTGTCCTTCGAAGGGAGGCTTGAACTTCTATCTTCTTTAAAGTAGGATAATATTCCTCAATAATACTCTTATTCTGGGAAGAATTCCTGTTTGGCTGGTGAAATCAAAATGCTTGCAGATAACGGAGGCCCACTAAGCACAGCTGGTCTTAACAGCCTCCATCTGGAATCAAGATGCCACCTTCTCCTATGGCCTTATTATTTGCAAAGCATGTCATCAATTGTTCAACTTCTTCCCCCATGACAGGAAGTCATCGTTCCAGATTAGACACATTATCACTCGTTCCCTGATTTCAAAGCCTGGAATATGTGATGAACAGGGCAGACCAGCAGGTGGATCAGGCCCAGGAGGGGGCTGGGGCTGACCTGGGTGACTTAAGTCAACTCCGAACCCCCATCACTACCAGTGTTACACAGGCTGCTCGGATTTGCACCTGTGAAATAGCAGGCACATATCAGAGTAGCCCCATTGCTGACGCACAACATAGGGTAAAGAGAATAAAATGCTCTTACTCCGAGTTGCACCCTAGCCTACTCCTAGCCTGCACTGAACACAGTCTACCAGTCAGTTCAGCACAGGTTAGGATTGTGTCCTAAAGGTGTTGTTTAAACATGCTGTTTGCAGGTTAAAGTCGACCATTTGATTGTTAGATTTTGACAGTTACAACAACTGTTGCTGAACAATTTAACTGCTAAAAGCACTTACAACGCAACCGCAACCGTGGATGACCAGGACCATAAGTGATGCTTCCAAAGAGTTTGATAATCCTTTTTTGCTTTTGTGAGAGATCAAACTGTCAAGGAAGAATCCTTGTATTTAATTCTCCTAGCAGCTTGTTTTACTGTTTTTTTGCAGCTCTACATTTTTATCCCCCCAAAAGTTATTGCTACTGTCAAAGCTGAGAGTGTCAGCCATCTGTTCAATGTGGCATGCATCGTTCCAGTTTAGGAGAGTTCTTCTAATTCCTGTAGGGATCCAGCCCCAGGAATCGCTCACGTGGTCCCAGATCCAGCAGGGCATTTATGTATGGCTTGCCCTTACTGCATCAGGTAGTGTAGGCTTCGAACAAAAGGCTACAGAACATCAATAAATTTAGACTAGAGCGCAAAAGAAGTTTTCAATTTTTTTGTTGGTTTTTTAATCACAGGTTTAAAATACCCTTTAAAGCCATAATGGGAGCAAAGGCTCTTGTTCATTTGAAAACAGGCTCAGATGCATCCAGGAAGACTATTTTAATATTAAGTTACATGGGATTAAGTTCCTTGTGTTACCTCTCAGGCTGCTCCTGACAATGCATTTCCAACCATTATGAAGTGATTCACTTTCACAAAGAATAGCCCAAACAAAGAGGCACCCTTTGAAGTGTTGTTTCTCTTATATTTTATAGAGAAAGTGCAACTCTCCCTACATTTCCTGTTTCCTGTTTGCTGATGTCTTTTTTTAAGCTTCTGACAGCCCAATCCTGTTTTCCCCTCCACCGATGCAGCCGCACCAAAAAGATTTGCACTGCATCCTGGATGAGAGCAATCCTGGAGGGTTCCTATGGGTAAGGGAAGAATTATGGGTAAGCTTCCAAGGCAGGGAGGTGCCTACTTGGACCTGTGCCAGCAAAATTGCTGGTGCAGGTACACATGGACCAGAATCATGGGATTGGGTCTGGGAAGGGGAGTTGGATTCAGTGGCTGCCATTACGGTTGAAGTTGGCAGCTTCCCAAATCCATTCCACCCTCCTCCCCACTCTCCCACACTCCATTCTGCCATCCTCCTGTCTCAACCCACCTTCCCCACCAACTTAGCTGAGTCAGCGGGTCAGCCCTGAACCATCACCGCATGTGGGGCAGCACAGCCTTCTTGCTGGAGACAGTTTTGCCATCATGCCAAACAATACTTCTGCCAGCAGATTGGCCCTTGGGATTGTGCGGGGAGATCCTTTGAACAGGGAACCATCTCCTCATTTCTTTTGCTATGCAAACTGCTGTGTGAACTTTTCTGTTAACAGGAAGTCAGCTTGCATCAGCATCAGCATAATCAATAATCGACCAGCATCTCTAATTGTATCATGGCTCATTTTTAAAAAGTGCTTTAAAAAGGAGGAAGTAGTGATCATCTGGAACTCACAAATAGTTACTCAAAAATGGAACTTTTTTTAAAAAAAAATGTGAAATCTCTACCTTCTTTGACGTTCTTTCCCAGGGAAAGTGTTGTATCCTCTGACATTTCTGATGTCCTAACTATGCTGGCCTAACTATAGATTTAATTAGGATTGATCCTTAAACATACAAAATTATGCATGGGATGGATAGAGGGATGTTCTTTTCCCTCTCTCACAACATCAGAACCAGGGGGCATCCACTAAAATTGAGTGTAGGGAGAGTTAGAATGGATAAAAGGGAATACTTTTTTACACAGCGAGTAATTAATCTGTGGAACTCCGTGCCACAGGAGGCAGTGATGGCATCTGGCCTAGATGCCTTTAAAAGGGGACTGGACAGATTTATGGAGGAAAAGTTCATCATGGGCTATAGGCCATGATGGGTGGTGCAACCTGCTTATATTAGCAGTTGGCTACTTCAGAATGCCAGGTGCAAGGGAGGGGCAATCGGATGCAAGCATCTTGTTGTCTCATGTGATCCCTGAAGCATCTAGTGGTCTGCTGTGAGATACAGGAAGCTGGACTAGATGGGCCCAGGGGCGTATCTAGGGTGTGGCAGGGGGTGGCACAAGCCATGGGCACCATCTTGCAGGGGGTGCCGTTCGCATGGCGCCCCCCCAAAATGGCGCCCACGGCCCGCCTGCTCCCGCCCAGGCCCTGCGAAGCATTCTCCTCGCTCCGGCTGGCCTTAAACAGCCAGCCAGAGCAAGGAGAATGCGCTGCCACCTGGCGCCCTCTCCCGCTTCTCAAGGGGGGCGGTGGGCGGGGCACCGCCGCGTTCTGTTCACTCCTGCCGGCTCTTTAAGGCCGGCACGAGCAAACAGAAAGAACACGGCCGGGGCGCTGCGTTCTGTTTGCTCCTGCCGGCTCTTTAAGGCCGGCACGAGCAAACAGAAAGAACGCGGCCGGGGCGCCGCGTTCTGTTCGCTCCTGCCGGCTCTTTAAGGCCGGCACGAGCAAACAGAAAGAACGCGGCCGGGGTGCCGCATTCTGTTCACTGCGGAGCAAACAGAACGCAGCCCCCCGGCCGCGTTCTTTCTGTTTGCTCATGCCGGCCTTAAAGAGCCG
>JAJKFI010000021.1:11680748-11707224 GCA_029204185.1 Lerista edwardsae | reverse complement strand
GGCCGGCGGCAGCGAACAGAACGCGCCTCTTAGAAGGGGTGGGGCGCTATGTCATGACGTCACGATGTGACGTCATGACGTTGCGTGCCCCTAGGGGCGCATTTTCATTGGGCGCCATGGGCGCCCTTTCAAATAGATTCGCCCCTGGCATGGGCCTTTGGGCCATTATATCCACACCCCTTGGTATTTATAAACCAAGCAGCACCCTCTAAGGCAGGGGTGTCAAACATAAAGACCATGGGCCAAATGTGGTCCCAGTTATAATTGGGTTCTCCCAGCTTAATAATTAGGGTCTCTCTTATCTTGAAAATCTGGACAAGATTTGCACATTTTGCCTTCTGTCACTTGCAAGCATCTCTATTCATCCTTTTCTGTTTTGAAGGAAAGATTTTGCTGTTGCTGTTGTTTTTTTCATTGTCTTGACCTATTTATTGATCCAGTGGTGGACCCAGCCAAGGCTCCGCCCTAGCCAGATCAACAATCACTGCACCCAGTGCTGGCTTCCTGCACCCGGTGCTGCCCCTGCCACACCTCCCACCATACCATGCTCCATTTCAGAGCGCTATGAGCACAGGAGCGGGAGGGCCCAACGCCACTCACCTTTGCGACTGCAGCAGCTCGAGCAGGCAGGTAGTAGCGGCTCCACTGCTGCTCCAGCTCCTGTGACCCCTTGAACCCTCCTCAAAGCTTGCCACTGCATTGATCATAAATATTATGAGATACATTTCAGCATCAGCTTCCAGGGCAACCCATATTTAAGCCAACCATTAAACCATGCTAAATCCTGGGGCAGGTATCATCATCATCATCATCATCATCATCATCATGATCATCAAACAGTCTATAAATACCGCTTTTCAACCCAAAGTTCACAAAGCGGTTTATAGGCAAATAATAATAATAAAGGCTTATTTGCCTGGCGACATAATAGTGGGTGCCAGGCAAGCTTCTCTGGAGAATGCATTCCATATATGAGGCATCGTAACAGAAGTTATTACGTCTGGTTCACTGTCTGGTCTCCACCTATGTAACTACCAGGGGAATTGCCACCATGCACTCAGGTGGTGGTGGTGGTCCTCAAAGATGTCCCTCCAAAAGGATTGCAATGTTTGGGCATGTTTGGGCAGAAGGATGTGGTACTTCAGGTTATGCTTTGAACAATTTTACAAATTAATTCACAATGTTCTCCATAATGATGTTTAGTGAAATAAGCAGGAAGAAATATGCAATTGTGAAACCACAGCCCCATAAACTAAGGGGAAAGGTAGATGATGGAAATGGAAACCAGGAAGGTCCAGGCATCCTTGATTCCACCCTCTCCTGATCAGTGGTTCCAGCCTTGGGGTCAGGACCAGAGACGCATGGAGCCCCAAGCACATCCAGGGCAGGGTGATGTAACCGCGCCCCCAGCATGTCACCCCACCCCCATGTGTCACCCAACCACGCCTCCCTGTGCCCAGGATCACTCCATTTTGGAGCGATATGGCCGTAGGGGAGGTTGGGCAGGCCAAAAAGCGCACAAATTCTTCCGCGCAATGGCGCCTCACTGCTGCCGGCTCCCATGGCTCCCGCCACCTGTCACTACACCCTTCCTCCACCCCTGGTCAGGACCCCCACTGGGGTAACAAACTGATTTTCAGAGGGTCATAAAGAGCTTGGGGCAGCCATCTTAAAAATCTGGGCATCACTATCTTGGAAACTTCATTTTGTCTAGAGAAGATGCTTCCCCATTAAACTGCCACTTCCTCAATGCTTGTGACTGCAAGAGAAATTAGCCTTGCTATGGGCTCGTCTTCATGTGTGCGTATGCGTGTGACTCTCTTGGATCTCTTTCCGAGCGGGCATGTCATGCCTTCCATGTGCATGCCTAGGTGAGTCTCAGCACATGAAGAAAAGGAAAATAAATATCTAAACAGAACATAAATACTTAGACTATCTAAAATTTGGCTTTGCTACCTTGATCAGCAATGGCATAGAGAAGAGACAATGCATTCTGTGCAATGTTGTTCTCAGTGCTGAATCAATCACTGAACTCAAAACTCAAGTGTCACTTAGACGCAAAGCATCCAGAACATTCTACAAAGGAAGTGGAGTTCTTTTGACTTTCAAGAAGTGATTTATTAAAAACAATGACTTCGCTTCCTGCTCAATGACATCACTTCCGGCCCTTGGTCTTAAGGGGGGGGGGGCTGACAGGTTGTTGTACCTAAAAGGGGGTTTGGGAACCACTGCTCCAGAATAATTCAGCCAGATGTGGACTCAAAGTGCAATTCTGAAACCACTATGTGCTTAAGGAGGAAAAACTAGACTGTATCATGTAGGCCAGGTTTTAAATATCAAATGCCAGACTTGGTCAATATATCAAATATATTCAGAACTGAAAAGAAAAAGTTCACATAAAACTGAAAGTTTTCTTCAAAAAAAAAGTCAAATGTAGCAAATGTTGAATGATGGTGGTGCTGGTGATTATGATTCTGTTGTTGTTAAGAAATTAGATCACTTGGCTGAGAGAACAAGGAAGCAATTCGGTTGCATGTCTCCTTTACAGTTGGTCTAAGAGTTTTAGTAACCAGAGAATACATAGTGCACTAATAGACACAAGCTTTGCTATAATGTTAAAAATCTCTAGTGTTGACTCAAGGCTTAATAACTTTTCCCATCTGCTTTGTTTTGGTTTTTTAATTATTCAAGCCATGAAATGCTTGAAGCATTTAATGCTTTTGAAAGAGGCGCTTCTTCAGATTTCTTCTGGATGCCTGGCTACATTTCAGCATCTATAGACATTATTTCTCTGCCCATACTTGGTAATGAACACTAAAGACAGAATACATCAGAGCCGTATTTTTATGTGATGCCTGATACAGAAAGGCTCCATATGATCTGAGGCATTGCATTTGCAACACTGGAGTAGTGGAAGACTTTTTCAATATGCAATTGTCCCAACCCATTTTCTAGCAATGATGCACTGGAGTTTGCATTTCTACCAGTGTTGCTCTAACACATCATTGGTAGAAAATGGCAGAAGTCAGGCACAAATACGTTCCTTAACTCTCACTTTGCTCTGCCTTTGCTCAGCAGAAAATTGACAATTTTTATTGACACACAGTCCCATCCTACTTAACTCTTCGCATAGCGATGCAGCAGTGCCAGTGCATCCTCTGCTGCATCCTGCAAGGGAGTTTTGGCTGCTGGCATCTCCTCTGGGTAAGGGGACACTTGTCCTCTTGGCCTGGGGAAAGTCCTAGCAGCCATTATGGGTCAACTTGGACCTGCACCAGCAATATCACTGTCGCAACCTTGCATTGACCCATGCAGGTGGATCAGGCCTTGGAAGGGGGTTTGGATTGAGTGGGCACTGCCACTGCCAAACCTGCCAATGTCCTGGGCCTGATGCACCCATTCCCTTCTCCATCTCCCCATTCCACCATCTCCCCATCGCCCTGTTCTGCAACTGCTTGTCTGGTCCACCCCTTGAAACGAGCTTGCCTACTTCAGCAGGGCTCCAACATCCACCAGCATCAGCAAAAAGGCTCTCCCCTTCCCGCCAGCATGCCAGATGCTTGCACTGCCACAAAACCCTTTACAGCTGCTTTGAAGCAGCTTGTGTCAGCGGAACTCATGTTCCACTAGTGCTCCAATTAGATAGTATTGGGCCAAAAGACAGGTACATTACAGGAAAAAGTTTCATTTGCATTGGCAGCTGAGAAATCAAGAGAACAGAATATGATTACTCCTATTGCCAACCTAGCAGTTCGAAAGCACCTAAAAATGTGAGTAGATAAATAGGTACCACTTCAGTGGGAAGGCCAGCCACATGACCACGGAAGCTTGTCCTCGGACAAACGCTGGCTCCACAGGCTTTGAAACGGAGATGAGCACCGCCCCCTACAGTCGGTCACGACTAGACCATTCAGTTGTGGGGAAACCTTTACCTTTTTATAGTTTTGAAAGTTTTAAGAAGAATTCAGTGCTTCAATTATTTCTTTATATTTGTTTTGCATATGGGTCAGTTACATTTTCTGTTCTGCTTGATTTCTGTTCTTCTCATAGTTGTCTTTGTCTTCTTGACTTTGTTACTACCAATGGTCAGCAACAATCAACTTTAAACTGTGCCAACGCAGTCTCCTACTTCTTTGTATAAAGAGATTCTTTGCTGCAATCCATTTGCGTAAATCGTAATAATCAATGCCTGGTGATATTTACACTCCAATTAGTTGGCATTTATCTTGCAATGACGATAAAATGTGCAGCAATTATGTAGATGATTTAGAAACATAAAAATCGGAGATTAACAAGGTCTTCCTCTGAGCACCTCACAAGGCAGCTTGTCACTTTGAACAGGTGGGTCGGTTTCTGATAAACCAGCAGGGCAATTTCTGAGCTGTCACTTGAATCTTTGGGAGCATTTGGAAATATGATTTAGCAACCAAAGGAGGAAAACAAATGAGCTTTGTGTGAGTCTCCAGGGATTTCAAATGCTGCAGAGGTAGAGCTATTGATTATAGCTTAATATGCCAGAAGAAAAGAATGGCGTTACAGCATTTGTCCAATCACTTGTGTTGTAGGAAATCAAATCTTCCCATCTGTGGTGCCAGCCCCAATATTTCTCGATGTCCAGAGGTAAGACTTCATGGATTATGTCAGGTCCCACTGTGGGTCTGTACACACATTACCTCTCTCGAGTGCACCATGCAGTTCTGATGTATTCAGTGGACTCTGCAAAATGTGGGGCTTCCCCATTCTCTTCTGTGTTAATGGAAGTTCTGAGAGCACCATGGGGATGCATGGACAGAGCGGCTCCTTTTCCAAGAAATTTCCAAGAAATGGGAATTGCCTTGCCACAACAGATCTCTATAGGTGCACAGAAGCATTATGGATTATCATGGTCATGCTTTACCCTTATCGAGAGATAACTGCTGACATTACTGCAGTGTAGCTGCACATCAAGCATGAAGCAGCTCACAAATCCAAATCTAAAAGGCAGCAGGTGGGGTACTGTCAGGTCTGTGAGTAGGCTGGACTCTCATGGAGGTGCCACTTGCAGAGACATAACAAGGGTGGCGCCTGAGGGGCACTTGCCCCAGGGCACTACACCAAGGGGGGGGGCGCAATTTTTACTGCAGAGCCACTTTCAAAAGGTTAAAAAGTAAAGAAAAAAGCCCCAGATAGCTTCCCCTACTGTTGCACAGCTAAATCGCTGAATCTGAAGGCTCAGTGAGTTTTCTGAGTCCCTGCTGCCTCTTCTGGGTTGCATGGAGGCCCCTCCCTTTGCCCAGGGGCGCCGCATATACTTCCTTGCCCCAGGCGCTTTTTTGTCTAGTTACTCTTCTGGCCACTTGTGTACATTTGCACATACGAAGATGTCAGCGTTTAGGGTGTCAGCTGTTGACAGTCAGTGGCTTCCCAGTAGGAGTAGCGTCGGCCCAAGAGCACCAGCGGAGAGCTGTCCGTTCGCCAGCCGATCTTGGCTGGCGTAGGGGTGGTTCTGGGAGGAGCAAGGGAAAGAGGGAGGGAGAATGGGCAGGAGACAGTTCTGTGTGGGGGTGGGCAGGCCAATGGGTGTGCTGGCCCAGAGACAGGATTGCGGCTAGAAGGTGGTTGTTAGGCTGCATCCAAGGCCTCGTTTGGCTGTGCGGCCCCTATTTGGGCCCTGTGACTTCCTTGGACCTGCACCCGCGAAATTGCGGGCACAGATCCGAGGAACCAGAGGGGAGACTCCAGAGGCCTCCCAAGCTGCGCTGGATTCAGTGCAGGCCCACCGGCTGGCCTGTTCCAGCACAGTTTAGGATTGTACTCTCACTTTTTGGTGGTTCACGAAACTGGAAGGGTAGATTAGGCCATGTGCATCAAGGATTAAACAACCTGCTATTTGGGGGAGCACTACTGCCCAATCACCATTATAGCCATATAGCCTTGAGAATCATTTTTTAGGTGGGTCCCGATGCTAAAAACTTTGAGAACCACTGTCCTAGATGACAAATAAGCAAAAATGTACCTTTTAACCGTTTTTACCTAGTTTACTTTTAACATAAAATGGAGACAAATGGCATGCGCACGAACAAATGGCACCCTCCTATTTTTAACTTTTTGCTGTCGGAAGTGACTACTGTGACATCATCGGAGGGAGGCAGATCAATAGACATCATTTTACAATCTTCACCATTCTTTGCCCACATTGATAAATGGAGCTAATGAATAAATCATGGTCTATTTGATCTTTTTTAAAGGCAACTCCGTTGTCTCATCTCTATTGATAAAGTGGTAATGGAGATAATTCTTCATTGCCTCCTTACATTTGCACTTGGTGCATTTCAATAAGCTCACTTCTCTGGCAGGGCACCAAGGTGAGTCTCACAGGGTTAGGGTGGGACAAAAGTAGTTTCAGGGAAAAGCGGTCTCATTTTTATTGGTTTTGTTTTGCTTCCTCCTGATGGAACAAGCAACAGCACAGCTGAAGTGACACATGGGTGCTGATGCACAGATGCACGGCTGCTGCTCACGCATATCTTTGCTGTAATTCATATAAACAAGACTACAGTTTAAAATAGCCTTGGGGATTTCTTTAGTCTTAACTGAAATGCATTAACATGCATTATTTCAATAGCAGTTATTAGCATCCTCATTTTCCATTCTTTCCTTTTAAATATTTTGCTTTATTAATAAGGTTTTAGAAAAAATTAAAATGAAGAAGGAGAAAGGGACAAGAAGTGTTTGGATTTGGTTTAATAGGCTCGATCCTGAAACTGATTGGCTGGTGAGTTTTGAAATGGGTTGTAATTTCCATTGTTTTGCAGAGCAACAGAGGCAGAATTCCCACTTTCTCCCAAAAAATAAGACTCTGAAGTTGGGTGCATTCTCTCTCTCTCTCTCTCTCTCTCTCTCTCTCTCTCTCTCTCTCTCTGTGAGAAATGCCAAAATTTGATTTTGGTTTGTTTACTAGGAACTACGGATCTTATGCCAAGGCAGCACCAGCAGTTGGTGCACTGCCCCAGAAACCGCCATTGTGTGAGTGCCATAAGGCACACTGCTGGTGGCCGTAATCCCACTATGCTAGTGCTGAGGCCAGTGCTAGTTGGCGGTGTGCCTCAGTGCCAGAAAGATCAGGGGAGCACCAGGCAGGAGGTGTTACTGCCGGGCAGTGATGAGACTTCCCAGGGTGAGGGGAGGGCACAAGGAAAGTGGGGAGGGAGTGGAACTGGGCGGAGAAAGGGCAGCCTGAAGGGAAGATCAGGCCTGGGAGAAGGCAGGGACAAATCCTACAACATGGGCCCAACATGGGTCTCCTCTGTTCTGCGCAGATCCGAGCATCCCCATTGCTGCCAGTGGAGCTTGGCTCAGAGTAAGGAAACAAACATTTCCTTACTCCAAGGAGACTCCATCAGCTGTCTTGGCCCCACGGGATACAGTGGCAGCCATTTCAGTGCCATTGCACTTTGTGGTGGCTCTGGGACACAGGATTGTGTTCAATGGAGTTTACTCTCAGTATAGTATAGAATTATATAAAATTGCAGCCTTAGAGTAGGTGGCAGCCAGAGGGGAAATGAGGGAGGTTTGGAATATATGAAGTGGAGGGCAAAAAGCAAAAAGATCTTCAAGAAGACAAGAAAAAAATCCTAACAGTTGACTACCCATCTTTTTTTTCCTGAAAAGGCAGGGCCTCTCCACTGGTTAGTAGACAATGTCCATTCTTGGTTGTCCAAATGTGGAGAAATGGAGCTCGGAAAAGGCTATAGATGTTCTCATCTCAGTGTTTGCACATGACAAGTGGCATAACGATTAGTAGCAGAAGAAGTGGGTTTTCTGAAATCCCTAAACAAGTGGGTACTGAGGAGAGCAACAAAAGGAGAACGATGTTCAGATCAGGCTCTGTTCAGATCAGGATTGAATGAAGAAGCTGTTTTATATGCCAAGGGTCATAAAATATGTGCTGGGGATGGTAATGAAGAGTAAGGATGGAACAGCGACATAGTGCTGTGTAGCATTAGGATTCCTGCAGATGTCACATGAGATCATCTGGAGCTCAGCTCATGCTTCCCCTTCAGAACCCCATTGGGACAGGGGGCATATCTTGCCAGTCTGCTCTGTAGGCCCAGGTAAGGTAAAGGTAAAGGTTTCCCCACAACCGAATGGTCTAGTCGTGACCAACTGTAGGGGTTTCAAAGCCTGTAGAGCCGGGCATTTTTGTCCGATCGTGTGGCCAGCATGACTCTATGCCGTAGCACACGGAACACCGTTACCTTCCCACCGAAGTGGTCCCTGTTTATCTACTTGCATTTTAGGTGCTTTCAAACTGCTAGGTTGGCAGGAGCTGGGACAAGCAACGGGAGCTCACTCCGTCACGCAGTCTCGAACTCCCAACCTTGCAGTTGAAAGCCCAGCAACAGCGGATTAACTCGCTGCGCCACCATGTCCAGAGGAGGCCCAGAGGAGACATCAAATTGAGCAAGAGAGCAAGTGTTGAAAACTTCCATTGTGAACATTTGAAGCTTAGCCACTGCAAACAGAACGTTCAGAAGCTTTCTCATGAAGCAGTGACCGGCAAGTAATCTTTATATCTACCCACTCTGTGCAGCTCTAATTAAGTCTTGAGAACTTGAGACCAATTTCCATTTCACTGAATCAATGGGACATAAATTTGGTCATTTTTCTTAACATGCATGGATCAATAGATATCAAGCTAAATAACAAGAACCACCACAAAGTTAAGGCTAAGCAAATGACCATCCAGCTCTATCCTGTGCTGGCACAGCCAGATCATATAGCCTACACTCTATCCAGCACAGGTAAGGAGCAGGCTAGAGGTTTTCTTCAGGTAAGGGGATATAGTCCTTCCCAATGGGGCTACTCAGATCTGTGCCTGCTAAATTGTTGGCGCAAGTCCGAGCAGCCTGGAAGGGAGGCTAGGATATAGCAAAGTCCTGCTCAATCCATCCTGCCTCCCCATACCACACTTCACCTGCCCCAAAATGCCCTACTCTGCCTCCGTCCCGCCCTCCCCAACCGCCTGCACTGCTTGGCACATCTCTTACCTCCACTGGCAGCTGAGGGTCTGGATATAACACAGGCATTCCCACCACACTGCTGTCTCCCAAGTAGTCCCAAACGCACTTTATAGCACATTTGCAACAGTCTAGACCGGCACAGAGGCTGCTGCACTAAGCACGTAAGATTGTGCTATAACTTTGGTTGAAATTGCACTCCATTTAGAAGATACTTGAACAAATGCCTTCCATATTCTTCCACGTTGTATACAATTACTTCAGGAGGCAGCACCCCACAACATGCAAAGATCATAGCAACATAGGAAGCTGAAATTGACGGTTGGTTCAACCAGCTCAATATTACCAGGGATCAAAGAGGAATCGTGCTCTCTCCTTTCTGGAGATGCCAGGGACTGAACCTAGGGTCTTCTGTATGCAAGCATGGACTCTGCCACTGAGCTAGGGGGCCTCTCCCTCCCTCCTTTGCTTTTTGGGGCCAGGTACCTAATGCTGATAGCCATTGTGGAATCCTGTGAAAAGTGTATATAATTATTCTAAATAAATAGATAATAATAACTTTGCATGCTAGGATATGTTCTGATCACTGCATTAATATTCAGGGTTGTTGTTCTTCACCGCCAGCAGCCAGGTGAGTGTCTAATTCTAATGTTGCATTAATGAATGATTCATATATTAAGCTGTAATGATCCTTTGTCTCCCATTCTTCATCCTCTTAAGCAGCATAATTCATCATGAGATCATGCAGATATATTACATTGTGGAGCAATGTGCCCCTTATACAGAAAATGCAAGGGATTATTTTAACCTCTTTGTTACCGCCTTTAGATTCCTGAGCACATTTGTACAAGAATAATGTGCTAGGTTCAACCCCGCACAGTGTTTTAGCTTGTTAGCAAGGATGATCTTTCCACAACTTCCTCTAACAAGTTACTTTGGTCTCTATTCAAAATAAAGACATGGGAAAGAATGGCTTCTGGGTAATCTGGGTAGGATGCCCTTTTCCAGAACCATGCAACCTCAGCAGGCATGCTCATTAAACGTAGATGCAGTGCACTAGATAAAATCATGACACATTAAATACGACTTTTATTATAGAGGCGAAGCAGGCGAAAATAACGTCAAATAGCACAATACGGGGTTATTTAGGTGGATGCCTTCCCTTGTGGCTTGGATTAGGCAGAAGCACCAAGCAAGACTCAAGATTTGCATGCATGTTCCGAAATGTCTTTGTTTCAAGCTTTCTCATTGTCCGAAATGGCCCTGACTGCAGGGTCCTTCTGCTCTCCAAGATCGGGAGAATGATTTGTCTCTTCTAGGGCCTCAGGTAAGTTAAACACCAGGAGCACTGCAAGAGAGTGAATCTAGCTCTCAACCCTGTCCTTTTAAAACCACTTATGTGTGTGTTCCCCACCCCCATTGGTAAGAAGCTCATGCCACCTCCAGACTTGGTTGATAAGAGCCAAGTATGGCATATGACAATGACATCATACATTCAAGCTCACATTCCTGCCTAGTGACAAACTGCTAACATTTTTAATTGGGACTTCCAGTCGGACAGGGAGATAGACAAGACACAACCCAAGTAAGCCATTTTTTTTCCTCCCAGCTCCCAAGAGGATTTGGGCATTTTTAAAAATGGAAGTCAGTCATGTTAAGCCAGCCGAATATTGGTTGTTATGGCCAATATATGTGAGATTCATCATGGAAATAACACTCAAAATGTTTGAAGATTGTTCTAGGTAAAACCATGGATAAGTTTCTTGTCTCCTACACACATACACAGTCACTGCAAGTCTATTGCAAACTTTAGCCTAATATAAAAATAGTTTTGGAAAAGCGATTGTAATTGTTGATGATTCACATCATCCAAATTTAATATCAAAATTCAGCCGGTACTTTTTGTTGTCACCTCCTACACAACTATTGAAGCTATGGAAAACCTACAACATCCAATTCAGTTATTTTAAGAGCACCTTCATATAGGGAAATGCAGCAGAAATTCTCTATGTACCCCTACCCCATTATAAAAACTGGAGGCAGATTTTAATCTAATTTGAATTCTAACAGTGGATTTCATTCCGTGGCCAAACCAAGTCTTTGTAAAACAGAATTTGCAGTCTGTTGCCTTTCACACCTCACTTCGCACATGAAATTATCATGAATATATGCAGAGGTTCTTCAAACAAACAGAGCCGTGCATAAGATGATTTTAAAGAGAAGTGCCACTCAAGTTCTTGGCTGTTTTTATCTTGCAGGGCAGGTTTGAGAGTGAAATTTGATCTATAAATAGTCTTTGAATCATGTAGGTTGGAAACAGACAAGTATTTCAGCAAGGTAAAAGTTAAGTTTTAGTAATGATGTACACTACCTAATGCTTATTAAATTCTGGTCTTGCACAGAAAAAGTCATCAGCAACTGTTGCTCAATGAAGGACAAAATCCAATATGCTGTCCTCTAAATGGACATGTGCAATGAAAGAGTAGTGTTTCTCTTTTATGGAATCTGTAGCAGTGGTTCCCAAACATTTTAGCAATGGGACCCACTTTTCAATATGACCATCTACCACTACCGACTAGACAAAAAGAGATTCTACAAAGGAATAATATTGTATTTATTATGATTGATAATTAATTAATAATCATGTTGGTCCTGTGCTCCTGAGGCTGCTAGAGAACTTACATATAGTACAGGCATGCCCCGGTATCCACTGGCTTTCCGTTCCGAACAACCACACACCCTGTATACCTGAAACTGTGGATTCTGGGGACACCTTTTTAAAGACAGGGGAACATCAGTGGTTTTGCTGCAATAATATGAGTTCTTTCAATGGGTGTGGCAAAATGGTTCCAACATGACATTTGAAATATGACTCCCCCACCACTGGCATAGCTAATAAAAGTGTAGCCCAGTGCAGAGCATAAAATGATGCCCTAGAAGTGGAGTCACAACAGGAGATAACATCACAGCTGTATTTTCATTTTCTTGGTTTTTTCGCCATAACTTTGGATAAAGATATTACACTCCAGTTTGTTTCATTGCACTCTGCATGAAATTCCACATCGAATTATATATAACATGACAGTATTATTCCTAAGAACCGTGATTTTAACAAACCACGATTTTTACATGACAGTTTTATTTTCATTTTCTGGGTTTTGGCCCATAACATTTGATAAAGGAAAGATATTATACTCCAGTTTGGTTCACTATACTCTGCATTAAATTCCATGTCAGATAGTATATAACACATCAGATGGTATATAATATTCATACATATCAAGGTTTTCACAATTTTGGCCACTAGTGTTAAGTTCAGCTTGTTGCCCCCCCTAAAGCTTGTTGCTCTGTGCAATTTCACCCCCTGCACTTCTTTAGCTACACCCGTCTCCCACTTTTGTACACAAGGAGCTCCAAGGCCCATCTTGTGTGCAGTAATCGAGTCATCTGCCAAATCAATTATTATGCCTAGAAATCAGCAAATCAAATAAGTAAACTACAATGCTTGTATAAAGAGGATAAAGAAATGAGATTCCTCACAAGACCAGCAAGTCTTCCTATGCTGAGGGAAACTCCAGAAAAGGTCATGGGCTCCATTTATTTTTTACCCTCTTTAACCTTTTGAGAAAAGGACACAGGCTTGCTCAGCTCATTTACACTCGAATGAGCCACAGTGAAGATGCCTGGGGGTATTATTTCAATTAGCTAAGGCTCACCATTTTGTCTGGTAAATTCAAGCAGACATCCACTCCTCTCAAATGGAGCACGTGTGAAGAAACACTCTCTTAGTTTGCATGGAGTGAGATTTTGTTATACTACTGCATTCACTGTGAGTGCAATCCTAAACTGGAGTTAGGCCGGCATAAACTAAGCCAGCAAAGTTTGGCCAGCACAAGCGCCACCATAAAGCATGTTTCGACTAATCTCGGAGTCAGGGAGGATGGCTCATGTCTGTGGGCTGGCCTCTCTGACTCCAAGTGTGGTCCAAACACACTTATGGTGGCCCTTGTGCTGGCCAAACTTTGCTGGTTTAGTTTATGCCAGCCTAACTCAGTTTAGGATTGCACCCTGAGTGCCTGAATTCAGCCCAAGATTATGAAGAGTTGAATAGCCAAACGTTATTTGGCTCAAAAGGTGTGTTCACTTCGTTCGTGTTCATAGTAAAACTGTGGAAGTCGGCCTCATGGAAAATTCTCTCCATTGCTCTTTCTTGGAAATATTCTTGAGGAAATGAAACCAGGAATTCATTGCACTTCAACTAAAGTATTCATTGCGCTTCAACTAAACGGTATTTCTCCGGGTCAAGCTACACATTCTGTCATCTTTTTTTCATTTGAGACTGCAGGTCATCATGATGCTCTTCCTAAAAGAGTTCTTGGGCATTGTTGTTTTTTAATGCAAGGCATTATTCCAAAATGCAATCTTTTGCCTGCTAACAGAAGTGGTATAGTCTGTAAAATAGTTGATTTTATAATATGATTTTGCTAAATCATATTATATTTTGATTTTGCTGAATCATATTATTAGATCAGATTATTAGATCAGCCCTTTGGTGCTTCAGACTGCATTCACATAATGGTGTTCCCCTAAATGTAAATGTATTTGAGTATTTTCTTCTCTTGCCTCTTATTTCTATTTTGAAATGTATTCACTACATCTTTAAATGATGTACAGGTTGAACCCCTTATCCATGGATTCCATATCCAATTTCAATTATCCACGGATCAAGGGACACCCCTTATTTTCCTTTGTTCTTATTATGGGTCCCTAAAAAATGTTATTGCTTTGAGGAGGGGACAGGGCAAAACCCTATACTTAGCATAGGTTCCCTCTTATCCACAGTTTCAGGTATCCACAGGGGTGATAGGAACCTATCCCCCACAGATACCAGGGTATGCCCGTACATTTTATCCCAAACTCTTGTAGTGGGTTGCAATAGTTTAACAACAAATATATAACACTTGGAACATAGAATAAAAAAAATCCCAAATAAAAACAAATGTTATATGAGAGAGGAAAATCCTATGCAGATGTATTCAGAATTTCACTGCCAGCCCAATCCTGATATGCTGGAGCAGGCAGGCCAGTGGACCTATGCTGCATCCAATGCAGCTTTCAGGGTGACTGGAGCCTCCTCACTGTGTTCCTGGATCTGCGCCTGCGATTTCACAGGAGGAGACTGCACAGCCAGAATTGGGCTGGGGAGGAAGCCATGGATGTGGTCTAATGGTCATGCCCACCGCCCACCCAGTTCCTGGATATTCCACCCACCCACCCATGTAATGTAACGTTGGACATTTCTGGAGGCCCTGTTAAAATCTCCAGGATGTCTTTCAGGAGGGCTGGAAATTGATGTCGATTACTATACAGGCTAGTTCTGCAGGGGTGGCACCCCTAACCTCAATGCATGGATTTAATACTAAAATAATAAGCCATCTGCACATTGAGATACAATACAGTTAAAGAAACTCTAGCTTACCACTCTCTTCTACTCCACACTTCCTCTTCTGTCTCTTCAAAACCAGAGGGTGGGATGAGCAATGGAGGCAAGCAACAAATGACGCTGACCAATCCAACATTTGAGGTGACTACCCCAGTAGGCCTCAGGCATGGAACAGCCTATCCACAACCCTATTTCTACTTTTAGAGCAGCAGTCGCAAAACTTGCAACTACTGCATACCGAAAAAACCCTTTCCTGTCCCAAGCAGCGTCTGAAGCAGTGGTGAAGCACTGCTATATTTCTAAGCATTTCTAGGGATGCTCTGGGCAGTCGTGTCTATGCCCAGCATGCTGCTGCAGAGCCTTCTGGGATGCCAGGCATAAATGCAACTGCCCAGAGCCTCCCTGCCAGCTGATCAGCTTAGAAATGTAGTGCTGCTTCACCAAAACAGTGAGCACCACTCACAAGGGGGAAAGGTTTTCCAAACCCCTGATCTGGCCCACGGGCCGGGGTTTGAAGACCCTGCTTTAGAGCAATGTTTCCCGAACAGGAAGCCACAGAAATCTGCCGCTCTATGCAATGTATAGGATTGTAGCCCTAATGCAGAGCCATAGCCAATGGCCCAGTAGGTCTAGGGAACCAGCAGTTGAAAGGGTTTGGGAACCACTGCTTTAGAGGCACTATCGCCACTTAATTCTACCTCTGCTTACACCAATCTGTGATCTACACAGCACTTTGAGAAAAACATCAGAGCCATTCTGTGAAGATTAAAGCGATCTGGGTTGAAAATAATGTGGGGGGGATCATGAAGTGTGCAGAGATGCTACTGTGCCAGCCGGGGGTGGGGGGAGAGGTAGAAAGAGGGAACACATGAGAGGAGGCCAGTCTCTGAGGGCTGAACTTTTTCACATCCTCTGAATTGGTTGATGGATTTCTCCTGTTCATAGATTAAAATGTACACACACACACACACACACGCACACACACACGCACACACGCACAGAGAGAGAGAGAGAGAGAGAGAGAACGCATCAGTTATTGAGTCAAAACACTTTCTTGAGGAAGCTTTGATTTGAAAAATGAGGCAAGTGGCTTCAATGCAGCCATTGATAGGAAATGAGATAATAAAAGTGAACACTTCCAGACAGCCCCAAAATATTCATAATTAGAGCTGTCATCTTGTTAAGCTATCCCTTTTGACTTCTCCAACTCTCCTCAAACATTCTGTCAGGAACAATGAAAACAGAAAAAAATACTGGAGTATGACGCAGCGACATCCTTTCAGAAACAACGGCAGAGAAATAAGCTAGTAGGTGCCGTACCCTACCTGCCAGTAGAATAGCATTTCTGCAAGGAAGCACCCTGGATCATCATGAAAATGAATGGCTTGACTCCTCTTCATGTCATTGGGGCCAGTGCAGAAGAAGGGGAGCAAACGGGTGGGAGGGTCCGCGGTGGAGGCAGGATGCGGCACTCAGCAGGGCACTGCCATCTTGGATCTCGCAAAATCTCATAGCACCTAAGGGAACAGGTAGAAGGGGCACCAGAGACATCCGATGGCACCTTGCTTTTGTTCCTCAACACCCTAAGGCATCACAACACACACTTTGGAAACCCCTGCTTTCAATGAAACCAAGGTCTCACACTTCTGGGATTTGTGAAACTGCAAGAGAAGCACGGTAAGGAGGGAGATGATCCACGTCTCGCTCACTCACTTCTTACTCAGTTCTTTTTTTTAAACAGCACCATGGCAGAAGCAGCAGCTGTGGCATCAGCATTGGGCAACACTCCTGGTCGCGCCGCCCCTGCCTGTGTTTATATTGAAACCTTCTCACACCTTTCAGGGGTTGACTCAAGTCCTAAATAAAGCATTGCCTGACCTTGGATTGTGGATTTTTTTTCTACTGTATTAACACAACCACCTACGATTCTATAAATAAGTGTTTTGGATGAGTTCCCGCAATCCATTTTCCCTATGAGGCGGCTCTTTCCCCTCAACTCAAGCTGGGAAGCCATGTGAATCCTAAATGATTTGACACCCAATGAGAGAATGACGGCCAAAAGGATTTCAGTTGTCTTGATTTCTGAAGCTGGCACAACTTGTATTGGCCATGGTCTGAACACATATGGAAAGTTGAGACAACCATGTACAAGATCAGGATGCAAGTGAAAGCCCATAACAAAGTGAATGCAAAAACCTGCCTTATGGTGCACACCCATAACCCCCCCCCCCAAAAAAAATTACTCATTCATACTGAGTATGCCAACAATGTTCCTAATGCAGACAAATGCATGATGATATGGATTGTGACCATGACTTAAAAAATCTGGTCACCAAAGAGTGTTCATGCACATAACGTAAGTGCTACTATTACTGGGTAGTTGAGTAGTAGACGCTCACTTGCAATTGCAAACCTCCACATCAGCTGTCACAGATACCTATTCCAAACTAATGTGATTATTCTTACTGTTTTCAAATGAGTGCAGGGAACTAGCAGCCCAATCCTATTTTGACCCATGTTGCACAAATGCCAGTGTGATGTCCATCAAATTGCTGCCATTGGCAGCTCAATCATTGGCAGCTCAATTTACTTGATTGGAACCAAGGAAAATTGATCCTGCAAAGTCTGCCATGGTTTTGTTTTTTTGTGTGTGTTTTTTTGGCCATTACTCAGAAAAAAACAAAACAGAAATTAAATGGGTAGCACCAAGAGCACTCATGCTGGAACTAAGCGGATAATATGGATCGGCTAAGGGCACGATCCTAACCTGGAGTTAGGCACAGTTAAGCTAGCAAAGTTTGTCCAGCACAAGGGCCATTGTAAAACGCATTTGGACCACTCTTGGAGTCAGGGATGATGGCGCACATCTGTGTGTTGGCCTTTCTGACTCCAAGAGTGGCCCAAACATACTTTATAGTGTCCCTTGTGCTGGCCAAGCCCTAACTGTGCCAGCCTAACTCCAGGTTAGGATTGCGCTCTAAATGTAAAACCTGAGGCATATTTAAAGGCTCATAGGGAAAAATCATCTTCAGCATTAGAAGTGATCACTGTCATGATCTTATGTTAATTGTTACTTAACAGCTGGTGCCCTCAGGTGCTGACAGGTAGGATAGCAGCCAAGTCTTTTATTACATCACAAAACCCACCAGATTTGCTCTCACAAGCTCCAGGACTCTTGAAGTAAATAGGCTACCTTAGCTCAAGCTAGATCATGGAACCCTCTGCTTCAGGAACTTAATGCTATCAAACTTGTTGAGATGGCCAAAAGGTGTTGCACCTGCCATTCTAGGGGTCGAAGTTCTCGGCGGCGTAAGAAAAGAAGAGGCAAGAAAAGAAGAGGCAAAAAGAAGAAGACGTGCGAGAAAAAAAAACTTATCAGTAAGAATGGTAACAGCCGCTTGATACCAAATTTGTTATCGCTACTTTAATATGAATAGGCAACTGTGGAGCTATTCTCAGTATATGTAAGCATAAAGAGGTGAACAAATGAAGGAAGAATACATTTTAAGGGAAAGCAAACTATAATTATCACTGCATGGTCCACAGAAATACACACAGTAACTTCTTTATTCCCAAGGCATATTACTCTTGCATTTTTGTTACCAATACTTAGAGGTGTTTGAAAACTGTTATTTAATTTACTCAGAAGCCCAGTGTTTTGTAAGACTTGGATGGAAATCCTATCTTATTCAAAAGAAACTCTTAGAAGGGTTGTAGTGTATCTTGTTTAAAGGCATATAAACCCTATTTGAAAGGCTATCTGATTCCATAATATTAAAGCTTCATGGGAGAATGGATATTCTTTGTTCTAATCTAGAACATCAAGGTTCCAGAGAAAACAATGCTTATTTTAACATACTATGCTGCTGTAGAACACTGCAGTTTCACAGCAGCACTTATCTTTGACACTTCTGTTTGTAATCCAATCTTATTTTCAGTGGAGGCAGGTATGCTTCTATCATGGATGGCTCATTGTAGGATTTGGACTTACACTGCCCTCAGTGGTGTCACTAGTAGTCCCACTTGTTGCAGAGCAGGGACTTCATCACCTTCATGTCATGAAGATATTCAACAGCGTCATCTCTCCCAAGCTAAGAGATGCCTAGAAACCTACTGAATGTTGGATCTGTTGTGCAGCAGTTAAAGTCATAGGAACAATGCCAGAATTGGGGTGGGTGTCAGATCAATTTGATGAGTAAATCAGGAGCAACACATGCATGCATTTTCCCTTTCAGAGATTCATCTTTAGCACAGACAGGAAATGGGCAACCCAACACAGCACCCATATTCAGTCTATACCAGGGTTATTCAAACTGTGTGTCGGGACCCACTTTGTGACTTGCAAAATAAGGCCTTGGAGGATTCTCCTTACACTTGGCTCCTTCAAGCTTATCTTTGCAGAGATGGCTACATCCTGTTTGATAGCATTAAAGCAAGCAAGCAAGCAAGCTCACACACACACACACACACAAAGCGGCCCCCATTAGCTGCTTTTTGTGAATGTTCATGATATTTTTGGGCACCCAAAACTTGTGATAGCCTAGTTTCTTACAGTGCAATCCTAGAGCGCCCTTAGCATCGATGCTACATGGTAGCATCGACACGTCATCAGTAGCATTGACACGGGGGTGCCAGGGACAGGGGTAGATCCGAGGAGTGCAGTGGGGATGCTGGAACTTCCTCAACAGTAAGGGCGCAAACGTGCCCTTGCCATTGGGAGGCTCCAGCCTCCCCAAAGCAGCGTTGGATTTGGCGCTGGCCGGCCAGTCTTGCCAATCCAGCGCTGTTTAGGATTGCGCCCTTAGCCACAGGACATGATCCTAACCTGGAGTTAGACCGGCATTGTTAGGCCAACTAAGTTTGGCTGACACAAGGACCACCATAAAACATGTTTGGACCACTCTCACATCAGGGAAAATTGTGCATGTCTGTGTGCTGGCCTTTCTAACTCTGAGAGTAGCCCAAACATACTTTACGGTGTCCCTTGTGCTGGCCAAACGTTGCTGGTCTAACCATGCTGGCCTAACTCCAGGTTAGGATTGTGCTCACAGTTTCATACAAAACCGTCATGTAAGTTCATCTACAACATACCTGGTACTCCCCTGCAACTGTGATGACAGGCAATCTTGTTCAACAAGTTGACAAAGTGATCTGTAAGCGCCGTCTATGATTTCTGAACTTTCTGTGAAATTGGAGGGAATTTGATGGAAAGTTCAGAAACAGTGAAGGGAGCATACTATACACAGGTTCTGTATGAAACTGTGACTAAGAAACTAGGCTATCACAAGTTGGGGTCCTCATTGAAGTTCTTTGATGTTGGTGTTCTTAGACAAGGACATACAAAAGCTTGTGCCACATTATGACAAGTGCCTCAATTCAGGTGGTGATTATGTTGAGAAGTAGTGTTGTAGTCACTTTTGTGCATAATAGAATTGCTTTCCTTCAGTTTTGTTTTTATTAACAACCTACTGGAGATTACTTTCTGAATAGCCCTTGTATGTTGGCGACTTGGATATAATATTATTTGTTCTGCATGTCATTTTTTAAAGACAAGATTAGGACTTTTGGATTAGGTCCATAGCTTTGCATTTGTATATGGATGAAATCCGAAGCCAACCTACTACATGGGAGCTTCTTTAAAACATCCTGAGAAGCAGCTGTAACACAGTGGGGACCTGATTATCTATAGTCTCCAGGAAAAAATTGTTACCACTTTCGCATAAAAATTCAGAAATCTGGGGGAACCGGAAACAAGAGAACACTAAGTTTACTGTGTAACCAATATGCTACAAATGAAAAGTTCTCCATATAATAAAAGCCATCACACAATACGTTCTAAACACCACTGTGCAGTAGGTGGTCATGTAACATCGCGTCATGAGTCTAGAAAACCTATTTTTAAAATGATAAATAATTGCGATATATGTTCAATAGGGTATGTGAGAATCACGACTACGTGCCATTACACGAGAAAATAACCCCTGCCTTCTGGCCTGCCTTGGGAAAGTTGTCTCATTAACAAATGATCAGCCATGAAGACATCTGTTTCTCGGGAACAGTGACCATCAGCAGCAACCAATCTCGACATCTAAGCGACAAGATCATTGGATGGCTGACACTGCGAGATTCCAGCATTGGTGTTCTTTACCATCATTAACAGTAGCCTGTTAATACATCTGTAAAATGCATTTGGTGTGTGATATATTCCTACAAATAATGATTCCTTCCAGGGGACACCTTTTCATATTTTCTGTTAGAATACTTTTCCATTTGGCTTCTTTTTTTGGTTTTTCCCCTCCTGCTTTCTACAGACATATACTCCTCCAAATTATAAGATGGGAGGGGAAGAGAAGCAGAACTGTAAAAAAAAGTACAGGTTGAGCCTAATTATCTGCAGCTTTTACATCTGCAGATTTGACTAAACGCAGGTCCCCGGGACCTGGGTTGAGCCAGAATAGACTCAACCAGTGATGTCATTCAGGGGGAATGGACCAGAACGGGCGTTCCGGATCCTAATTAAATAGGCTCCGTGGCTGGTTCCGGGTTCCCGACAAGTGCCAATCAAAAGTGAGTTCCTGTTCCTAAATCATTTGAATGACACCACTGGACTCAACCTCAAGCCTTTGAAAGCAACCAGTTGCCTCCAGTTGAACTGTGCTCCAATTGCCTCCAAAGGCTCTTCTGCAAGCCACATGGCCTCAGCAGACCTCAGAAGGGTGGGGTGTGGGGAAAATCTGCAAGTTTAATTACCCGCAGATTTTTTTACACACAAGAGTTCCTAGAATGGAACCCTCGTGTATAAAAAGGCCCTACCTGTACGCTCTGGGATTATCTTATCACCTTGAATCACCAATTAACTGGCAGTAGAATGAATGAGGGCACAATCCTAATCTGCTCTAGAACAGGCAGGTCGATTGGTCTGACCCAGTGATGTCATGCAGGGGGTATGCGGGGGTACGCGAGTACCGGTTTCTAGGATTACAGCTGGCCCCGCCCATTCACCCGCCCACTCATCGACTCCGCCCCCTGCAACGTTTGAATTTCCTGCACGTTTGAGTTGCCTGCACGTTCTCAGAGCCAGGAAGGCAGCGAGTGGAGCCTTGCCTTGCCTTGCCACTGAAAAATGAGCTGCTCTGGGGTTTTGGAACTGTTGGGTCACTTTAACATGATGCCAGGCCTCCTTAACATGTTCTGGGGGTGCTGTGGAATACTGTTGCAACTGTTGGGTCAGTTTAAAACTGTCTGAGGCCTCAAAAAGGGCTTTTTTCATGTCACTTCCTGCCACGACATCACTTCCGGCTTATGACGTCACTTCCGGTGGGCGGGTCCTGACACGTGCCAATCAAAAGTGAGTACCTGTTGTTAAATCATTTAGATGACACCACTGACCTGTATCCAACGCAGGTTAGAAACAGGCTGGAGCCTCCACGGGGCAAGGGCACGTTTGTCCCCTTACCCCAGGATAAGTGCCAGCTGCCCTGTTGGGCCTGCTTGGATCTGCGCCTGCTATTTAGCAGGCGCAAGTCTGAAAACGCTGTGTGGTCCAAACTGGGGCCATGTAGCCTAGGGATGGGGGGTTGGATATGGCCTAATGGCTGCATCCAGACTCCACCCCTTCCCCTGGCCATGGATATCATATATACAATCTGTTTTACAAATTACTGGATTTTGCTGCTGAACTATACATACAATAATGCCCAGAAATACTATATAAAGAAATGCAGTAATGCTTCTGTCACAATATTTTTAGCAAAGTAAAACTGGCAAAATTACTAGTGATCATACTAATGATCATACATTGGAGCAAACATACAATTAGCAAATACTTTTTCCCTCACTAATCAAAATTTTAATTTGGCTGCAGCAGAACTTGAACCTGTATCATAAAAACTTACAACCTTCATTCAGTACTTTATCTATTCAACCACCAGCTGAATCACACACATACATATGTAATAAGCTATGTAATCTTTCCGGAAATACTTAAAAAGCTTAATTTAAATTGGGAAGAAAATGCTCAGTGTGTGAAAATGAGATGCTTTAATTTATTCGGGGGAAAACTGAGGATTTGAGATATCAACTTTCTTTTGAGCTGTGTTCTGTTTAGCAATAAAGAAGAGTTTGCTTTCTTATGAAAATATTGCATTAATTCTTGTTAGTACTTAGAGAAGCCTTGTACCAGATTCTGCTTCTAAGGACACAATCCTAACCTGGAGTTAGGCTGGCACAGGTTAGGCCAGCGAAGACACAACTAGGGCCACCGTACAGCGTGTTGTGACCACTCTCAGAGCCAGGGAGGCCAGCACACAGATATGCGCCATCCTCCCTGACTGCAAGAGTGGTCCAAACGAGCTTTATGGTGACCTTTGTGCCAGCCAAACTTTGCTGGCCTAACTGTGCCAGTCTAACTCCATATTAGAATTGTGCCCTAAAAGAATTTGTTATAGTTAATGAATACATGTGGCATGACACTGTCACCAAGTTGGATCAATGTGAAATCACTTCCAGCTTTTGTAAATATATTCTACATTCACTTTTCCATGAGGTGATTGGGAATGGGCGGGGGGGGGGCTGTACCTTAATAATGTAACCACTATGTGAGCAGGGGCCAATGTTGCAGCTCAAACCAAAGGCTCCCCCTATAAAGCTGAAATGTCTGATCCTTCTAGCTGTCATTCCTAACTGGAAATGACATAGATTGAATCTGGCACCTTCAAGACATGTGCTGTACCTCTGAATAATGATCCAACTCCCCCAATTAATGTGTGGGACTAATTCACAGAAAAGAGGCATTTGAGATAATATAAAATATTAACTTGAGAAAAACTTCAAATAAAAAAGATAGCACATGACACAAGATTACATTTACTTAACTCTGGATGGAAGGAAACAATTCAGTTAATCAATGGTCAACCTAGGTTTGAATGCAAAAAAATGCATGACCCTTTAATTTCCCCCCCTAAACGTTGGTTGTAGGCCTCCTAATGTGGATTGGGGCATGGTTTGTGTGTGGTTAACTCTCTTCATACACACATACCCCACACACAACTTTTCCTGATGGAAAACCCATCCTCCCCCTTCAAACTGCTTACCCTCAAGAGAAATATATACAGGCATACCCAGGTATCCGCTGGGGTTCTGTTACAGACCCCACCGTGAATACCTGAAACCGTGGATACTGGGGGTGCCTTTTTTAAGGTAGGGAAACATCAGTGGTTTTGCTGCAACAAGGAAAAAAAATATATTTGTTTAGTGTTTCCTTATCTTTTTAATAGGCATCCCAGTATCCATGGTATCTGTGAATAACTGAAACTGTGGATACCAAATCAGTGGATATTGGGGCATGCTTGTACATAGGTGCAAACAAATAGCAGCTTGTCTGCCAGGACAAACAGTCCATTCAGAGAATGTATTGAAAAACAATGTGGGGAATAGGGTTGAAAACCGTTATTTTTTATTTTTTACATTTTTATACCACTTTTCCTCCAAGATAGTGTACATCGTTCCTCCCATCCTTTAGTCCTCACAACAACTCTGTCAGGTAGGTGAGGCTGAGAGATAGTGACTGGCCCAAGATCACCCAGGAATCTTCATGGCTGAGCAGGGATTTGAACTTGGATCTTCCAATTGCACATGTCACAGATACGCAACAACACATTTCTCATCATGACCGATCCTAGATTTTCAGATGAGAATGCTCTTTAAATAGTTATCGTGCTACTGTTAAGGCCAAGCATAAGCTTTGCAATTCGAGTGAATGGAAAACTTCTCAGAAGCTTCACCCAGTTGGGAGGTGGGGCCAAATTTGGAATGGTGTGCTACAATTCTCTCTCTTGCCAGAGAGATCTGACACAAAGCTTTCTTTTTTGGGGGACCTACTCTTGAGTAGTACCCCCCCCCTAGAACCCAGGAGCGGGACTAGGGCTTAAGCGCCACTTGAACCTGAAAGGCAGCATGAATTGCTGTTTTGGAAGGCTCAAGGTTGCTGTTTTGGAAAAGACTGCTTGATCCGGGCACCATGATTCGGAATTGTTTCATTCTCCTGCTTTCCCACACTGAGAACAGCCACAGAAGATTTGGAAAAGAAACTGCAACTTAAATTCAAGAACTACAATCTAAGAACCACAACTCAAGAAAATTAAATTGAGCCAAGACGCATGTGATTCTACTATCCGAAACTGAAGAAGACCCCTGCTAACTGGGCAAGAGGCACTTTTTCAAGTGGTGTCCTCTTATATTTAGCAGGGGAGAGCAATTGTCCCTCTTCACCCCAGCACAGTGTCTGTCTTGTGGCTGTTGCTAGTGGTGTTCTCCATTCTTTTAGATTGTGAGCCCTTTTGGGACAGGGAGCCATTTAACTTTAATGTTATTATTTGCCTGTAAACCGCTTTGTGAACTTTGTGTTGAAAAGCGGTATATAAATATTAGTGATTGATTGATTGAAGACACTAGATTGAACAGTTTGAAAGTGACGAGACGAGAGGGAGAAGAGAGGGAGGTTTCGAGAGCAGCAATAGAGATCCTTGGGACTATATCTTAACGTTAATTAACTCTTTGTAAAATAGTGTGGGACTTTATTAAATAGATGAAGATTAAGGACCAAAGATTTAAGATTGGAGCCGCAATGGAGAAATAAAAGACAAATTGGGAGTGAAGACAGCAGATTTCCCCCACCTTTTTTCTTCCTGTAATTAATTAGAAAGACTTACATGATTTAAAGACAACTTGATTGCCGACTTTTTTCTTTTCTTATATGACCAGTGAAGGATTCTTGAAGGACTTGTAAGACATTAGAGAAAATTGATTAGTTTGGACAGAGCCTGGATTGATATTTATTTTCGAAATAAATTTGGATGTATTAGGGTGAGTCTGCCTGTTTTGCTTACTTGGAATTGTGAATTACGACGGGGACGGAAGACAAACGTGGGAGATTTATAGTTGAGGCTGTTTGAGGAATCCCCTGCTCTAACGGAGGAATGTATGAGGGGGAGAGATTCCTGGCAGTAATTCGGTAGCTATATTTAAATTGTAAATTAAGTGGAATTGATTGAACTTATAAACGGGATTGAATTACAATTGGGCTGTTTGGGCTGTTTGAAAAAGAAGATCGTGCATTAAAGATCAGAGTGGTCAGAAAGAACAAAGAACAATTACTTTCACTTTTACTGGCTGAACTAGTACGGATAATAAGCCGTGTTGGGTCAAGACATTTAAAGAAATATATGTTTATGAAACGCGAGATTACTGGAATATATGAACACAGATGTTTAACTGAATTGATTGTGGTTTATATTAATGACCACTGAATAATTCTTTTATCAAGTATACATTTTGATGCTAGCTACACCTTGAGGCCAAAAGATGTCAAGACAAGAAAGACAAAAGAGAATACAAGAACCTTTAAGACAAGACAGTATCAGGCAATCTAATCAGATCTTATTGATCCAATTACTCTCAGAAATTTGCCAGGTGCAGCAAGAAGTTACAATTATTAAGAATATTGGAGAGAAAGTCTTACAAGATTTGGAGAGCCTATCAGAAGAAGTTAAGTGTCCTGACAAATTTATGAATGAAATTAAAAAGGAAGGCAGCACAATAGACCAAACAGAGATATGATGTTTGAAATGGGAATCGGACCAGTCAGGATCTATGACTAGAATGCAGGGCCTCTTGGAGATAAAAACAGAGGTTACTGGAAGGCAAATTGCAGGCATGTTAGCTCCAGGAAGGGAAATAATACCAATGGAGGAACAAACAAAGCCTACACCGGAGACATATAGAGAGCTGAAGACAAACCATATCAAACAAGAAATGGACCTACAAGAATTTTATAGAGAGTTGGAAAATTCCAGGGAACAACAATTGGACCTATTAATGTTCAAGATTGAGATGCAGAATCTTTCTCAGGAATATTCAAGGAGGAAGAGACACTGTAATAATCTAAAGGAAGCAAATAGGGGAAATTAGCACAATAAACTGAGAATGAAGAAGAAGAAGAAGAAGAAGAAGAAGAAGAAGAAGAAGAAGAAGAAGA